>JAQMRL010000002.1:4908581-5508581 GCA_035578175.1 Catonia carolina
CACATATCAGAGTGCGTAATAATGTGCAATTGCACTGTAGTAAAATATAATGTCTCATTGTTGAGATTAATCCACCGGATTGGTCTAGAGGTAAAGTCGTCGCCAAAATCAGCTGTTTAACAGCTGATTTTCGGAGACGGATGTTCCTGGTTCAAATCCTAGTAAAGGTAGTTACTTTTATTCGGATTTGAATACTAGACAGTGGTTAGAGGTGTACTTTGATGGTTGGGTTCAAATAACCATACTCTCTCAGGAATGGTCGGCCTGGATCTGTACAAGACTACACCTCATTTACACGTCATACACATCATCCTCATCTCATTTGGTCATGGGGTTGCTTATTGTTCTCAATTGAACAGATTGCAATGTACACAAATTAGGAATTAAAAAAATAAATTGTTTAGATTGGCAGCACTGTCAGATTTCTCTTCCCTTCTCACAGCCCAATCATACGCAAAAGGCAGTCCGTGTCTCACTATCCATATGGGTTAAAAATGAACCTGAATAGGGACCGTATTTTTACTTTCTCTTGCCTATATGAATATATAGGAAGGAAAGTATTGTTTTCATGTCGATTTTTCGAAATCGAGTTTCCACCGGATCTATACGTTTTCAGACCCCCTGAACCCAAAAAACATGTTTTTAGCGATTGGTCTGTGTGTGTGTCTGTGTGTGTGTGTGTGTGTGTGTGTGTGTGTGTGTGTGTGTGTGTGTGTGTGTGTGTGTGTGTGTGTGTGTGTGTGTGTGTGTGTGTGTGTCTGTGTGTGAAAAGAATATCTCAAGAACGGAACATCGTACGAACTTGAAACTTGAAACTTAAGTTACATACCACTACCGGACGCGACACGAACATTTTCATCAAAATCGGTCAACCGGAAGTAGTAGTTTATTCGTATAATTTTTCAGTTTTTTGCGATTTTCTCAAAAACTGGTCCTACGATTTTTTTTAAAATCGCCTATTTTACTCAATTTTTTATTCTCTACAAGATAGGGTAGGCGCCATGTTTGCTGAAATTCTCGGTGAGGCTGTTTTCACGTAAAAACGTTGTTTTTTTAAGATTACGGCTTTAATATAAATTTCAGCGCAAAAACTTATATAATAAAAGTTGTAGAGAGTTTAAAAACCTGCAACTTTTATTTCAAACATTTTTTTGTATAACGCTTAGTTTAGCGGTAATTTGCGATTTTCTGTTTTTTTTCTCACGAAAACGTGAGAAAAATCGATTTTTTTAACATTTCGGTCTTAGTATGCATTTTACGACAAAAGTGTATATAATAAAAGTTATAGAAAATTAAAAGATCTACAACTTTTGTTTAGAGCATTTTTCTCTACAGAACCTAGTTTAGCGTGAAAGCGTGATTTTCCGTATTTTTAAGCCAAACTGAGTTCGATTGTCATTTTGCGTCATTCACTCATGATTAAAATAAGGTTATGTTTTTGAGGTTAGTTTTTGTTTATTTCTAATATTTTATTAATAATGTTAGGTTTATTATTAATCATTTGCATTGGCAAGAGAAAGTTGTGTGAGTGTTTCACACCAGATTTTTGTCTTTGATTTGGTTGTTGTTGCTTAGGTAAACAGCTAAAAAGTTCGTTTATACCTCTAGAGGCTTTACTAAGTAAAACAAGAAGTGAGAAGGTTTATCAATGCCTTCCTCACTCAGTGGAAAAGTATGCTTATCAGCTTCTCAGGCCCGCTGAAAAGGATCTACTTTCCACCCTGAAAATAACACCTTCTCTTCATTCATCATATCTGTCTGGTTGTATATTGAAATTCATACTCTGAGAGAAGATAACTGTGATTAGTGCCTTTTACACCTTTAACCGTTCTGTTGTTAAATGCTTCAGTCATATATAATTGATAAGAGAGAGAACTATTTTTTGTAACCCTAAAACTAGCAGATCGAGTGCAAATATAATAACACTTCACCTGCCTTTTATGGTTAGTACACTAATCAATTTATGTTATTAGTTGATACAGCTTCAGAATATACCTAAATAAAATACTTAAAAATAAATACCATCACAGCTGTTCCATAAAACCCAATTAAATTATAACTAGCAAGCCAAATGGAAACAATTTTAACACTAATTAAATATTACTCTGGTTATCCAAACATCTGTTAAATTTCGATGTTTTTCATCAATAAGCAAATTTAATGAAAAACAAAAAACAATTATAAAAGTGAACATAGAATAATTAAATATAGGTTTTAATTTTAATTAAACTGATTTAAAATTCAAATTTTTGTTTTTGTTTTTGTTATATCCTTTGAATTATTATATGTTTTACCAATTTATCAACAAAATCACAGTTACTGTTTTTTTTTTTTTTTTTACTTTGTCTTGCCCTTTAAGAATATATAGAGAGAACAAAAGTAACTATTGTTTCGTTTCAATTTTTCAAAATCAAGTTTTCACCAGAAATTTACGTTTTCAGAGGTTTCCTGAAACCAAAATCATGTTTTTAGGGATTGGTCTGTGTGTGAACATAATATCTCAAGAACAAAACTATTATTCGAAGTTAAAACTTTTAATTTAAATTAAATACCGCAAGGAGATCTAGTACATTTTTATCAGATCTGTAACCGGAAGTACGTAATAGTTTATTTGTGCAGTTGTGCAGTTATCAGTTTTTACTATTTTTCAAAAATGGCTCTTTTAAAAAAATTGATTTCAAAAAATTTCCTCACTAACTGAATTTTTTGTGCTCTACAAGGTAAGATAACCAATATGTTTGCTAAAGGTCTAAAGGTCGGGTTGTTTTTTCATGGCTAAAAAGTTTTATTTTAAAGATTGCGGCCGTAATATGTATTTTGCAAAAGGTAAAATGTATAATAAAGGTTGTTTTATTGTGTTGTTTAGGTCATCAGCCAAAAGGCTGGTTTGAACCTGTAGAGGTTTTACTAAGTAAAACGAGGAGTGAGGTGGTTTACCATTGCCTTCCTCACTGAGTGGAAAAGTATATACGCTTATCAGCATGCCGGGCCCTCTGAAAAGCACATATTTTCCACTCTGCAAATGACACCTTCACTTCATTCACCACAGGGTCTGGCTGTATAATAAAATTCATTACTTTCAGAGGAGATAACTCTGATTAGTGTCTTTTACACCTCTACCTCTTCTGTTCTTAAATGATTCAGTCATTTAATTGGCTGACCATATGATAAGAAACAGAACTATTTATTTTAGCCCTGCAACGAACAGATTGAGTATAAATAATTTGACACTCTACCTTTCTGTTATGGGCAGTTATGGGCTGTTATGGTTGTTTTATTATAAGATAAAAATATTAGATTCCAAGGAAAAGTAGATAAAAGAGGAAGCAGGAAAGTGATCTTTTCGGAAGCAGAAAAGCAAAGAAGTTCTGCCAGAATGAAAGAATACTGCAGGAAAATCAAAGAAAATAACCAGGAAGAGAGTACCCAGAAATTGACTCAAGTGATCGACTGCGGTCTCTAAAGGAAAAAAAGGTTGTAGAAAAATGTTTGTGAGAAACCTACAACTTTTAATTCAAGTATCTTTTCTACGGTGACTATTTTAGCGTCATTGAGTGATGTTTGGTATTTTAAAATCGAACAGAAGTTGATTTTTATTTAGCGTTATTCATTCATGATTAAAATTAGTTAATGTTGTATTATTTACATTAACGTAGTGGATATGAATTTTATAGTAATAATAAAAGTTATCAAATATTAAAAACCCTCATCTTTTATTACAAATATTTTTTTTCTAAAGTGCTTATTTTTGTGTCAATTAGTGTTTTTTTTTTTGTAGTTTTAAGTCGAAAATAGTTTGATTTTCCTTTAGTGACATTCATCGTGATTAACATAAGATAATTTTTTTAAATCTTATTTTGTTTAATAATGATTAAACGTTATATTTTTTCATTATATTGGCAAGAAAATCCCGAGTGAGTGTTTCACATTAGGTTTCTTCATTACGTATTAAGAAACTCTTTTTTAATTTATATGATTCACCGTTGACATTTTTATGTAGCATTGTTTATAATTTTTATTATATTATTGTTAAAATGTTATATTATTATTAAATTCTTGTTTTATTATATTATTGTTAATTATTGTTATAAAGAAAAATTTAAGTAAGTAACAAGGTTGTAAATTATAATTAAATCGGTTGGATAAGTATTTTTATTCGTTACTAGTTCTTTCCGGATTTCCTCATTGAATTTTATCTGGCGCCTGCAATCTACGTCGGTTCCCCGAGGAAATTTTGATTTAATTCATAGACTCGATCAAGAAAGTCTTTCCTCCAGCTGCGTCTCAAGTGACTGCTTGTCCTTCTGTCTAGAAGTATTCTTTTAAAAAGTATTCCGAGTACTTTAGTCTTCCATTCCATTTTATTCTTACAAAAAATTTCTACTTCTTTTTATATTTTGTGAGTTACGGAAGATTATCACATTATTTAATTTTCTTCTGTTCTTACTGTATTTTGAAATTATCTTCCTGGATTTTTTCCCGTTCGATTAATTTAATTTTTAATAAACCCTTTGTTGCCTAGCTGTATCATCTTTAAAGTATTAGTCGTATTTTTGTACACCCACTGTCATTAATATAAATGCTCTTTACTCTATTCATTCTATATAATATTGTGACAATATCGAAGAAGGTTCGCGAAATCTCTAACATTTCATGGTAAAGGGTAGATAATAGAGTGAAAAAGTAACAATGGGGTGGCTATAAAGGTATGCCTATTCATGAGGTTGTTTGAAATAACTGCGCTATTGTGTATGATAAGAGGTCGGGTATTGTTGTACAACTATAGGGTGATTCAAAATGAGCGCCGGTTTTTAAACGGCTGGTAAATTTTTGTTTATCGGTTGGCAACATTGTTTGACCACATTTCTATTTTGGAGAACATTCCGATTGACGATTCAGTTGTAGTTTCTCTTGTTCGCAGTGTAGTACTCTCGCAGTCTGTGTCTAACCATGGAGGAGTTTACTATTGCGCAACGAGTGTTAATCGTCAAAACCTTTTACCAGAGTGGAGAGAGTTATGCGGCTACTGTCAGGCGACTTCGCGGTACTCTAGGACGTAATGAAGCACCGAATGAATCAACAGTTCGCAGGCTCATGAAAAAGTTTTTTGAGACGGGTTCAACAGTCGACCTTAAAAGTTCTGGACGTCGTCGTTCTGGCCAAACTGAGCAGAACGTTGCGTTGGTTCGTGACAGTGTGGCTGTTAACCCAGCAAATTAGGGAGTTTTTGTGGCGTCATTTGGATGGAATGGACATTGACGAGTTGTGGTTTCAGCAGGATGGTGCCACCTGTCACGCTGCACGAGAAACAATGTTGTTGCTCCGTGAACGGTTCCAGGATCGCATCATTTCTCGTAATTCCGACCATCAATGGCTACCAAGGTCGTGTGACTTGACGCCTTGTGACTTTCCTCTTTGGGGTCATCTGAAGTCATTGGTGTATGCCAATAAACCCCGAAACATCAATGACTTGAAGGAGGAAATTCGACGGGTTATCGGGCAAATGGAAGTCGAAACTTGTCGTGCAGTAATATCCAATTTCATGGACAGAGTTGATGCGTGCCAGCGCAGTAGAGGACACATGCATGACATCATTTTTCATACATGAAATCGGAAGGAAAGATGAACTTGTCGATGTATTTATTTTCAGTTTTTCAATAAAATAAATCTCTTAATTTGATATATCAAAACCGGCGCTCTTTTTGAATCACCCTATATTTATGAAAAGCTCGACCTGTAACACTTCCCATTAACAATAGGTCTATTGTTACTTGTATACATCAGTTATGACTTTTCGAGAACTAATAAAATGATTATTGATCGAATCTCTGTGTCGTTTGAGAAGTCTCTTTGAACCCTCTCTATACAAATAGACCCCCGAGCGCGGTCAGTGAGTTAGTATTCGTTTGATCTTTGACAAGCGACTATCGGGGCGTTATTTTAGGTTAACGGTTCCGAGGTATTGTTATTCCGTCTTTGTGTGTGTGTATACTGTGTAAAGTTATTGTGTAGATGCAATAAATTCAGTTTCTGTGTTTTTTAAGTGTATTCTATAAAATTGATTGTAAGTAGTGCTAAGTAAATTTTTTTTTTTTTTTTAATTCCTAATGTGTGTACGTTGCAATCTGTTCAATTCAGAACAATAAGCAACCCCATGACCCAATGAGATGAGGGTGATGTGTATGACGTGTAAATGAGGTGTAGTCCTGTACAGACCCAGGTCGACCACTCCTGGGAGAGTATGGTTAATTGAACCCCAACCATCAAAGTACACCGGCAACCACCTGTCTAGTAACAAATCCGTATAAAAGTAAATACCTTTACTAGGATTTGAACCAGGAACCTTCGTCTCCGAAAATCAGCTGTTAAACAGCTGATTTTGGCGACGACTGTACCTCTAGACCAACCCGGTGGGTTAAACTAAGTAATTTATTAAATTATTTATTAGTTTATTATTTATTTTGTAAATCTTTTAGTGTAATAAATATTTGTAATTGTAAACTCTAGTGTATTAATTATTTAATAACCTAGATCCCGAAACGGACCTTAGCGATAAGTGTCACAATATTATTACTTTCTCTTGCCTATATGAATATATAGGAAGGAAAGTATTGTTTTCATGTCGATTTTTCGAAATCGAGTTTTCACCGGATCTATACGTTTTCAGACCCCCTGAACCCAAAAAACATGTTTTTAGCGATTGGTCTGTGAGTGTGTGTGTGTGTGTGTGTCTGTGTGTGAACAGAATATCTCAAGAACGGAACATCGTACGAACTTGAAACTTGAAACTTAAGTTACGTACCACTACCGGACTCGACACGAACATTTTCATCAAAATCGGTCAACCGGAAGTGGTAGTATATTCGTGTAATTTTTCACTTTTTTGCGATTTTCTCAAAAACTGGTCCTACGATTTTTTTTAAAATCGCCTGGTTTACTCAATTTTTTATTCTCTACAAGATAGGGTAGGCGTCATGTTTGCTGAAATTCTGGGTGAGGCTGTTTTCACGTAAAAACGTTGTTTTGTTAAGATTACAGCTTTAATATGCATTTTAGCGCAAAACTTTATATAATAAAAGTTGTAGAGAATTAAAAATTCTACAACTTTTATTTCAAACAATTTTTTGTTTAACGCTTAGTTTAGCGGTAATTTGCGATTTTCTGTTTTTTTTCTCACGAAAACGTGAGAAAAATCGATTTTTTAAACATTTCGGTCTTAGTATGCATTTTACGACAAAAGTGTATATAATTAAATTTATAGAAAATTAAAAGATCTACAACTTTTATTTATAGCATTTTTCTCTACAGAGCCTAGTTTAGCGTGAAAGCGTGATTTTCCGTATTTTTAAGCCAAACTGAGTTCGATTGTCATTTTGCGTCATTCACTCATGATTAAAATAAGGTTATGTTTTTGAGGTTAGTTTTTGTTCATTTCTAATGTTTTAATACTAATGTTAGGTTTATTGTTAATTATTTGCATTGGCAAGAGAAAGTTGTGTGAGTGTTTCACACCAGATTTTTTTGTAAATCTTTTAGTGTAATAAATATTTGTAATTGTAAACTTTAGTGTATTAATTATTTAATAACCTAGATCCCGAAACGGACCTTAGCGATAAGTGTCACAATATTAATTATATTATACACGCAAGGCTTAATCAATATGGCTTTTGTATATATACGAGGTGTGGCTATTAAATAACGAGACTGACGTTTTGAAAAATTTTATTTTTATTTTATACATAATCACTTATTGTCACCTTTAATATACACTCCTTCTCTATCCCTACAACGCTCTATTCGAACTTTCCATTGTTGGAAACAGTGCTGGAAGTCATCTTCTGTCAGCTCCTTCAGAACACATGCCGCTTTCTTTTTTTATAGCTTCCACAGACTCATATTTTGTCCCTTTTATTGTTAAACAACAAGCGCTGTCTTTCTTAACTCAGCTGCGTGGTAAACGTTTAAATTTAAATGAAAAACTGTTTAACAAATCTAAATTAATATTGAAAAATGTCAGTACAAATTAAGAAAACGAAATGTCAGAGAACGAAATTAATTTTATTAAAAATATAATTGTGTAAATAAAAAATTATTCACTCTATGAAAAATAAATTTTAAGAATTTAAATTTTGAAAAAGTAACTCATACATTTGTGTTTGGTTTAGTTAGAAAAAACACCTTATTACCGATGCCAACGAAATAATTTACAACGGTGCCGATACAATAAAAAATTTAACAGTTTCTTTCAGCACATTTGGTAGGTTTGGTATTCAGATATCTAAAAATTAAAATTTTCATTTCCATTGTTAAACAATGTTATCCATGACGTTCTGTATCAAATTCAAATTCTCCTCAAATAAATAAATAAAAATGCAAAATTGTTTTAAAATTAACAAACAAAACTTAGCCCTAATATTGTCTAACAAATTGAGTTTATTAACAAATTTTACTTTAAATGTGAATCAGTTTTGTTTAATTAAAATAGAATTTGGAAAAATATAATAGAATTGTTCAAACTGTAAATTTTGAAAATAATTTATTTTTAAATTAACTTCTGATTTGAAAGAATATGTTGAACGAATGTCAGCCGATAGGATTCCACTAAAAATTTACAAGTATCAACCGGTAGGCAAAAGAGGTATAGGCAGGCCACGGAAAAGGTGGCAATGATTATACCATAAGAAAAAAAACAAATGTTAAAATTATTAATATAAGCTGAATGTGAGTCGGAACAGGCCATGGCCTAATCCCTGTTTGAAAGAAGAAGAAGAAGACTTCTGATTTGATTAAATATCTATAAGTTTAAAATATTAACTTAATAATTACCTATATATAAGCTTAAATGTCTGAAAGTAAAACTGACTTCTACATAAAACTTTACTTTTTTAAATAAAATTTATAAATAAATTATAGATAAGAAATACAAAAAAAATAGTCCTGTTTCTTATCCCATGGGCTACAAAATAGTTCTGTTTCTTTTCAAATGGCAGCCAGTTACATGACTGAAGCATTTAAGAACAGAAGAGATAGAGGTGTAATAGACACTAATCAGAGTTATCTTCTCTGAGAGTAATAAATTTCATTCTACAGGTAGACCCTGTGGTGAATGAAGGGAAGGTGCCATTTGCAGGGTGAAAAATAGATGGTTTTCAGAGGGCCCGGCATGCTGATAGGCCCTAAGCATACTTTTTCACTTACCGAGGAAGGTAATAGTAAACCAGCTCAGTCCTATTTTTACTTATAGTCCATCTACTGTAAGAGTACTCCGTGCGAGGCAAGCGCCTCCTATAGGTTGTAAACGAAACTCTTACACTAGTTGGCGCGTATCTACCTCTCCGCCTGACAACTTACACTACGTTCCATCATAGAAATGTCTACATACAGCTAAAAGAAACATTATCCTTTAAGCGCTTTCAGTTATACCGTTTTGATTATTTGTAATTATTGTAGTTTCATAAAGAGATTCCTTAATTAATATTATTTTAATCATTACATTTAACCAAACAACTTTTTCTACTTTTTAATGTTTACCGCTTTTATGTTTCAACTACTCAACACATTCACTATCACGCATGTTAACAAAACACAGCTTACAAAACTTTTCACTTCAGTCTACGAAGAAAATCGAAACGAATCGATACAATACCAAGAGATAACTGATGAAACTAAAAATGAGTTAAACACAGGCAATTGCAAACAGTTGTACTAAACTAGTCACAGACACTAATTATTTTAATGATATGAAATCAACAATTTGAAATGATAAAGAACGAATCACTGGAATTGTTTACTCTCCTGTTATAATTCAAGCGGATTAGTGTTATATTACTTGTGACTAAAAAATAAATAAAACTGAGTCTATAATAAAAACCTACTAATCATAAATAATAATGTAATAATAGTATAAATAATGTAACAAAAAATAACAATGTAAGAATAACAATAGTAAAATTTAGTTACTAATGGTAAACTAATGTTCGATTTATAAAAATATTTCTAACAAATGAATTGAACGTGTTTTTATTATGTTAAGCTTAGAGGTGTTTTTATTATGTTAAGCTTAGAGGTGTTTTTATTATGTTAAGCTTAGAGGTGTTTTTATTATGTTAAGCTTAGAGCGAATCATTATAGTATGGAATTTTGTTTTCGATCATGCTGTGCGTATTTTTAATTAATGCGCATGCTCACTTGTATTGCTGGTTGCCTACGTCGGAGTACTCTTAGCGTACACAGACTCTAGTAAAACCTCTAGAGGTACAAACCAGTTTTTGGGCTGATGACCTAAACAACTGATAAGAAAATTTATTGAAATTAATAAATAGTCTATCAAAAATGAGTAACCCACCGGATTGGTCTAGAGGTAAAGTCGTCGCCGTGAGTCAGCTGTACAGCAGCTGATTTTTGGAGACGAAGGTTCCTGGTTCAAATCCTAGCAAAGGTAGTTACTTTTATACGGATTTGAATACCAGACAGTGGTTTCCGGTGTACTTTGATGGTTGGGGTTCAATTACCCATTCTCTCTCAGAAATGGTCAGCCTGGGTCAGTACAAGACTACACCTCATTTACAAGTCATACACATCATCCTCATCTCATTGGGTCTTGGGGTTGCTTATTGTTCTAAATTGAACAGACAACGTACACAAATTAGGAGTTGTTGTTGTTTAGGTCATCAGCCGAAAGGCTGGTTTGAACCTCTAGAGGTTTTACTAAGTAAAACGAAGAGTGAGGTGGTTTACCAGTGGCTTCCTTACTGAGTGAAAAATTACGCTTATCAGCATGCCAGGCCCTCTGAAAAGCACATATTTTCCACTCTGCAAATGACACCTTCACTTCATTCACCACAGGGTCTGGCTGTATAATGAAATTCATTACTTTCAGAGGAGATAACTGATTAGTGTCTTTTACACCTCTATCTCGTCTGTTCTTTAATGATTCAGTCATTTAATTGGCTGACCATGTGATAAGAAACAGAACTATTTATTTTAGCCCTGCAACGGACAGATTGAGTGTAAATAAATTGTCACTTCACCTGTCTGTTATGGGCATAAATTAGGAGTACCAAAAAAAATATGAGTGAATACATTATATATTGTGAATGGATAATTTAATTACCTTACATTTAGTGTTGATAAGAATTAAAACAACTCGTGTTGTTGGAATGATTGGTAAAAATAATAAAACAGTTTTTATTTTTAGTTGTAGCGTTAGAGCGACTGGTTTACTTTGTACTACTCAAGTCATTCTAATCTCCGTAAGTAGTTAAGTGAAATGCGGGCGGAGAGTAGTACAGTACTTAAGGGATCTCCATCGAGGAGAAGAAAGAAAATTAGAAGAGAACGTTGCGTTAAAGTTAATGTGGTGAACTCGGATGTTGAACATTCTACGAAAGAATTATTCAAGAATTAAGTTAATTGAAAGTGAATATTGCACAAGGGGTTTCGTAAATAATTACAATCGCCGATACTGGAGAAAGGAAATAGGGAATGCTCTCTTGTATAATTCAGCGATATCATGTTTATAGGGATCTTATACAAATCCCAAGCTATCTTTTGTACTTGAGTAAAAGTTTTAATTGTCCCCCGTACTGTTGTATGCCGGTAGTTAAGTAGGTAGGCAAAGGACCGTAGTAAACACTCGCACAGGATTTCTAATCCTTAGCAATTACGTTAATTGAAATCCTTCAAAAACATCTCCTCTTGTATTATCGATTAAGTAAAAGTATTAGTAAAATCTGGTGTGAAACACTCACACGACTTTCTCTTTGCAATGCAAATAATGAACAATATAACCTAATATTAGTAATAAAACATTAGAAGTAAACAAAAAAACGAACCTCAAAAAACATAACCTTATTTTAATTATGAGTGAATGATGCAAAATGAAAACCCAACCTTAGTTTGGGTTAATAATACGGAAAATCACTCTTTGACGCTAAACTAGGCTCTGCAGAGAAAATCCTTCAAATAAAAGTTGTACAACTTTTAATTACCTATAAATTTGAATATATACACGTTTGTCGTAAAATGCATACTATGGCTGAAATCTTAAAACAATCATTTTTTATAGATTTTTTTGAAAAAAAAAACAGAATATCACTTTTTACCACTAAACTAGGCGTTATACAAAGAAAGCATTCACATAGAATTTCTAATCCTTAGCAATTACGTTAATTGAAATCCTTCAAAAACATCTCCTCTTTTATTATAGATTAAGTAAAAGTATTAGAAAAATCTGGTGTGAAACACTCACACGACTTTCTCTTTCCAACACAAACAATAAACAATATAACCTAATATTAGTACTAAAACATTAGAAATAAACAAAAAAACAAACCTCAGAAAACATAACCTTATTTTAATCATGAGTAAATGATGCAAAATGAAAACCAACCTTAAAAATCCGGAAAATCACTCTTTCACGCTAAACTAGACCCTGTAGAGAAAAATGCTTAAAATAAAAGTTTTACATCTTTTAATTTCCCATAAATTTTATTATATACACGTTTGTCGTAAAATGCATACTAAGGCTGAAATCTTAAAAAATTAATTTTTTATAGATTTTTTTTATGGAAAAAAAACAGAAAATCACTAATTACCGCTTAACTAGGCATTATACAAAGAAACGTTTTAATTAAAAGTTGTAGGTTTTTTAATTTTCAATAACTTTGATTATATTATACACTTTTGCCCTAAAAGGCATATTAAGACCGTAATCTTAAAAAATCTGGTGTGAAACACTCACACAACTTTCTCTTGCCAATGCAAATGATTAATAATAAACCTAACTTTATTAATAAAATATTAGAAATAAACAAAAACTAACCTCAAAAACATAACCTTATTTTAATCACGAGTGAATGACGCAAAATGACAATCGAACTCAGTTTGGCTTAAAAATACGGAAAATCACGCTTTCACGCTAAACTAGGCTCTGTAGAGAAAAATGCTCTAAACAAAAGTTGTAGATCTTTTAATTTTCTATAACTTTTATTATATACACTTTTGTCGTAAAATGCATACTAAGACCGAAATGTTAAAAAAATCGATTTTTCTCACGTTTTCGTGAGAAAAAAAACAGAAAATCGCAAATTACCGCTAAACTAAGCGTTATACAAAAAAATGTTTGAAATAAAAGTTGTAGGTTTTTAAATTCTCTACAACTTTTATTATATAAGTTTTTGCGCTGAAATTTATATTAAAGCCGTAATCTTTAAAAAACAACGTTTTTACGTGAAAACAGCCTCACCGAGAATTTCAGCAAACATGGCGCCTACCCTATCTTGTAGAGAATAAAAAATTGAGTAAAATAGGCGATTTTAAAAAAAATCGTAGGACCAGTTTTTGAGAAAATCGCAAAAAACTGAAAAATTATACGAATAAACTACTACTTCCGGTTGACCGATTTTGATGAAAATGTTCGTGTCGCGTCCGGTAGTGGTATGTAACTTAAGTTTCAAGTTTCAAGTTCGTACGATGTTCCGTTCTTGAGATATTCTGTTCACACACACACACACACAGACACACACACACACACAGACACACAGACACACACACAGACCAATCGCTAAAAACATGTTTTTTGGGTTCAGGGGGTCTGAAAACGTATAGATCCGGTGAAAACTCGATTTTGAAAAATCGACATGAAAACAATACTTTCCTTCCTATATACAGTATTCATATAGGCAAGAGAAAGTAAAAACCATATTTTTCTCAGAAAGCGCAGCCTTTCCAAGAATGTCACCAGACATGACGCCTACCCTATCTTGTAGAGCATAAAAAATGTAGTAAATGAGGCGGTTTTGAAAGAAAGCGTAGGAGAAGTTTTTGAGAAAATCGTAAAAAGTGAAAGATTTCACGAATAAACTAATACTTCTGGTTGACCGATTTTGATGAAAATGTTCGTGCCGGGTCATCTAGCAGTCCTTCCATAACTTTATTGTTCATTTAAAATGTTATTGTTGTTCACCTAAAAAAGTATAGTATAAACTCCATTTTTCTATGTAGGCCTATAATGAAAGTATAAAAATGCATACTATGGCTGAAATCTTAATAGCAATCATTTTTTATAGATTTTTTTTAAAAAAAAAGCAGAAAATCACTAATTACCGCTAAACTACGCGTTATACAAAGAAAGCATTCACACAGTTTTTTACAATGTTGTCACAGTTTTTTCTGTTTTACGTCAAATATCTTTAAAACGAAAAAAATTAAAACAAGAATTGTGAGATCTCTTTTATTCGATTTTTCTGGTTAAAAACCATGATAAACAACTGAATTCGTTCTTTAACTTCCCATCTCAGAATTTCAGCAATTCTTTATTTCCCCCAGGGTATTGAGTTTCGAGCGAAATCTTTCGCTAGCCGTAACGCGCTACCAAAGCGTTTTAAGGCGTTTTTTGGTCATCAGCTGAAAGGCTATTTTGAACCTGTAGATGTTTTACTAAGTAATACGAGGAGTGAGATGGTTTACCATGCCTTCCTCACTGAGTGGAAAAGTACACTTATCAGCATGTCAGGACCTCTGAAAAGCACATATTTTCCACTCTGCAAATAACACCTTCACCTCATCCACCACAGGGTCTGGCAGTATAATGAAATCCATTACTTTCAGACGAGATAACTCTGATTCGTGTCTTTTACACCTTATCTTTTCCGTTCTTAAATGCTTCAGTCATTTAATTGGCTGACCATGTAATAAGAAACAGAACTATTTATTTTAGCCCTGCAATGAAGAGATTAAGTGTAAATAATTTGACACTCCATGTGTATGTTTTTGGCAGATTTTAGGACGTATGTTTATATAAAATGTTTTCTTTCTTTTGCCTTATAAAGTGAACTCAGAAAACGACGGTAAATTTTCGTGAATCACCCTGTGTATAACTTACTCTTGAAGCTCGAGAAATAATATTTTTGAAATATGTATTAAATGCCAGTTAATTCAGTTGAACGGTTGAAAATAAATCCAAGGATATTTTCAGTTGTCATTAAGAAGTGTATAAAATTGGGTCAGTTTTCCCTCGAGTGCCGTTAGTATTTTTGTCGCTTTTATTACAAGTATATTCGTTTAATTTGAAAACGTCTCAAGGTCATGATCACATAAATATTTCTATATTTGTGTTGTCTAAGAATTCTCGGTCAACAATTTACTACCCTATTCGTGAAGAATTTAAAGCACTATAATAATAGCGTTAAAATATTTCTATAAAATTTATCACATACTTCTAGATTAAATTGTGAATTGTTTTAAGTTTTCTTTTAACATTCTTCTGGGTGCAATTATTTTTATTACTTCTTTGCTTATAAAAACGAAATGTGCAAGGTCTTATAAATAACACCTTGACTTTCTTCCTTATTCATTAAATTAATAAGGAATTCATTTTCAATTAAATTCTTTTTCTGACCTTTAAGGATTAGGTATTTTGTCTGTTCCGAACCTCTGAAATCTGCCTATCTCTTCCTCGGGCGTCCTTCGTCTCTCCTCTCCGGTTTGTAATGCATTACCTGCTTAGGTGTCCTATCCTCGCTCATCCTGTCCACCTACATTATCCATTGTAATTTATTTGAATGTGTAAACACATTAAAACTAATTTAACCTTAATATACCTTTCAGTAATACTAAAATTGAATATTAAATCAATAATTGAATTATTAATAATAATTGAATATTAAATTAAACATTAAATCCGTACTGGTGTTGTTTTTTAAGGTTTTGTGGATAATCCCACATAATATGTGGGAAACCATATTATATAAAATTATTATATATTATAATTATAAAATATTATATAAAATATATTATATTTTGAAATCGGTGCATCTTATTGAAGGCTTTTATCTTGTTGATTTGTTACATTGCAACCCAGATATTAAAAGTGGGATATCTGTTCCAGAATAATATTTGTCTATAACAATTTGAATTTTATAGTTTTTTTTGTCAGTCTCTCGATCATAAGTTATCTCATCAGTTCTCCAAGCTGTTCTATCTTGCACAAGTCGTTTCATTCTAGACACCTGTAACACCCTACATATTTTGTAATTTGCTTTAAACATTCTAACCTTTGCCTCCCCCTACAATAATTCACTCCCTCAATAATACACCATATCAGAGTGCGTATTGAAAAACATTATTCTTAGTTAATGTTTTATCTGTTTATTGCAATATATTTTATTATTTAATTCGTTTGCACCTATTGTTTGTAATAACTGTTTATAAATTTTAAAATAATTTTGGTCCCACCATGTTCATCCAATTTTATTGTCTTCAATCAAGTCTTTGAACTTGTTTTTCCTATCTTCAAATATTTTATCTAAAACCTTTAATTTAGTAGAATGTTTTACTGTTTGAAGATTAGTGAAAATTTTAGTGTATTTTGCCATAAAATTTATTGCAGTATTAAGTTCTAACATTGTTGTTTAGGTGATCAGCCTGTAGGCTGGTTTGAATCTGTAGAGGTTTTTACTAAGTAAATCGAGGAGTGAGGTGGTTTACCATTGCCACAACTCACTGAATGGAAAAGTACACTTATCAGCATGCCAGGCCCCTCTGAAAAAGCATATATTTTCCACCCTGTAATGACACTTTCACTTCATTCACCACAGGGTCTGGCTGTATAATGAAATCCATTACTTTCAGACGAGATAACTCTGATTAGTGCCTTTTTACACCTCCCTATCCTCTTCTGTTCTTAAATGATTCAGTCATTTAATTGGCTGACCATGTAATAAAAAACAGAACTATTTATTTTAGCCCTGCAACTAACAGATTGAGTGTCAATTTTTTACACTCAATCTGTTAGTTGCAGGGCTAAAATAAATATTCTGTTTCTTATCACATGGTCAGCCAATTAAATGACTGAATCATTTAAGAACAGAAGAGGTAGAGGTGTAAAAAGCACTAATCAGAGTTATCTCGTCTGAAAGTAATGGATTTCATTATACAGCCAGACCCTGTGGTGAATGAAGTGAAAGTGTCATTTGCAGGGTGGAAAATATATGCTTTTCAGAGGGCGTGGCATGCTGATAAGTGTACTTTTCCATTCAGTGAGGAAGGCAATGAGTAAACTACCTCACTCCTCGATTTACTTAGTAAAACCTCTACAGGTTCAAACCAGCCTACAGGCTGATGACCTAAACAACAATGTTAGAACTTAATACTGCAATAAATTTTATGGCAAAATACACGTAAAATTTTCACTAATCTTCAAACAGTAAAACATTCTACTAAATTAAAGGTTTTAGATAAAATATTTGAGGATAGGAAAAGCAAGTTCAAAGACTTGAAGCCAATAAAATTGAATGAACATGGTGGACTAAAATTATTTTGAATTTATTTGACACTTAATCTGTTCTACACATTACATATTTGAAAAAAGCATAAACCGCATACAAAGGAAAATCATTTTTATCCATCCGTACCAAAATGAATAGAATAACATTGAGATAAAAGAAAACTAGTAGAGAAATTAGATGGTGTATTCGGTTTGAAATAGAGATAATTCAAATAAATAAACGAATATGAGTACGAGAGTAACTAAGAGATGAAAGAACGATTTCCAGAGATAACGAGGTCGTTTTCAAACGAGAGATACCAGATTGGAAATTTCCGCACCCCCGCAATATATACTCCTAACAAAGAATAGGATCACGAAAAAGTGTTTTTTTTATGTTTTGCTTTTTATTTATTTTGAATTTCAACAGTTCTACAAAGTATGAATAGATTTCACTTAGTTGTTTGATTTTTTTTACTCGTATTGGGTCAATTAAGCGATTATTTATTTAAATTTTAAAAAGTCTAACAGGTTTAATATTTTATAAGGAACTAAATAAATGGATAGCCAAAACAGGTAGAGGGAAAATAACAAAAATGGTTAACAATATTCAAATGTAGATTAAACTAAAAAAAGAGGAAAATAAAATAATAATTTTTTAAATTTTTTATTGGTGTTTTTTTGTATTGTTTTTTAAATGTAATAATAATTTTAGGTTGTATAAAATTATGGTTTTTTATTAAAAAAAATCTGGTGTGAATCACTCACACAACTTTCTCTTGCCAGTGCAAATAATTAACAATAAACCTAACATTAGTAATAAAACATTAGAAATAAACAAAAAACTAACCTCAATAAACATAATCTCAGTTTGGCTTAAAAATACGGAAAATCACTCTTTCATGCTAAACTAGGCTCTGTAGAGGAATAATGCTTTAAATAAAAGTTGTACATCTTTTAATTTCCTATAAATTTGATCGATACTCTTTTGTTGTAAAATGCATACAAACCCGAAATTTTAAAAATATAGATTTTTCACACGTTTCCGTAAGAAAAAATCTGGTGTGAAACACTCACACAACTTTCTCTTGCCAATGCAAATAATTAATAATAAACCTAACATTATTAATAAAATATTAGAAATAAACAAAACACTAACCTCAAAAACATAACCTTATTTTAATCATGAGTGAAT
Source organism: Catonia carolina (assembly GCA_035578175.1). Classification (NCBI taxonomy): domain Eukaryota; kingdom Metazoa; phylum Arthropoda; class Insecta; order Hemiptera; family Achilidae; genus Catonia; species Catonia carolina. Next base: position 4,927,043 of record JAQMRL010000002.1, read on the forward strand.
GATGCAAAATGAAAATCAACCTCAGTTTGGCTTAGAAATACGGAAAATCACTCTTTCTCTCTAAACTAGGCTCTGTAGAGAAAAATGCTTTAAATAAAAGTTGTAGATCTTTTAATTTTCTATAAATTTAATTATATACACTTTTGTCGTAAAATGCATACTAAGGCCGAAATCTTAAAAAAAATCAATTTTCACACATTTTCGTGAGAAAAAAAAAACAGAAAATCGCAAATTAACCGCTAAACTAAGCGTTATACAAAAAATTGTTTGAAATAAAAGTTGTAGAATTTTTAATTCTCTACAACTTTTATTATATAAAGTTTTGCGCTAAAATGCATATTAAAGCTGTAATCTTAAAAAAACAACGTTTTTACGTGAAAAACAACCTCACCCAGAATTTCAGCAAACATGGACGCCTACCCAATCTTGTAGAGAATAAAAAAATTGAGGTAAACCCAGGCGATTTTAAAAAAAATCGTAGGACCAGTTTTTGAGAAAATCGCAAAAAAAGTGAAAAATTACACGAATAAACTACCACTTCCGGTTGGACCGATTTTGATGAAAATGTTCGTGTCGAGTCCGGTAGTGGTACGTAACTTAAGTTTCAAGTTTCAAGTTCGAAACGATGTTCCGTTCTTGAGATATTCTGTTCACATACACACATACACACACACACACACACACACACACACACACACACACACACACACACACACACACGCACATATACACACACAGACCAATCGCTAGAAACATGTTTTTTGGGTTCAGGGGGTCTGAAAACGTATAGATCCGGTGAAAACTCGATTTCGAAAAATCGACATGAAAACAATACTTTCCTTCCTATATATTTATATAGGCAAGAGAAAGTAAAAAACAAAAAGTGCTAATTTACCGCTAAACTAAGCGTTATACAAAAAAATGTTTTAAATAAAAGTTGTAGAATTTTTAATTGTCTACAAGTTTTATTAGATAAATTTTTGCGCTAAAATGCATATTAAAGCCGTAATCTTAAAAAAAGAAGTTTTTACGTGAAAAAAGCCTCACCAAAAATTTCAGCAAACATGGTATCTTGTAGAGGATAAGAAATTTAGTAAACCAGGTGATTTTAAAAAAAATCGTAGGACCAGTTTTTGAGAAAATCGCAAAAAGTGAAAAATTACACGAATAAACTACTACTTTTGGTTGACCGATTTTGATGAAAATGTTCTTGTCGGGTCCGGTAGTGGTATGTAACTTAACTTTTAAGTTTAAAGTTTGTACGATGTTCCGTTCTTGAGATATTCTGTACACACACAGACCAATCGCTAAAAACATGTTTTTTGTGTTCAGGGGGTCTGAAAACGTGTAGATCCGGTGAAAACTCGATTTCTTAAAATTGACATGAAAAACAATACTTTCCTTCCTTTATGTATTCATATAGGCAAGAGAAAGTAAAAACATTCCCAACTAAAAGGCTCAACGGTAGTTCAAATAGATACTTAAAGAAATAAACTAAACCTTGTGAAATTTGTAACCCTAGTATATCTATTGTGTCGGGTGAAAAAATATTACGATTGGGCAAAATGGAACAATGTATATCTGTAAGTATTTTAGCATTATTTTTCTCATCATTTATCTTGTTTTTATTTTTATTTTCATAACTCCCTGGAAAATTCTAGATTTTTATATTTTCGCTTGGGAATTGATAGCTGAGGATGTCTATCAAAGGCTTGAACGTTGTAATGGTTTTAGATAGAATCATAAAAGTTTAAGAAGCTTGTAATCTTGCTTCTAATCTTTAGAACAACATTTTTCGTCCTTAAGTCACTCAGATCAGACGGGCGTAATAGTGCAATAGATTAAAGATTACGGACCGTAAAACGCTTTTTCTAAATATCATAAAAAAATATTCTTCCAGATAGCGGCAAACAAGTTGAATATATGCGCCGGCCGCATTGGCACAGTTGGTAACGTGCTCGCCTCTCATCATGTGGTCCTGGGTTCGAATCCCACTCAGGCACGACATATTTTCATATGTTACAAAAAATCATTTCATCCTCCATTGTACAATAGTTTACACCCCAACGTTGTCGCTAATGACCGTTGTAGTTAATGCGACGTTAAATAAATAAATTTAAAAAAAAGTTGAATATAAATGATTGTTAGATTTGTGTCTGTACTGTTAAGGTTTGTACATTGGTAAATAAAATTTATAAAAAATATAATATAATATAATTCGTAAAAATTATATACCAAAGTTGCTTCAAATTCTTTACGGGGAGATTACACGATGACTGTAACTCAAAATTTCGATTTTTGGTTTTTTATGTTTCTCAATAGTTTAGGCCTAAGATCTACGAGAAAAACATTAAATTACGTCAAAAAAATATTTTTTAATGAAAAAATTAAGTTTTATCTGGTTTACACAGAAAAATTATCATGCTACGTAGAACGAATATTTTTTCATAATTTTATACTGCTCGTTTTTGCGCAATGAGAATTTTACTTTTTAAAATATCCGCATCACGGTTTTTAATAGCTCTTAGCTGTTGGTTCAGCTTTCTAAACAACTGTTGATGGAAAATTTACTTGTTTGTGCACATAGTATTTTTGGTTTGTGCCTTCTTGTTTCTTGCCTTTTCCCGTAAATTTAGATTTTTAACACTAAGGTAAATTTTTCTCAGAAACCAATAAACCTAGCAGGCTGAAAATTTTACCAGTTAATTATCTTGTATATCCACATATACCGACATTTTTATTACTTCCTCAGGTGCTCCAAAAATTAGTAATACGCAAAACACGTGGAAAAAAAATTTGTAAAAATTTTATGTTATTCGTAATTTAAAAAAAAATGATATGGTCCAAAGATTAAATTGAAAAAATGTCAGTAGCTCGAGAAGAAATCCGACGCCTATAGTGTGTAAAGTTTCATTTTCCTATCTTTTACCAATCCTATGAAAAATGTGCCTAAAAATAGTAAATTTAACATTAGCGGGATACAAAGTACAGTCTCCCCTTAAAAAACGGGTACTTATTGGTTATGCGAATTAAGCTCAACTCACACCAACGACAATTCAACTTCAAAATTGTCGCATGTTGTAATTGTGTTGTCGAAACGATCTGTTCTCCTACTATATTTTTGTCGTCGGGGAGACGCTGCTCGAAGTCCGTTCAAGTAACAGTAAAATGAACACCTACAATTCTTATCTTCTCATTCTCCTCCTCCTCCTCCTTCTCCTCTTCCTCTTCCTCCTCCTCCTCTTCCTCTCCTTCTTCTTCTTCTTCTTCTTCTTCTTCGTCGTCTTCATCTTCCTCTTCTTCTTCTTCTTCTTCGTCGTCTTCTTCTTCCTCTTCCTCTTCCTCTCCTTCTTCTGCTTCTTCTTCTTCTTCTTCTTCTTCTTCTTCTTCTTCTTCTTCTTCTTCTTCTTCTTCTTCTTCTTCTTCGTCTTTAATTTTCGCCCCAATTGGAGTCATTCCATGTTCATGTCTTCAAAGAAGGAGCTACGGAGTTAGCTTGCTGCTGTCTCTTTCGATCCCGAACCAGTTTCATACTTTTTGATTTGGCGACCGTCAGTTTGTCTGTTATGATAGCGTTGAATTGTTTTTTTTTCTTTAAGGAGAGTTAACAAAGCTTACTATCTTTTAACACTTTTTTTTCTTCCCGGTTGTTGAATCATTTCCTCGGTTATAAATTTAATTGTTTTCATGTCAGACTTTATTTCCTGGCACATATCAGAGTGCGTTCTTGTTTTTGATTTGATAATTTAGAAGCTGCTTGTTGTTGTTTAGGTCATCAGCCAAAAGGCTGGTTTGAACCTGTAGAGGTTTTACTAAGTAAATCGAGGAGTGAGGTGGTTTACCATTGCCTTCCTCACTGAGTGGAAAAGTACGCTTATCAGCATGCCGGCCCTCTGAAAAGCATATATTTTCCACTCTGCAAATAACACTTTCACTTCATTCACCACAGGGTCTGGCTGTATAATGAAATCCATTACTTTCAGAGGAGATAACTCCGATTAGTGTCTTTTACAGCTCTACCTCTTCTGTTGTTAAATGATTCAGTCATTTAATTGGCTGACCATGTGATAAGAAACAGAACTATTTATTTTAGCCCTGCAACTAACAGATTGAGAGTAAATAATTTGACTCTCCATCTGTCTGTTATGGGCAGAGGCACAATTTATAACACGATATTGAAATAGAAACCTTATAGAACTTTTAAATCATTAAAAATAACAGGAAGGCTAAATTTAATTTAAAAGATGTGAGAAAGTCAATGAGATTTTCAAAAGAATTTATTGTAATGTTCTGTCGTTAAAAAAAAAGTAGGGTAGTAACATTTCTTTGGAAATTGGAATAGCAATCGATAAAATCAATCCCAACTGATGTAATTCTGTCTGAGAACTTGTCCGTATGTTAAATGTGTCAAGGGAGAAATCTGTTGCCTAAAGATACTATCCTAGGCATCTCACTTGAGTTGTAGTCAGTGAGGAAAACAGACGGAATTCACTTCTCTAAATTCCTTGCTCACCGTATAAAGTAACTTCCAATGACAATATTCCTAATAATAGGGGAAGGGAGCCATAAATATGGAATAGGGTCTTATTATGGAATACTAGTGTTTTTCCAGATAGGACATTGGAAATCCTGATCTTCTTGCACCATTGGTTAAACCAACAGAAATAACTACCGGTTTCACACAGACCACATACAGCGTGTTTTGTCAAGGTGATTGTAATGAAGATAAAAAATCTGGTGTGAAACACTCATACAACTTTCTCTTGCCAAAGCAAATAATTAACAATAAACCTAACATTAGTAATAAAACATTAGAAATAAACACACAAACTAACCTCAAAAAACATTAGTGAAATACACAAAATTAAAATCGACCTCAGTTTGGCTTAAAAATACGGAAAATCACTCTTTCACGCTAAACTAGGCTCTGTAGAGAAAAATGTTCTAAATAAAAGTAGTAGAAAGTTGTGGACTTACCTCTACGATTTTGTTAGTCATTTAATTTTTTTTTCATCTTCTTTACTTCAACTCCTAATCATCAGCATCTCATAATTGGCGTCGTTTTCATCTCTACCATCGTCATTGTCATCTTCAACTTCAACACTTTGGGTTTCGGGATGTCGATTCACGGTTCATCAAGTTTGATTTTTTATAGATATATTTTTTGTTTCCTCACAGTTTGGTCTTTCTCAAACACACTACTGAGTGTCGTTTATGTTTTAATTCTAAGGACATTACTCAGATTTTCTCATATTTGCTTAAAGTTATTGTATTATTGTATTTACTAACTGATTGCAAAAAAAAAACTATACTGTTAAAAAAAAAACAAAAAAATGTTTTATTATTTTATTAACCAAATTCCAAAATAAACTATATCAAACGTAAAAATGTTAAATTGAAAACATTAATAATTTTATGATAAGAAATAATGGACCAATTTTAATGCGGTTTATTATAATTCCAGTAGCAGTATATTAAGAATGGATCATCTCGTTAATCACTACCGTATTCAATTAAAATGATTTACTTCCGCCTGTATCAGCAGAAACGATTCTAACTGGGTCAGTAATGGATAAACGATTTTGTTAAATAATTTGACGGAATCCTCTCTATTAGGGGATAATTGTTGGCCAAATAGGTGGGCGGTGGTGGTGGTGGTGGTGGTTGCAATTTCTATCGTTGCCTCGATTGTTCTATCCCAGCTAAATCTCTACTTCATTCATCGATACCGGATTACATGCGGGTATTACAATGACGTCATCTCTACGAATTTCCTTTCTTTGTACAAAAATGTAGCGTGAGGGAATTTAAACAGCAATCTTCTTCAGTATTCACTTGTAAATATTCTAGCTCAGATTCTTTTCCCTTTAAACGCCCAAACTCCTTACTCAGTTCATAAAACCGTTGTTTTCCACTACAAAAGATCAACTCATGTTGAACTAACTTGAACAGTTCCTACACAGTATTATAACATTGTTTATTTCGAGAACAATTTTTATCAGAACAATTTTTAAAAACGGCGTTCAGGCCGGCCCAGTCAATCTGCTAATAGAAATTCGGTATTAATTGTTAAGCAACATTGGTTGGGCAAGTGACTTAGTAAGTGACCAGATGACAGCCATTCCTGAACTAACCTCTTTGAGGGTTCTCGTTGAAAACTTCATGACAAAAAAATACAGCAAACAGCAGCGATCATATTAAATGGTTGTCCCAAAAACAAATAAAAGTTAAATAAAAAAATCTGGTGTGAAACACTCACACGACTTTCTCTTGCCAGTGCAAATAATTAACAATAAACCTAACATTAGTAATAAAATATTAGAAATAAACAAAAAACTAACCTCAAAAAACATTAGTGAAATACACAAAATTAAAATCGACCTCAGTTTGGCTTAAAAATACGGAAAATCACTCATTCACGCTCAACTAGGCTCTGTAGAGAAAAATGCTTTAAATAAAAGTTGTAGATCTTTTAATTTTCTATAAAATTCATCATATACACTTTTCTCATAAAATGAATACTAAAGCCGAAATCTTAAAAAAATCAATTTTTCACGCGTTTTCGTGAGAAAAAAACAGAAAATCGCTAATTACCGCTAAACTAAGCGTTATACAAAAAAATGTTTGAAATAAAAGTTGTAGGTTTTTAAATTCTCTACAACTTTTATTATATACGTTTTTGCGCTAAAATGCATAATTAAGCCGTAATCTTAAAAACAACTTTGTTTTTACGTAAAAACAGCCTCACCAAGAATTTCAGCGAACATGACGCCTACCCTATCTTGTAGAGAATAAAAAGTTGAGTAAACAAGGCGATTTTAAAAAAAATCGTAGGACCAGTTTTTGAGAAAATCGCAAAAAAGTGAAAAATGATACGAATAAACTACTACTTCCGGTTGACCGATTTTGATGAAAATGTTCGTGTCGGGTCCGGTAGTCGTATGCAACTTAAGTTTCAAGTTTCAAGTTCGTACAATGTTCCGTTCTTGAGATATTTTGTATACACACACACACACACACACACACACACACACACACAGACCAATCGCTAAAAACATGTTTTTTGGGTTCAGGGGGTCTGAAAACGTATAGATCCGGTGAAAACTCGATTTCGAAAAATCGACATGAAAACAATACTTTCCTTCCTATATATTCATATAGGCAAGAGAAAGTAAAAAACTAAACTGTAAAAACTCACTAAACTATACTCGACAGACGCACGCAACTAACTAAACAAATTGGTCTGAATATATTATTATAATGAACAGAACATTTTATTACTATTACTATTACTAGTCGTAAAACTCCCAAAGTGGAAGACGATAAGTAAAGATGGTTCAGTTTTGGGGTTTCTTGTTGTTCTTTTTATTTGCCCACCAGTTTTTCATTTCTTGCGAGAATTTAGCTTTTCTTTCTTCACTCCATTTTACTCCAGTTCTCTGAGCTTTTGTCTCTGGTTTAACTTCCCATTTCTAGCTTTTGTTCTTGTTTTTAGGAAGTTTTCCAGAGTGCTCCGATTCACTCACAAATCGTGTAGGTCCAGTCTCTCCAGAATCCGAACGACTGGTTGCCACCTGTCTGTAGGGTGGGTGGATTTTACCACCTGGATTAATTTTGTCATTACATACACGAATCATGATTTTACTCACAATTTTTTGGTGTCTGGCATGCGCCAGTTATTAGGATCAAGGTTGTTGAGTCTTGAAACATGAATTAGCCGCCACTAACATGTAGAACATACGCTGTCGGGTTACCGCCACTGACATGTGGAACCGTCGTACCCTTGGCATTAGTTTTGGTCCACCCCGGGCTTTTTATTTACCCGGTACCCACCATATCTGATGAGCAACCCCCTATCCGCCACCTGGGGAGGCGCCCGGTAGGAGACTAGTAACTCCCCCGGGAGAAAATTTTATTATATACGAAAACAAAATATTAGTCACATCATTATGTCAGACGGATTATTATTAATAACAAGAGTGAAAACAAAGCGTAGTGATAGTGCGTGAGTCGCACATTACAGTAGCGATTGTATAGTATTGTGACTGTACCGTCGTTGCATGGCGAGGGGCGAAGAGTGGAGTAGATAAACACCGAAGCGGCTTGTGCCAATTCGAGTTGTCCAAGGTATAAGCAAGTCAATGCCGCTTCGGAGACGAAGGTTTCTGGTTCAAATCCTAGTAAAGATAAGTTACTTTTATACGGATTTTTGAATACTAGACAGTGGTTACCAGTGTACTTTGATGGTTGGGGTTCAATTAACCATACTCTTTCAAGAATAGTCGGCCTGGTTCACTAAAACGAACAGTATAATATTATGAAATTATATTCGTTCTTCGTAACATGATAAAACTTAATTTTTTCATAAAAAAATATTTTTTTGTCGTAATTTAATGTTTTTCTGGTAGATCTAGCCCTAAACTATAGAAAAACATAAAAACAACAAAATCGAAATTTTGAGTTTAAATCATCGTGCAATTTCCCCTTAATCCGTTCGGTAGAATTCTTAATTTTTGGATCAATAAAAACTTATTTTAAATACATTGGACCAGATTTTCTTCTGTTCTAAATATACAATTATTATTTTCCTTTTATTAGATATGTTCTAAATTTAGTTATGTTCCGTTTAATTTTAAAATTATATTTCAAAAAGAATATTTCATTCAGCTTTAATAAAATTAAACTTGATGAAATGAAACAAAGAAAAATTTTAAACAACGAAATAAAAAATAAAAATCGTTAACAAAATAATATTTTTATTTAAAAAAATAATTGATGACGATGAATTAAAGATATTAACGGATTCTGCATCTGATCTAATTACTTTAATGCTGTATATTAACTTCATTATCAACAGCGCCGCCTCTCTATAAATCCCCCATTAACTGATTTCCCCTATATTTCCCCTTTTCCCTTTGATCGAACATAATCTATAAAACTCTTCAACTTATTTGTTATATCCTTATTAATGCATTCTATTTAATAAAAGCTTTTTGAATGTAGTTTGGGACTTTTGTAATTAAAAAGTTTACAATTTTTTATTAATTATATATTTTTTTTGTATTAAGTTGTTTAATAAAATTCCACATTTTCTTACTTATTTTTATGTAAGCGCTTATTTATTTTTTGTTTATCTTGCCTTATTTACATAAAGAGAAGGAAATCATTGTTATTAATGTTGATTTTTTTCAAAATCGTGTTTTCACTAGAAATACAAGTTTTTAGACCCCTTTACCCAAAAATTATGTTATTAACGTTTGGGCTTTGTGTACATCTGTGTGTGAACAAAATATATCAAAAATAGAACACCGTACAAAGTTGATACTTGGAAATTAAATTACTTACCGCAAGTAATTCGACACAGTCATTTTCTTCAAAATCGGTCAACCGGAAATAGTAATTAATTCGTGAAATTTTTTAAATTTTTGCAATTTTTTTTAAAAACCCGGCTCCTATGATTTTTTTTAAAAAATTTGGTGATTGACTACATTGTTTTATACTGTACTATATGATAAGCGCCATGTCTGGTAAAATTCTTAAGAAGTTTGTGCTCTTGTGGTTAATATTTTTAAAGATTAATATACGTACTTTATGCATTTTTACGGTAAAAGTATATAATTATAATCCAAGAATATAGGAAATTTAAAAAATTGATAACTTTCATTTTAAGAGTATTCGGATCGAAAGAAATTGAAAATTTTCTCGTTTGCGGTTTTTTGCAAATGATTAAAATTCGGAGTAATATTCTGCCTCCAACGATATATAGGTATAAATTGTTGGGGATTTTTAATATTTTTTTAAATTAAAAATATGATGAATCCTTAAGTTATTTTTTAAATGTTATCATTTGCATAACATCTCTATTTAGTTTAATGACAACAGATAATTACATAATGTTTTTATTTTGTGCGAGGCCTTTGGGCCAGCCCAGTCAGTCAGCTGGTAGAAAGTCGCTGTTATTGTTAAGTAACACCGGTTGGGCAAGCGACTTTGTATGGTGACCAGCCATCCATGAACAAACTCTACTGAGGGTCCCTGTTCGAGCTCATGTCTAATCCACGTCAAGAAAAAAATACAGCAAAAAGCAGCTGTCAAATTGGGTAGCTGTCAACAAAGTACAGTTCCCGATAGCAAATAGAAGTTAAAAAAAAAAAAAATTGCGATATTTTTTGTTTTAAAACTTTAAGTTAGCACCAGGCCACCTGTGAATATAATATATTAACCTCCGAACTGTAAAAAATAACATATTGAATTATTTAATGTATAATGTGTTCTCTTTTAGTTTTTTGTAAGTAGAAAGTTTTGACATACAAGGAACATTTTATCAGCCAACTGTGAATTGATTTTAATGAAATTTTTGCACAGCCTTTCATACCATAATTTTAACGTACTGAGTTAATATTACAATAAAATAATGTGTTTAAAAATATTTATTGTCCACTTCAATAGGCAAAAAGTTATAATTTTCAAAAGTAGTAATTTCAAGAAAAAATGTCTTCTCTTCCTAAAAATATACCAAGATGCTACTAACTGAGTGAGTGTAGAATATCCTGAAAAGTACTCACAAAAAATATGACAGGATAACTCTTAACAGTTTTTGAGAAACTGTTATTTACATTAACATTACGGAGATAGGCATTCCGGGTTCCCTTAAGCATTTTCTTCTACAGAGCGTAGTTTAGCGTCAATTAGTTTCCGTAGCATATTTTTAAGTTCTACGGAGGTTACTTTTCATTTTCCATCGTTCAATCACGATTAAAATTAGGTTATGTTTTTCATTTTTATGTTGTAACATTGTAACTCATGATTAAATATACTTATATTGTTCATTATTTACATTGTCAAGAGAAAATCGTGTGAGTGTGTTATACCAGATTTATTTTTGTATATCTCTTTGTTCGAACGGTGTTCATTGTAAATGTCTTTTTATTCTTAGGTCCTTTTTTCTTTTTTTTTTATAGATAAATAAATGAAGTGTTCATAAAGGTATATTTGATCAATAGATAGTCAGTACCCTGATAAAGGTGTGAACAATCGCAGAAGAGCAGGTTCTGTCTTTGATATCTGTTCAGCCTTTAGAGGACCAAGATGTAATATACAAAAATTTTACTCAGTCACCTTTTTTATGCAATCTACTTATGTTTTCCTCAGAATTTAGGAAATGAAAAGTTATTAAAATTGTCCAACACTTTATTACCACCCGGTATCAGACAGTTGATATCGATTGGGTTGTAATAAGGGGATGCAGGCAGGGGATGAAGGGGATGGTTGTTGGTTGTTGGTAGGCTACATTCATATTCCCCGATGTTCATATCCTTCAGCGCATTAAGAATAAGCATTACAAACGTTCCATCCCTCTTTCCTTTTAGGGGCTTCTATCTTTTAGTTATTCCTCCACCCCGTCACTCTTTCAATGATTCAGAAGTTGTTTGCTGCCGTTTCTTTTTCATGTAACCAATGTGAAAGGTTTCATCTACTCGTTGTATTTACTAAATAAAATAACTTCACTTGCTATTTAATCTGATGGCAGATTGCTTCACTATTCTCTACTGAATACATGTTATAGAAATATTTTTACTTTCTCTTGCCTATATCAATATATAGGAAGGAAAGTATTGTTTTCATGTCGATTTTAAGAAATGGAGTTTTCACCGGATCTACACGTTTTCAGACCTCATGAACCCAAAAAGATATGTTTTTAGCGATTGGTCTGTGTGTGTGTGTGTGTGTGTGTGTGTGTGTGTGCGCGCGCGCGCGTGTGTGTGAACTTTCTATTTTTTCTCACGAAAACGTGTGAAAAATCGATTTTTTTAAGATTTCGGCCTTAGTATTCATTTTATGACAAAAGTGTTTATAATCAAATTTATAGAAAATTAAACGATCTACAACTTTTATTTAAAGCGTTTTTCTCTACAGAGCCTAGTTTAGCGTGAAAGAGTGATTTTCCGTATTTTTAAGCCGAACTTAGTTCGATTTTCATTTTGCGTCTTTCAGTTATGATTAAAATAAAGTTATATTTTTAGAGGTTAGTTTTTTGTTTATTTCTAATGTTTTATTACTAATGTTAGGTTATATTGTTTAAATTATTTACATCGGCAAGAGAAAGTTGTGTGAGTGTTTCACACCAGATTTTTTAAATACGCTACACATTTCTTGTTTTCAAACTTAACATACCACTAATATTCTAAAAAAAAATTTTTTTCGTGGGTAAATCATGACAATCGGCCAAAAATGATGAAAGTAAATATTGCAGCAGATTTAAAAGAAGGTTAGATCGACTTTTCGACCATTCATTCTTTAAAAGTTATGTTAGGGAGAAGAAGGCGCCAACTATTATGAATAACGTACGTATTCCCTATTTAAAGTATAATTAAAACAGTTATCTGATTTTAAACAAAACATTAAGTGCGTTTATTTGTTGTATATATACACTATACGCTTTACACGCAAGTATACATGGATATCTCTCCTCATTCTGCAAAATAATCAATTATATGAAAAGTAGAGAAATACGTAGTAACTTATTCTGATTCAGACTAGTGAGTCACCGGGAAGCGAAAATAAAACTAATCAACTCCCTATCATAATAGATCTTTCTCAGTTGGATCAATGGATCAATGGATCAATGGATCAATTTGAGGGTTCTTACATCAGAAAGATTATTACATCTGTATGGAGCAATAAATCACTGCGAGAAGTAATAAAGTAAAATCTCCGTATTCGTGGTGGTTAGGTTCCGAAAATTTGCCACGAATACGAAAATTGAATTAAATAATACATACTATGGTAACTTGAATCACGAGTTTGCTCTTGTTTGCAACGAGGGGTAAAGGGAGAAAAGCATCAGTGCACATGCGCAACTGCTTTAACCCTTTAAAGGTCTGTGGTAGGTATACTTACCACTGGCAGTAAGGTCAATTTTTTTAACAATAAGCTATGCAGTTGAACCTTATTGGCATTTTATAGTTTTATAGATGTTCTCTACGCCCGTAGCAGACAGGTTTAGTGTCAAATTATTTACTCTCAATCTGTTTGTTGCAGGGCTAAAATAAATAGTTCTGTTTCTTATCACATGGTCAGCCAATTAAATGACTGAATCATTTAAGAACAGAAGAGTTAGAGGTGTAAAAGATACTAATCAGAGATATCTCCTCTGAAAGTAATGAATTTCATTATACAGCCAGACCCTGTGGTGAATGAAGTGAAGGTATCATTTGCAGAGTGGAAAATGTGCTTTTCAGAGGGCCCGGTATGCTGGTAAGCGTACTTTTCCACTCAGTGAGGAAGGCAATGGTAAACCACCTGACTCCTCGTTTTACTTAGTAAAACCTCTACAGGTTCAAACCAGCCTTTCGGCTGATGACCTAAACAACAACAACATTTTCCTGTAACACCACATTTCAAAAGCTTCTATCCACTTTCTTTCTACAGCCCTTATCACCCACGTTTCATTTCCTTATAATGCTACACTCTAAACATAGTGTTTTAATCACGGTGTAAGACAGCAATACAAACTTTCCGTAATATAAAGTAACGGGGGTTTCATTAAGGACGCAACCCTGATTATAAGAAGATAGAAGTAATACAATGTTTTCATCGCAATTTGCTATTCATTTGTAAAATAATTATTTAGATTAATTAATAATTTGTAAAGTACGAAAATAAAAATATGCCGTAGATTGTGGCTTTATCATAGGGTTGCGTTCTTAATAAAACACCTGGTTCTTCCTTAGAAAAAAACCATTGCTGACATAATATAACGAAACGACTGCTGTCACCACACTAATGCTTGATTGGAACGTTTTAACTGTCTTAGGTAGTTGGCCTTGAGTACACTGTTGCCAACATACCGATTGGGGAACAGAAAATTTACCGATGTATTACTTCCATCTTCTTATAATTAGGGTTGCATCCTTAATAAAACAGCCGTTATTTATTTTTTAGTTTATTTAAAGTTACATCAACAAGTTGGTTAATAGTGACTACGGTAGGTTATCTAACTTAAACGTTAGGTTTTAACTTGTAATAATTTCTAGATCCTAGCCGGGAATCGAACCCGGGACCTCCGTTTTGTAGGCTAGCCCGTTACTATTCCAGTACGGAGACGGGCCATAATGTATTTTTATTTTTACAAATGGTACATTTGAATAGTGTATTTATTCAGATATATAAACTTTAGGAAGATTATAAGGTTGTTTACGAAAGAAATGGTAAACAGAAATCAGATTATTGTGGGCAGAATTTCATTAAAAATGCAAAATGTGTTGGCCCGAATGCAGAAGCCATGATTTGCATCCATAAATCTATCTTGCAGCACCTCCTAACAGTTCCCAAGGGGATACTCACTCCCCCTCCTCCTCCTCCCCTCCATTGCACCTTATCACATTCACTCACTCCATCTCCATTCCACTCCTTCTTTACCACAAAAGACTTGAAACGAGAATGGTGGTTAGAGGGTAGTGGATGGAAACGAGTAAACCGATGGAGAGAACATCATCTCTCTTTCCCACTCCTTCTCTCTTTTACTCCTTCTCTATTTCTCCTTTTGGTTTCCAGTTTTCGAGGTGAATTTCTCGCTCTGTTCGAAGAAATATATATATATATATATATATATATATATATATATATTGCTTTATTCCTATAAAAAATAAATTGCTTTTTAATAATTGAAATAAAGCGTTATTTCTTTTATTGCTAATTGAAAAATAATTGAACATTTTGTTTGAAATTTATTCATTGTGTATTCAATTTTTCTTTCCCTTAATTAAATCTATTGTTTTTGGCATTGACATAAAATTGTTTTGTAATACTGTACATACAAACTTAAACTTTATACTATAATACGAGGATTAATTCTTACTTTTACTTGCATTATGGTATACCAGTGAATAAAAAAGTATTTTCTGAAATACATTAATATTATTTATTTCAGTTACATTTCTTCTTTTATTACTTAAAGTATGTTCTTGACATAAATCGATTTGTTTTTAAATTACGTGCTTGAATTGAATTGACAGTTTTAAGATGGGAATAATCATAATTTTCTTTTTTTTTTAAACTGAGGTTAGTGACGTATTTTAATAATTTGAAATTTTCATCTAGTAACACTTGATATTACGAAACAATTTAGGACAAAAGTGTAAACAAATTTATAATTAGAGTTGTAAAACATTATTCTGCCCATAACAGACAGGTGGAGTGTCAAATTATTTACTCTCAACCTGTTCGTTGCAGGGCTAAAATAAATAGTTCTGTTTCTTATCACATGGTCAGCCAATTAAATGACTGAATCATTTAAGAACAGAAGAGGCAGAGGTGTAAAAGACACTAATCAGAGTTATCTCCTCTGAAAGTAATGGATTTCATTATACAGCCAGACCCTGTGGTGAATGAAGTGAAGGTGTCATTTGCAGAGTGGAAAATATGTGCTTTTCAGAGGGCCCGGCATGCTGATAAGCGTATTTTTCTATTCAGTGAGGAAGGCAATGGTAAACCACCTCACTCCTCGTTTTACTTGGTAAAACCTCTACAGGTTCAAACCAGCTTTTCGGCTGATGACCTAAACAACAAAACATTATTAAACAACCTACAACTTTTATTTAGAGCGGTTTTTTTCTTCGTTTATTAAACGTCGTATCAACTACTACGGTCATTAGCGACGACGTTGGGTTGTAACTGTGAATAATGAAATGATTTTTTGTTATGATGAAAATGCCCTGACTGAGTGGGATTCAAACCTAAGACTGCATGATGAGAGGCGAGCACGTTACCAACTACGCCAATGCGGCCGGCAAGCGGTTTTGTGCAACTTTTGTTTAGCGGCCGGCCCGTGGTGTAGTGGTCAGCGCAACTGGCTACTAAGCCGGGGTCCCGGGTTCGATTTTCGGTCAGGTCTGGCATTTTTTCATCTGTAAATCACCACATATCATTACTTACGCACAAGCCCAAGGCTTATGTAGGCATCATCACTCAATAAAAAAAATTAGTGATTTTCTTTTTAAAACCGGCATTTTTTAAGATTTCGGCCTTAGTATACGTTTTACGGTAAAAGCGTGTATTATTATCAATGTTATAGGAAATTAGAAAACCCATAACATTTTTAAAGGATTTTTCTCTACAGAGCCTAGTAGTTTAGAGACAGTTACTGATTTTCCGTATTTTTAAGTTCTACAGAGTGATTTTCATTTTGCGTCAATGACTCATGATTAAAATTAGGTTATGTTTTTCATTTTATATTGTTAACTCATTATTAAACAGGGTTTAGTGTTCATTATCTACACTGGGAAGAGAAAGTCGTGCGAATGAAGTATTGTTTTCAGGATGATTTTTTGAAATCGTGTTTTTACCGGAAATAGATGTTTGCAGGCCTCCTGAATCAATAAAAAAACATGTCTCTACCTATTGGTCTGTGTGGTCATGGAATGAAAAAAATACTCAAGAACGGAATATCGTACGAAGCTTAAACTTTAAAATTAAATTTAGTATCAAGAGGTAACCGACATTAACATTTTCATAAAAATTGTTCAACCGGATGTAGTTTATTGGTGTAATTTTCACGTTTTTCAACTTTCTCAATATGGTTTCTACTATTTTTTTAAAAGATCTCATTTCTACATTTTTTGTGATCAACAAGTAAGGGTAAACGGCATTTCTGCTGAAATTCGTGAAGGACCTGTGTTTTTCTGATAATGTTTTTTAAAGATTGCGGCCTAAATATCCATTCTAAAGAAAAATAGTATTTATGCTAAATCTAACTTGTAGAAAATTAAAGAAATTTTACTTTGTATTTTAAGCATATTTTTGTACAGCGCGTAGTTTAGCGTAATCGGTAATTTTTCCCATTGAAGTCGGCAAAAATTCTTTTTTTTTTAAGGTTGTGGCGTTAAGGTGCATTTTATGGCAAAAGTATATTTACAATCAAAGTTAAAGAAAATTTAAAATCCATTTTTAAATAAAACATTTATTTCTACAGAGCTTAGTTAAGCGGGAATTAGTAATTTTCCGTTTTTTACGTTGTATATAAATGGATTTTCATTTTGCGTCATTCACTCATGATTAAACATAGGATTTATATTTAATTATTTACTAGAGAAAGAAATTGCAAGAGAAAGTCGTGTGAGTGTTTCACACTAGATATTTTAAAATAGGTAGTCGAAAAATCGAATTTCTCATCACTACGTTGTTATTAATTTGAAATATATACATAAACCCCAATTTAATTTAAAATACATATTTGTTTCTGATATAATTTATAAAAATTATTACATTATTGCGTCGAAGAAAATAAAATAATGTGAAGTGAATGAAGTAAAATATGAATAGTGAATAAGAAAGTTTAAAATATAAAAATACTGTGTGTAGTTGTTTACGCCTGCAATTTATATTCTGCAATTCTCTTTACAATATTGCAGTCGAGTGTTTCTCGTGTCGTACAGGCGCAGAGACCTGTCCTGGTAATGGAACATCGATTTTGGCAAATGCAGTCAGTCTGCTCTAAAAACATCTCACACCACTCTTCTTGCCTCATGCCTCATGCCTCATGCCTCATGTTGGTACTGTTGTTGTATCACGGCTGTAAATCTTGGTTGAGATATTTAAACCAGAACGAAGCTATGCAATTGTGCTTTCTACTTTAAATTATAATAAATACTGAAAAATGTTACACTGCTTTGTTACGCTGTTTCTCTTTCCAAAAGTAGATCACAGCTTTTACTCAGCTCACTGTGATTTAATTGTTTACCACACTATTACATAAATATTGTGCAAACATATGACGATGGAACTGTTTTATTACACTATTAAGATTTATATTGGGTTTTTTATTATTTTCAAATTTAATTCTTAATTTTATTTTATTTCAAAAACTGCTTAATTTTTTCTAATTAATTTTAAGCAAGTATTTCACTTTTATTTGACAATTATACCATGTACATTTATATATAGGCTACCATAACTACAATTCCGGCCGCATTGGCGTAGTTGGTTACGTGCTCGCCTCTCATCATGCGGTCTTAAGTTCGAATCCCATTCAGGCACGGCATATTTTCATACGTTACAAAAAATCATTTCATACTTCATTAGCAGTCTGCATTAGCAGTAAATGCAGAACAGTCGGAAGTTAAACAAAAAAAAAAAAAAAAAACTAAATAAAATAAAACAAAAAAAAAACCATAACTACACATACCATATTATTATAGAATCACTCTAGGGACAAATAATGAACAGCAGTAGCATGACAATATTGAAAAATATATATAAAATCTTTGGTTTTTTATGTTTTCCAAGAGTTTAGGCCGAGATGTACCAGAAAAAGAATATTACGTAAATACGAGTAAGTCAAATTAATAATTTTTATGATAAAATTAAGTTTTTGTCAAGTTTACCCAGAAAAATTATCTTGGTCCCAAAATTGAATATTTTTCATAACTTTTTAGCCTACTGCTCGTTTTAGTGCAAAAGGAATTTTAGTTTTTTTAAATATTTAAATCACTGTTTTGTAATATTGCTCAGTTTTCTAACCAACTGTTGATGGAAAATGTCCTTGTTCGTATAAATTTTGCTTTTTACCTTTTCCCGTAAATTTAGATTTTTAGTACTTAACTTAGGTACATTTTTCCCAGAAACCATGAAATTTACCAGACTGAAATTTTTACCAGTTATTCACCTTGCACATCCACACATACCGACAATTTTATGACTTCCTCAGGTGCTCCAAAAATGATTAGTGATATGCAAAAAATTTGCGACAATTTTATTATATTCGTTATTTTTACTTTCTCTTGCCTATATGAATATATAGGAAGGAAAGTATTGTTTTCATGTCGATTTTTCGAAATCGAGTTTTCACCGGATCTATACGTTTTCAGACCCCCTGAATCCAAAAAACATGTTTTTAGCGATTGGTCTGTGTGTGTGTCTGTGTGTCTGTGTGTGTGTGTGTGTCTGTGTGTGTGTGTGTGAACAGAATATCTCAAGAACGGAACATCGTACGAACTTGAAACTTGAAACTTAAGTTACATACCACTACCGGACGCGACACGAACATTTTCATCAAAATCGGTCAACCGGAAGTAGTAGTTTATTCGTATAATTTTTCAGTTTTTTGCGATTTTCTCAAAAACTGGTCCTACGATTTTTTTTAAAATCGCGTATTTTACTCAATTTTTTATTCTCTACAAGATAGGGTAGGCGTTATGTCTGCAGAAATTCTTGGTGAGGCTGTTTTCACGTAAAAACGTTGTTTTTTTAAGATTACGGCTTTAATATAAATTTTAGCGCAAAAACTTATATAATAAAAGTTGTAGAGAATTTAAAAACCTACAACTTCTGTTTCAAACATTTTTTTGTATAACGCTTAGTTTAGCGGTAATTTGCGATTTTCTGTTTTTTTTCTCACGAAAACGTGAGAAAAATCGATTTTTTTAACATTTCGGTCTTAGTATGCATTTTACGACAAAAGTGTATATAATTAAATTTATAGAAAATTAAAAGATCTACAACTTTTGTTTAGAGCATTTTTCTCTACAGAGCCTAGTTTAGCGTGAAAGCGTGATTTTCCGTATTTTTAAGCCAAACTGAGTTCGATTGTCATTTTGCGTCATTCACTCATGATTAAAATAAGGTTATGTTTTTGAGGTTAGTTTTTGTTCATTTCTAATGTTTTAATACTAATGTTAGGTTTATTGTAAATTATTTGCATTGGCAAGAGAAAGTTGTGTGAGTGTTTCACACCAGATTTTTTTATGATGTGATACAAAAAATTAAATTGAAAAAATGTCAGTAGCTAAAGAAACCCGGCAACTATAAGTGTGTAAAGTTTTATTTTCGTATCGTTTACCAATCCTATGAAAAATGTACCTAAAAAGAACAAATTTAACATTGATGGGATACAAAGTACAGTCTCCCCCAAGTTTTTTAAAATGTTTCTTCCTGGTTAAAATTTTAAAATGATAAGCTGTTTGCCCGTACATCAGAAACGCCACTTTACTGAGGCTCATATCGGTGTAGTTGTTTATATAGAGCCCTACTTTACTCTACCACTTTAAGGATTACTGGGCTACAAAGATTACAGACGATAGTACATGATAATCCTTTAATTCACACACTCACCTCACAATCTACGCAAAACACTAGAGAGACGCTTTATATAGGTACTTTAATTTTTTTTTAAATTCCTAATATGTGTACGTTGCAATCTGTTCAATTCAGAACAATAAGCAACCCAATGACCCAATCAGATGAGGATGATGTGTATGACGTGTGAATGAGGTGTAGTCTTGTACAGACCCAGGTCGACCACTCCTGAGAGAGTATGGTTAATTGAACCCCAACCATCGAAGTACACCTGTAACCACTGTCTAGTATTCAAATCCGTATAAAAGTAACTACTAGGATTACTAGGATTTGAACCAGGAATCTTCGTCTCCGAAAATCAGCTGTTAAACAGCTGATTTTGACGACGACTTTACCTCTAGACCAACCCGGTGGGTTGCTTTAATTTTGATGCAAAATTTCAAAAAACAAATTTTCCTTAAAATGTCTTTAACAATGTTGATAAAAAGCTCGAAGGAATTTAGGACTCATAGCTTGGATTAGTCGTGATTTCAAATTTGAGAAGTCAGTACTTAGATTTTATAAGAGCCTTGTGCGTCCCGTCCCCGAATATAGTTCGACGGTGTAGAACTATAAAAGAGACGTCACAGAAAAGGAACTAGAGAGGATGCAGAAAAGACTAATTCATAAGTTTGAATGTAGATCTGGGAGAAAATTTGATGGCTATGAGGATGCCCTCTCATTCTACGGGCTTCAGAGTCTGAGCACGCGGCGTAGAGTGATGGAAGTTCTATACATTTATAACATTCTACATTCACGAGCTGATGTTCCGAATATCTCGAAGATTTTTCTGAGGGTGCCGTGCACAGCTTTAACAAGTTTCAGGCTGTTTGCTGGAGCCACAAGAAGTATAATAGCTCCAATCAATAGATGTATAGCTACAGCCAGTGAAATAAATGGAGAGGTAGATCTGTTTCACAGAGATGGTAAAATTAAAGAAAAACTATACAGGATACTGTGAAGGAAGGCTGTAAATACTGCGTGATCTTTATGTTATTATATGTATTTTTATGTTATTTGTGTTTATGTGGTGTATGTTGTGCTCGGGGGTGACTGTTTTTTAGTGAAGAAAGAATGACTAAATTAAGATAATAATGGTGCAGTACACTGAGGCGATATTCTATTGCTGTTCTACTGTACTACCACCTCGCATCCTTGCGACCAGCCACAGTAGTGGGTAGAGACGGCGGGGTGTAGGGGAGTTTGGGAGCCCCCAAAACATAAAAAAACTTCTTATTAACGACGTTTTGTGAATCCATTACAAAACCAACTGTTTCCCTTATTCCCCCGGGGGCACGCCCCAGACCACACAGAGCGTACCCATAAAACCGCAGCTTAGGCTACCCTATCCTAGCCTGCAAACCTCCTAGGCAATGGGGGCCGGCTGTGAACGCCATCGTGTGCTATTCGTAGTGCACGGTGGTGTGTAGCACATCCATGTGTGGGAGGGCCACGTGCAAAGCACTTTAGCGGCGTAACGAGCTCGACGGCGACCCGTCCAACTTTTACACGGGTACTGAGGGGAGTGGGGCGCCCTGCGGACGGTTCCGTGCCCACTCAGTAGGAGTAGGACTCTCAGGGGTTGTGGTGGAGCTGGATAGCACTTCAAAACCACTAAGCTGATTAAATTCCTTCGGAATGGGCGTGGTCGGCCGAGAGGTGTTCCGGAAATGGATAGGAAAGTACGATTGTTTCCCTTATCCAAGGAAGTTTTATGGGTTACTTCTGTTGTTTGAAAAATATTTTTTCGTTTAGGACTTACATTAATGTTAAACTATTAATAGAAACGATTAGGAAAAGAAGAGTAAAATTTTACGGATACCTGTATAGAAAAGATCATCCCGTTTTCTTACAGAGTCAATATGTTTTTGACGCAGAAGACAGGCTTCAATATACCATTTATAAGTTGCACAACATTAGCACAGAGTTTGACATTTTGACATGAGAATATCAACGGAAAAATCAAACAATATGGCATTCAAGGGAAGATGGCTGGTTCGCTCAAAAGTTATACTTGCCAACCGAACTTTATAATAAGTTCGAGATTTTAAATATTTAGGATGCAAGATTTCCTATGTCAAAGATTATGACGTGTGTGAAAAACTGGCAAAATTCAGCGTTGTATGCGATTCTATTCGCAGGACGATAGGAATGAAAACGAGAGAGGACTCCAATTGAAATTTTATAGAGCAATGGCTGTACCACTCATAACATATGGAAATGAAACACGGGTGTCATTACAGAGGAATGAATCTCGTATCCAGGCTACTGAAATGAGATTTTGTGGGGAGTCAAAGGTTGTACCCGGTTAGATAGATTATGTAACGAAGCTCTACGCGCCGAGATAAATGTTCAGTCATTGTGTGAAACGTTAAGAATATAAAAGAAACTGGTTCAACCATTTACTTCGCATGCCAGCACACAGACTTCCTCTTCGAGCATGCAAATAGTATAAACCTAGAGAGAATCGACACTTGGGAGGACCTAAAAAGAGATGGATGCCGGAACAGACCATTTAGACTAATCCTGGACAGATGCTGATGATAATGATGACCTTTATAGAATGGATGACAACCGGTTGATAAAAAAAATTAGTGTGACAATAAACAATAGACCTAAGGTGTCGGATAAATGGTATAAAGAAGTCAGAGAAAATATAGAGAAAATTTTAATAAATCGAGAAAAGTTAATGAACCGAACCAAAGTTAAACTAGTTACCAACTTTAAGGGCTTTCATGAAGAGCAAAATTAGAACTCCAGGTGGACAGAAGGAAAAAGAAAAACCTACAGTGAACAAATGCTGAGAATTTTGGGTGAAAAAAACTTCCAGAAAGTTCTAAGATTACCTCACTTGGCTAAAATTGGCCCGAGATATGCAGTTCCAAATACAGACCTCATCTTTCATTTTACGTTGACAAAATAAAAACTTAATTATTTTAAAAAGAGAAAAAAAATTGTATTACCGTGTAGGCCTACATTTTTCATTGAAATAAAATAATTATAGGTAGAAAGTAAGTGAATTGATAGAATAGTTTTATGAATGGAATAATTTACATTCATTTATTATGTAAAAATGGGTGAGCGAGCATAAAAGGTAAAAAGTTTCAGTTTTAAAAGGATTTGACAGATAGAACAAGGTGAAATAAAAACGTTTCGAAGCGAGTTGTGCTGTAAGAAAGGTTTGGGTAGGTGTGGGTGGGTTGATGGGGGGGGGGGGGGTTTAGCATCCATAAATCTACGGCCTCAGTAAGTTGTGGCCCGGTGTTGGTGAGGCTTAAGCAGTCTCCGGAGGCTTCTTCTTCCACCCTCCAACCCCTTCACCAGTTTCAGCCTCACCTCACATTCTGACTGAACCGCCTGAATTTATTTCCCATTGAAGTGGTCTACCGAATACACTTGGTGTTATCTGTTAAAAGGCACACACATTTAACGTGAACTGTGTTAAAGTCAAACGGTCATAAAAGAAACCTTTAAAAGTTACCTGGGCCTTCATTAATATATAATATTTAAAATCTGTTTTCTCGATAAAAGGGAAAAGTCGCGGCTAATACTGCAGTCTTGTTATCTAAATATTGATTCTTTTAATACACCTTACTTTTCCCCTAAAATATTTCCTCTTGGAAAATATTTTTATACTTTCATCTTAAATTTTATATTTGAAAATTTATAATCTGTTATTTTTTTTAAATAACAAGTAAATAAAACGTTTAATTTAAAATAAACATTTTTTGTTCACTTGACGAAGCTAATTCAGCATTACCTGAGCTTCCTCTCTGGTTTTTGTCCGGAACGTCTCGTGAAAATTAGCATTTAAATCTTCTCATAAAGTCACCTGGGATGTTCAACGGGCACACTGAACTGTCTGTTTAAATACTTCTGTATATGTTCACCGCAATTTCATACTATTGTTTTACAATTTAAAAAATTATTTGGAAGATATGACTTGCTCTGCTTGTATTGTTTTCACCTCTCCCACTCTTGTACATCTATAATAATAAAAATAATAATAATATAGGGTGATTCAAAAAGAGCGCCGGTTTTGATATATCAAATTAAGAGATTTATTTTATTGAAAAACTGAAAATAAATACATCAACAAGTTCATCTTACCTTCCGATTTCATGTATGAAAAATGATGTCATGCATGTGTCCTCCTCTACTGCGCTGGCACGCATCAACTCTGTCCATGAAATTGGATATTACTGCACGACAAGTTTCGACTTCCATTTGCCCGATAACCCGTCGAATTTCCTCCTTCAAGTCATTGATGTTTCGGGGTTTATTGGCATACACCAATGACTTCAGATGACCCCAAAGATGAAAGTCACACGACCTTGGTGGCCATTGATGGTCGGAATTACGAGAAATGATGCGATCCTGGAACCGTTCACGGAGCAACAACATTGTTTCTCGTGCAGCAACTGAATTTTATACCGGTGATATTGGAGATCGTACCGAAGAATTCTCCGTACAGGAGAACATCGTAAACCCAATAGTTGAGTACGGCGACGTATTGATTTTGCTGGGCTAACAGCCACACTGTCACTAACCAACGCAATGTTCTGCTCAGTTCGGCCAGAACGACGACGTCCAGAACTTTTAAGGTCGACTGTTGAACCCCGTCTCAAAAAACGTTTTCATGAGCCTGCGAACTGTTGATTCATTCGGTGCTTCATTACGTCCTAGAGTACCGCGAAGTCGCCTGACAGTAGCCGCATAACTCTCTCCACTCTGGTAAAATATTTTGACGATTAACACTCGTTGTGCAATAGCAAACTTCTCCATGGTTAGACACAGACTTCGAGAGTACTACACTGCGAACAAGAGAAACTACAACTGAATCGTCAATTGGAATGTTCTCCGAAATAGAAATGAGGTCTAACAATGTTGCCAACCGATAAACAAAAATTTACCAGCCGTTTAAAAACCGGCGCTCTTTTTGAATCACCCGTTAATAACGTTTTATTCAATGACTGTTAACACAGAATAGAATGCGTCAATACAATTAAGATAAAAATATATATTTATTAATAACTCAAAACGCCCATAACAGACAGGTGGAGTGTCAAATTATTTACATTCAATCTGTTCATTGCAGGGCTAAAATAAATAGTTCTGTTTCTTATCACTTGGTCAGCCAATTGAATGACTGATTCATTTAAGAAGAGAAAAAGTTGAGGTGTAAAAGACACTTACCAGAGACATCTCCTCTGAAAGTGATGAATTTCATTATACAACCATACCCTGTGGTGAATGAAGTGAAAGTGTCATTTGCAGAGTGGAAAATATGTGCTTTTCAGAGGGCCCGGCATGCTGATAAGCGTACTTTCCACTCAGTGAGGAAGGTAATGGTGAACCACCTCACTCCTCGTTTTACTTAGTAAAACCTCTAGAGGTTCAAACCAGCCTTTCGGGTGATGACTTAAACAAACAACAAAACAATAACCCAAAATACAATCAAGGTACACTTATGAAAAACATACAATAATAAAACTGACTATCATAGTCAAAAAGTTATGTCAACCCGACCTACAAAAATTCTTCTATCGTATAAAACGAGTTCTGCGTCATCCAGGAGCATATTTGTGTCCTGAATTTTTTTATTGGTACCGTCCTAGCTGGTAAAGGCAAATTATTAAATATTTTTAATCCGTATATAAAAATATTTCGGCCTGTATTCCTCAACCGAGTCAATGGAATGTCCAGATCTATCCTAAATCTAGTTTCATACTCCTGGATATCATACTCCTTTGCTGATACGTATTCAAGTTGATTTCTATGTACGTATAATAGCGAATTAAAGATGTATAAATTATTATATACTGGCATAATTTTCAATTCCTTGAAAAAGAGTTTGCAATGCTCATGCGAAAGTTCGTAAAGTATTATTCTTACTGCATATTTTTGAGCCGACAAAATTTTGTGAGCTAAAGAGGTATGACCCTATAAATGAAATTCCGTAAACTGAAATTAAATTAAATGAAATTACGACTGGCGATATCTACATTATTCCCTATCTATACTATTCCCCTATTGTTGATCGAGCTGTCTATTGTTGTTATCCCCTATTGTTCTTATTGTTATCCCCTATTGTTCTTATTGTTATCCCCTATTGTTGTCGCCGGCCACATTGGCGTAGTTGGTAACGTGCTGGCTTCTCATCACGCGGTCTTGGGTTCAAATCCCATTCAAGCACGGCATATTTTTACACGTTACAAAAAATCATTTCATTTTTCACCGTCGGCATTAGCAGTAATTGCAGAACAGGCGGACGTTAAAAAAAAATGATTGAGCTGTTAACCATCACGACGCTGCCCTACTATCGCAACAGGCATAACTCTTCCCCAATCTTCAGTTGGCGCATGCGCAAAAAGATACTTTACTATTTTATTCTTTTTATAGTCCAATTACTGCCTTGGTGTAATCAGTTTATTTATACGTGTTTTTAAATCCAACAAGGGTTGATTTTCATTTAGCGTCATTCACTTGATTAAAGTTAGATTATATTGGACATTTTTTCTATAACAGGCAGGTGGAGTGTTAAAATATTTGCACTCGATCTGCTAGTTCCATGGCTACAAAAAGTAATTCTCTCTCTTACCACATAGTCACCCAATTATATGACTGAAGCATTTAAGAACAGAAGAGGTAGAAGTGTAAAAGTCACTAGTCACAGTTACATCCTCTGAGACTAATCAATATCCATTATAGAGTAAGACCCTGTGGTGAATGAAGTGAAGATCATTTGCAGAGTAGAAAGTAGATACTTTTCGGAGAGCACGGCATGCTGATAAGCATACTTTTTCACTCAGTGAGGAAGGCTTAGCAAACCACCTCACTCGTCGTTTCACTTAGTAAAGCCTCTAAGGGTTTAAATCAGCCCTTCAGCTGATCATCTAACCAACATATTGTACATTAGTTTTATTGTGCATTATTGTATTGAGGTATTGTAAGATAAAGTAGTCGTGTGAGTGTTTCACACCAAATTTTTAATTTCAACAAAATCTATGAATACTGAAGGCACGAGATTGCCTTTTGCGCTTATATGGGCTCTGAGGAAGGGAAGTAAAACATTTGCAGTGCTACCAACCTCAACAGTGAGACACTACTCGTACATTTCACTACCGTTCAGTTTCTAGGTACATTTTGTAAGTTGTGGTTTATTTGGAGAAAGTGTTTTGTTCATAAACTTTATAAGAAATAAATATGACTTGTAATAATGCCTATAGCTTAATTACATGGCTAGAAATGTTTGATGTACTATAATTATTACGAATGAATCGCCTTCTTTACTATTGCTGTCATCAACGTTTTCATTATCAGTCTCTCTAGTATCTACCTAACCGTTTTCTTTTTTTACCAGGTGTAAACAAAACTTTTAAAGAATAGCTTCTTCACGGCCTTAATTTCCTTCTTTATTTTTCGAATTGTGGATAGAGAAACATCACAGTAGTTAGCCATAAAGAGGCAGGGAAAGGCATTTTTGTTTAGCTTCAACTTCACATTTTGTTATATTGCATTCAGTCCTGTGAATAGTTCGACCACGTTTTCAAGAAACCGACATTTGTGTTTACGGTAACAAACAGTTATATTCGTACAGTTAACCTACAAAAGGTTCCGCGACATATTGTATATGCTCTGGGTATAGTATATGTTGTTATGTTTTTCGTACTGAAATTAAAGCAGTCGCGCATGCGCACTGATGCTTTTCCCCCGTTACCCCTCGTTGCAAACAAGGGCAAACTCGTGATTCAAATGTGAAAATAATTTGAGCGAAAACCCCTCCAACTGTGTATCGATCTATAAACTAATGAAATACGGTACGGTTTGAAGTTCTAAGAGAAAACTCATGTGATTTGCCGTCACCATTTATTTTATGAGAAAAATAAACCGTTCTAATTTATTACCTTAAAATACTGTCTTTCTACCTATAGGGTAATGCGTTTCAAGAAACCTTTTACAATAAATTTTTACTGCGTTACATTTGGTCTTGGATTTTCTTTTGCTTTGTTATGGTATATTTTTTTAGGTCACCATGATACAGTTCCCAATTCCATATAACAATGAACGAAGTTCTTTATTTCTTATTACGTGATGCTCTCTCTCCCCTGCTCTTTCATTTACTCTTTGCTTTTGTTTGCGTTATTCCTCCCCGTATTAGTATTACTACTGTTACTTAACAACTAAAATACTACTATAATGCGATTTTACCCTGTTAACTTATTTCAGCTGAATCAGCGTTCGTATGAGACTAACTAACTAAACAAACTTAACTTAATTAACTATCTTCGGTAAATACACAATTTTCAGAAACCTCATTATGTAAGCCTCTTTTATTTCGTGGTATATCAAAATTACTTTATTTAAACCTACAGTACATCGTCAACATTTTTGAGCGGTTCCAGTTTGTGAACGAAAAGTTTACTTGTTGGAGACTCAATATGAGAATAGAAATTCTCGAATGCAATAAAATATATTTTTAAGCGAGTTTTGTTACAACCTATGAAGTCTTTCGCATCTTGACAGCCATCGATCTCTGTATTCCCAGAGTCCATCCTCCACATTCCTAGAGAGCATATCCTCCCGTACTTGTTTATCCCATATCTGTTCAGGTGGTCACCTACGCTTCCATCTTCCTTGGAGTCTCCAGTTCATAATCCTTCTTGGCCACCTATCCTCTCCTATCCTCTGGACATGTCCAAACCGCAGCAGGCGCCTGTTCTTAATTTCATCCACCGTACTATCCAACTTCCTCGACCTTTCCCTTATGTCTACATTCCTCACTCTCTCCAATCTAGAGATTCTGCTACTCCTACGCAAAAAATTCCATCTCTACAGCTCCAATTCTGTCCTTGTCTCTCCTGGTTACCTCCCTTGTTTCTGAACCATAAAATAAAATGTGACCATACATTTTACAATGAAAAATGTTAAAAATTAAATTTCCGAGAACAGACAAAAAACACAAACATGCAAATTTCCCATCAACAGTTGGTTAGATAGCTGAATCAACAGTTTTGAGAATATTAAAAACAGTATGCAGATATTTTAAAAAACTGAAATTCCCTTTACACTAAAACGAGAAGTATAAAATAACGAAAATTATTCGTTTTTGGTAACATGATAATTTTGCTGGGTAAACCTGCTAAATACTTAATTTTTTCATTAAAATAATTTTTTTACGTAATTTAATGTCTTTCTGGTAGATCTAGGCCTGAAGTACTGAAAAACATAAAATACCAAAAATCGAAATTTTCAGTCAAAATCATCGCCAGTCTAACCTGAAGTAAATTAGTGACCGGAAACTGCACAAAGTTTTATACAGATCAAGAAGAATGAACTCACACTGCCGTATCTATACCGGTTGAGTAGGGCTACCAACTTCGTGTCATATAACAAAATTTCCCTTTCTTAGAAAAAAATTACCAGAAATTTACAATCGAGATACAGAACTAAAAATCACTTTTTACTTTCTCTTGCCTATATAAATATATAGGAAGGAAAGTATTGTTTTCATGTCGATTTTAAGAAATCGAGTTTTCACCGGATCTACACGTTTTCAGACCCCCTGAACCCACACAAACATGTTTTTAGCGATTGGTCTCTGTGTGTGTCTCTGTGTCTGTGTGTGTGTGTGTGTGTACACAAAATATCTCAAGCACGGAACATCGTACAAACTCAAAACTTAAGTTGCATACCACTACCGGAACCGAGACGAACATTCTCATCAAAATCGGTCAACCGGAAGTAGTAGTTTATTCGTATAATTTTTCACTTTTTTGCGAATTTCTCAAAAACTGGTCCTACAATTTTTTTAAAAATCGCCTGGTTTACTCAATTTTTTATTCTCTACAAGATAGGGTAGTCGTCATGTTTGCTGACATTCTTAGTGAGGCTGTTTTCACGTAAAAAAAGTGTTTTTTTAAGATTACGGCTTTAATATGTATTATATAGCGCAAAAATTTATATAATAAAATATGTAGAGAATTTAAAATTCTACAACTTTTATTTCAAACATTTTTTTGTATAACGCTTAGTTTAGCGGTAATTAGCAATTTTCTGTTTTTTTCTCACGAAAACGTGTGAAAAATTGATATTTTAAGATTTCGGCCTGAGTATGCATTTTATGACAAAAGTGTATACAATCAAATTTATAGAAAATTAAAAGATCTACAACTTTTATTTAGAGCATTTTTCTCTACAGAGCCTAGTTTAGCGTGAAAGAGTGATTTTCCGTATTTTTAAGGCAAACTGAAATCGATTTTCATTTTGCGTCTTTCATATATGATTAAAATTAGGTTATGTTTATTGAGTTTTTATTCTTTTTTGTTTATTTCTAATGTTTTTTTACTAATGTTAGGTTTATTGTTAATTATTTGCACTGGCAAGAGAAAGTTGTGTGAGTGTTTCACACCAGATTTTTATTAATCTATAGGTAACCTTACTACAGGGTAATTCACGAAGATATGCAAAAACTTTGGGAACCCATTGTACATGTAAAAATAATGAAAAAAGGTTATAGCCTACATACATGGGTCCGGAAATGCTTCGTTACCGAGTTACGGCTAGCGAAAGATTTCCCGGGATTTCAGCTCACCAGGTGAAATGAGGTCTTCCTGACATTCTGGAATTCTCGAATTCAATCGTTTCTTATGGTTTTTGACCTGATAAATTGAATAAAATAGGTCCCAGAACTATAAGTTAAATAGTTTTTGAGAAAAACAGTGTCAAATGCAAAAAAATGGAGTGAGAAAAACACATTTTTTCATCTTTGTTTTTCCGGTTAATTTTTCTTTGTACTGTTATGAATAAAAAATCATTTTATCAAAGATCTATTCGCTTTCTGTGTACTTCATTTACACCGGTTTGTACAGAATAAAATTTTCTACATGTTTTATTCAAAAATTTTTACTGTTTCTTGGTGAAATAACAAAGTTATTCTTGCCCAAAGATGAAAAATGTGTTTTCACTCCATTTTTTGCATTTGTCACTGGTTTTCTTAACAACTATTTAACTTACAGTTCTGGGACCTGTTTTATTCAATTTATCAGATCAAAAACCATGAGAAATGATTAAATTCGCCCCGTAATCATCTTACCAGAATTTCAGGAAGACCTCATTTCACCTGGTGAGCTTTAATCCGGGCGAAAGTTTCGCTAGCCGTAACTCGGAAACGAAGCATTTCCGGACCGATGTTTATATAAACTTTTTTCATTATTTTTACATGTACAATGAGCTCCAAAAGTTTCTGCATATCTTCGTGAATCACCCTGTATAATTTTCTATAAATGAATAGAGCACCTAGTTTGAGCGGATCCAGAAATACTGTTTACTAGTAGGAGGTTGGTTTCAATAGATAGCCAAACCTTTGACGTAGCTATTATAAGTACATCACGGTTAATGTAATATCGTTAAATTAGACTCCCGGCATTATCACGGATTATATTATGGTAGAGCAGAGAGAGTATCCTTTCAGCTGTAGAGTAAATTTTGCATTTGATTGCAATCAGGTCAATGCCATGACATGAATCCACAGAAATGGCTGGATCATTCAACTGGATAAATGTGCAATCTAGTGTAATATATCTCGTCTATTGTCAACTCTTCAACTTGTAAAACAGCTTTCTTCCAAACCAGAAAAAATATATCCATATTATATTATATTATATTATCTGAAATTTGAACAAAAATATTTAGTGTGAAACATTAACACGACTTTATCTTAAAAATTTAAATAATGAAACATAAAATTATTACCTTTTTTAATCTTTTGATATAAAGGGTGATTCAAAAAGAGCGCCGGTTTTGATATATCAAATTAAGAGATTTATTTTATTGAAAAACTGAAAATAAATACATCAACAAGTTCATCTTACCTTCCGATTTCATGTATGAAAAATGATGTCATGCATGTGTCCTCCTCTACTACGCTGGCACGCATCAACTATGTCCATGAAATTGGATATTACTGCACGACAAGTTTCGACTTCCATTTGCCCGATAACCCGTCGAATTTTCTCCTTCAAGTCATTGATGTTTCGGGGTTTATTGGCATACACCAATGACTTCAGATGACCCCAAAGATGAAAGTCACAAGGCGTCAATTTTGTTTACGAAGTTGTCATCATCCTGCCGTTTTCTCAATACCCAGTCAACAAACTGTCGTCTCTTCTGGTGGTCTGCCACTTTCAAATGTTGCGTCAACTGAATTTTATACGGGTGATGTTGGAGATCGTACCGAAGAATTCTCCGTACAGAAGAACATCTTAAACCCAATTGTTGAGAACGGCAACGTATTGATTTTGCTGGGCTAACAGCCACACTGTCACGAACCAACGCAACGTTCTGCTCAGTTCGGCCAGAACGACGACGTCCAGAACTTTTAAGGTCGACTGTTGAACCCGTCTCAAAAAACTTTTTCATGAGCCTGCGAACTGTTGATTAATTCGGTGCTTCATTACGTCCTAGAGTACCGCGAAGTCGCCTGACAGTAGCCGCATAACTGTCTCCACTCTGGTAAAATGTTTTGACGATTAACACTCGTTGTGCAATAGTAAACTTCTCCATGGTTAGACACAGACTGCGAGAGTACTACACTGCGAACAAGAGAAACTACAACTGAATCGTCAATCGGAATGTTCTCCGAAATAGAAATGAGGTCTAACAATGTTGCCAACCGATAAACAAAAATTTACCAGCCGTTTAAAAACCGGCGCTCTTTTTGAATCACCTGTTACAATGTAAAATGAAAAGCACAACCTATTTTTAAACATGAGTGAATGACGCAAAATGAAAATCAATCTCTGTTCTACTTAAAAATATTAGAAATCACTAATTGACGTTAAACTAGGAATAAAATGCTTTAAATAAAAGTTGTAGATTATTTAAATTTCATATGTTGTTGTTTAGGTTATCAGCCGAAAACCTGGTTTAAAACTCTTGAGGTTTTACTAAGTAAAACGAAGAGTAAAGTAGTTTACAATTGCCTTCCTCATTGAGTGGAAAAGTATGCAAGACCCGCCGGCCGCATTGGCGTAATTAGTAACGTGCTTGCCTCTCATTATACGGTCTTGGGTTCGAATCCCATTCAGACAATCATACGTTACAAAAATCATTTCATCCTTCACCGTCTGCATTAGCAGTAATTGCAGAACAGTCGAACGTTAAACCCAAAAAAAATGCTAGCCTCCCGAAAATTATTTACTTTCATCCCTGCAAATAACACCTTCACATCATTCACCATAAGATCTGGCTGTATAATGAAATTCATTACTTTCAGAAGAGATAACAACTGTGAGTAGTGTTTTTTACACATGTACCTCGCCTGTTCTTAAATACATGAAACAGACAGGTGGAGTGTTAAAATATTTGCACTCAATCTGTTAGTTTTAGTGCTACAAAAAAATAGTCTGTTTCTTATCGTAGGATCAGCCAATTAAATGACTGAAGTTTTTGAAAACAAGTACCGTATTGTTCCGAATACAAGCCGCAGTTTTTTTCCTAAAAATCGGTTCCATAATTTGACCTGCGGCTTGCATTTGCGCTTTAGTAATAATAATCGTTTCTTATTAAGCATAAATAGGTATGAATAGAGAGAGAGAGAGAGTGTGAGTGGGAGGGAGAGGGGGTGGGAGAGAGAGGGAGAGACGCACTCCTTACGTAGTGCGTGTACAATCATTTTGATCAGTTTTTGGTGGTAGGGCCTACAGTATAAAGTTTGGTAGCAGTTTTCTTATATTTCATTTTGTTTTTTATCCGATAATTTGTCTTTTTTTGTATTTTATACATCGTCATGAGTGATGTTATATGAGTGATGTTAAGGGTACTTTGTCTATACAAGTACCCAAAAAGTAGCGCAGGACTTGCGATACCAATTTCGAATTATTGGTATCGCAAGTCGTGTGCTACATTTTGAGTCAAAACGCGGAAAAGACATCCACCAAAGAAGTTGGAAGAAAACACATATGATGTAGATGAATCCTTGTGTTCGGCATTGAACAAAAAATAAACAAAAACTTCTAAATGCTAGTTAAGTAGTAAGTGCATTTGTTTGTACGGTATTTCCTTCTTAAAAAATAAAATACTTTCAAAAACATACAAGTACTGTACTTGAAATTTATTTCCTAGTTTTGATTGTAATTTTTCCGATGCGGCTTAAATTCGGGTGCGGCTTGTTTTCGGAATAATACGGTATATAAAAACAGACGAGGTAAAGGTGTAAAAGACACTACTCACAGTTATCTCCTCTGAAAGTAATGGATTTCATTTTATAGCCAGACCCTGTGGTGAATGAATTGAAGGTGTAATTAGCAGGGTGGAAAGTAGATGCTTTTCAGAGGACCTGGCATACTGATCAGCATATATCTTCTTCTTCTTCTTCTTCACTTCCAAGGATTAGGTTTCTTGAACCTGTTCCGGTACCCATCTGTTCCTCGGTCGTCCTATATCTCTTCTTCCTGTAGGTTTGTAGTTTCTGGCGGCTTTTGGTATTCTCTCGCCTGGCATGCGATTCAAATGGCTGCACCATCTGTTCCTGTTCTGCTTGATTCTGTCTAGCAACGGTAAAGCATTCAGTGTTTTTCTAATTTCTTCATTTCGTAGCCTATCTCTTCGGCTGCATCCATATACACTTCGTAAGAATCTCATTTCTGCAGCCTGGATTTTGCTGTCTACCTTTTTCGTATGTATCCAGGACTCACTGCCATACATCAAAGTAGGGACAGCAATTGTATCGTAAAACTTAAGTCTCGTATCTTTTCTTGTTTTCCGTTTCAGATGTTTATGTATATTACCACAAATGCTTTGAAATTTAGATAGTTTGTAAAGCACATCTTTGTCAAAGTCATACGAAACATCATTACCAAGATATTTGAAATGAGAGACTTGTTCAAGCACTCTTCCTCCTAATTCTATTTTAGTTCTTACGGTGTATTTTCCTTTAAATGCCATAGTTTTAGTTTTTGTCTGAGATATTTTCAAATTATATTTCTCAGACATTTTGTCCAACCTAAAAACCGCTTTCTGATCAGCATATATTTATACTAATATGCTTTGTACGGTTGATGAGCTCTGCTGTGCCACACGTTTAGACCAATCAGAACGTTTGCCAGCGTTGTCAGATTGTACCTGACAAACATTACGCGCACATGCGTATAAGAGCCACATTAGTTCATTCTCGTTTTGCATCTCGTACTGAACACATCGATTATAGAGCATGTTAACATGCAATACTTTATAATATAATCAGCTGATTGTATGTTTGTAGGTTATAAATTATTATTGAAAGACCAACAAAATGGCCGACGAAATACATAATAGAGCTACGTGAGCAAGTATTGGCAACGTTGATGGCGAGTGATTGGCTAGCTATAAAGTGGGTGGGTTCAGAGCTCATCACCCTTGAAAAATAGTATAAGTGAGGAAGTCAATTGTAAATCACCTGACTCCTCGTTTTACTTTTTTACTTTCTCTTGCCTATATGAATATATAGGAAGGAAAGTATTGTTTTCATGTCGATTTTTCGAAATCGAGTTTTCACCGGATCTATACGTTTTCAGACCCCCTGAACCCAAAAAACATGTTTTTAGCGATTGGTCTGTGTGTGTGTGTGTGTGTGTGTGTGTGTGTGTGAGTCTGTGTGTGAACAGAATATCTCAAGAACGGAACATCGTACGAACTTGAAACTTGAAACGTAAGTTACATACCACTACCGGACGCGACACGAACATTTTCATCAAAATCGGTCAACCGGAAGTAGTAGTTTATTCGTATATTTTTTCAGTTTTTTTGCGATTTTCTCAAAAACTGGTCCTACGATTTTTTTTAAAATCGCCTATTTTACTCAATTTTTTATTCTCTACAAGATAGGGTAGGCGCCATGTTTGCTGAAATTCTCGGTGAGGCTGTTTTCACGTAAAAACGTTGTTTTTTTAAGATTACGGCTTTAATATAAATTTTAGCGCAAAAACTTATATATTAAAATTGTAGAGAATTTAAAAACCTACAACTTCTGTTTCAAACATTTTTTTGTATAACGCTTAGTTTAGCGGTAATTTGCGATTTTCTGTTTTTTTTCTCACGAAAACGTGAGAAAAATCGATTTTTTTAACATTTCGGTCTTAGTATGCATTTTACGACAAAAGTGTATATAATTAAATTTATAGAAAATTAAAAGATCTACAACTTTTGTTTAGAGCATTTTTCTCTACAGAGCCTAGTTTAGCGTGAAAGCTTGATTTTCCGTATTTTTAAGCCAAACTGAGTTCGATTGTCATTTTGCGTCATTCACTCATGATTAAAATAAGGTTATGTTTTTGAGGTTAGTTTTTGTTCATTTCTAATGTTTTAATACTAATGTTAGGTTTATTGTTAATTATTTGCATTGGCAAGAGAAAGTTGTGTGAGTGTCATCACCCTTGAAAAATAGTATAAGTGAGGAAGTCAATTGTAAATCACCTGACTCCTCGTTTTACTTTTTTTTTATTCCTAATTTGTGTACTTCGCAATCTGTTCAATTCAGAACAATAAGCAACCCCATGACCCAATGAGATGAGGATGATGTGTATGACGTGTAAATGAGGTGTAGTCTTGTACAGACCCAGGCTGACCATTCCTGAGAGAGTATGGTTAATTAAACCCCAACCATCAAAGTACACCGGCAACCACTGTCTAGTATTCAAATCCGTTTAAAAGTAACTACCTTTACTAGGATTTGAACCAGGAACCATCGTCTCCAAAAATCAGCTGTTAAACAGCTGATTTTGGCGACGACTTTACCTCTAGACCAACCCGGTGGGTCTCGTTTTACTTAGTAAAGCCTTTATAGTTGAAACCAACCTTTCAGCTGATTACCTTAACAACAAATTTAAGAAAATATAGTAAAGGTAAAATATTTTCGAGGAAATTATTTTAGTTTACGGACCATTTATTTTTCATTCATAAATAATTTATCATTCGATAAATGGCGTAG
This sequence comes from Catonia carolina, assembly GCA_035578175.1. NCBI lineage: Eukaryota > Metazoa > Arthropoda > Insecta > Hemiptera > Achilidae > Catonia > Catonia carolina. The sequence goes on from JAQMRL010000002.1 coordinate 4,964,121, forward strand.
AGATGGAAGGAAACTAATTTTGAGTTTGTTTTAAACGTAATTATAACAATAGTAGGCGTTAGTTCTTTGTTTTCAGACCCAAGATTTTGTTAATAAAAGTAACCTAATATAATTTTTTATAACATTTTTCAAAAAAAAGTAGGCTTACTATGTTGTGACTAAAATTCACTTAACGATATTTTCTTCTTCGCTGATAAGAAGCGAAGCGAGGAATGGCCGACTGCATCATCCATCATGGTCTCCTACCTACCGCCTCAATCTCTTCTCCAATTTCCCCTTCACTGAATTTTCCCACCCTCCATCTTTTTCATCCAGCACAAAATCTAATTCTCTATTACTCTCTCTCTCTCTCTCTATCTATCTTCCACCCTCTCTCTCTCTCTTCATCTCTCTCTCTCTCTCTCACTCTCTCTCTCTCTCGCAACTTCACCCAAATTTCATGCCCGTATAAATAGTATTAATGACTTTTTTAATTTAATCATACTGCTTTAATATTACTGACTACATTTGAAAATAAATGAACAGTTTACATTCTGTTCCCCGTTACATATAACTACAGTGTGGCCCGTAAGATTCTTGACAAAAATTACTTTCAATATTATAATTATATTGAATTCGTGAAACTCGATTTCAGAATTAACGTGAAAACGAACAGTATAAATCAACGTCTTGCAAGTAAGAAATCGTAAATTAATTAGTATCTACACGAAAAAAGAACTCGACGTGTTTGCGGTTACTTAAATAGAACATTTAAAGCAAGTGGATGGAAAGGAATGCAGTTGAAACTATATATGATGTAATGGTACTGCTTCTTTTGTTGTACGGTCGTGAGAGATAGGTACTAAGCAAATCTCAGGATAGGAAGTTACGTTTTCTATAGGGTGATTCAAAAAGAGCGCCGGTTTTGATATATCAAATTAAGAGATTTATTATATTGAAAAACTGAAAATAAATACATCAACAAGTTCATCTTACCTTCCGATTTCATGTATGAAAAATGATGTCATGCATGTGTCCTCCTCTACTGCGCTGGCACGCATCAACTCTGTCCATGAAATTGGATATTACTGCACGACAAGTTTCGACTTCCATTTGCCCGATAACCCGTCGAATTTCCTCCTTCAAGTCATTGATGTTTCGGGGTTTATTGGCATACACCAATGACTTCAGATGACCCCAAAGATGAAAGTCACAAGGCGTCAAGTCACACGACGTTGGTGGCCATTGATGGTCGGAATTACGAGAAATGATGCGATCCTGGAACCGTTCACGGAGCAACAACATTGTTTCTCGTGCAGCGTGACAGGTGGCACCACCCTGCTGAAACCACAACTCGTCATTGTTCATTCCATCCAAATGACGCCACAAAAACTCCCTAATCATCGTACGGTATCGGTCTCCATTTACTGTCATGGCTTGTCCTTCTTGATTTTCAAAAAAGTAAGGGACGATGACACCACCCGACCAAAAGCCGCACCAAACTGTCACTCGCTGTGCATACATTTCCCTTTCATTAACCACGCGAGGGTTTTCTAAACCCCACATACGGCAGTTCTGTTTATTAACAAAACCGTTTAAGTGGAAGTGCGCCTCATCACTGAAAATGATTTTGTTTGCGAAGGTGTCATCATCCTGCCGTTTTCTCAATACCCAGTCAACAAACTGTCGTCTCTTCTGGTGGTCTGCCACTTTCAAATGTTGCGTCAACTGAATTTTATACGGGTGATATTGGAGATCGTACCGAAGAATTCTCCGTACAGAAGAACACGTAAACCCAATTGTTGAGAACGGCGACGTATTGATTTTGCTGGGCTAACAGCCACACTGTCACGAACCAACGCAACGTTCTGCTCAGTTCGGCCAGAACGACGACGTCCAGAACTTTTAAGGTCGACTGTTGAACCCGTCTCAAAAAACTTTTTCATGAGCCTGCGAACTGTTGATTCATTCGGTGCTTCATTACGTCCTAGAGTACCGCGAAGTCGCCTGACAGTAGCCGCATAACTCTCTCCACTCTGGTAAAATGTTTTGACGATTAACACTCGTTGTGCAATAGTAAACTTCTCCATGGTTAGACACAGACTGCGAGAGTACTACACTGCGAACAAGAGAAACTACTACTGAATCGTCAATCGGAATGTTTTCCGAAATAGAAATAAGTCTAACAATGTTGCCAACCGATAAACAAAAATTTACCAGCCGTTTAAAAACCGGCGCTCTTTTTGAATCACCCGTTATTTACAATAGTTGACTTGTTTACAATAGATTTTTCTAGAACTCATTTATAAAGATTTTTTTGTACCTTACTATTTGTTGGAAGCAGCTGAAATGCGTTATTTTAGATCAGTGAGAGGGACAACACTTGGGATCGCATCAAGATGGGGACAATCCGGCATGATTTGGGTAGAAAGGAAACTGTGAGGCAGAGGAGTGAACGATATAGGGGAGGTGGTTACAACATGTAATGCACATGCCAGAGGATTAATGTCCGCTTCTGGCCTTAAGATACCTGGAACTGAATACTGCCTTAAGATAAGAAGCTGGAACTGGCAATGTGCCTAATCCAAGGAGAAGGAGAAGGAGCAGAAGAAGGAGGGGGCGGGTGAGAAGGAGGAGGAGGAGGGGCGAATAAGAAGAGAAAGAAGAAGATTTTTTTGTTTTACGTCTGACTGTTTTGCAATTGCTTAACATTTTATTACATTTTATATTAGATTACATTCAACACTGTGAATAGTTCGCTTACGTTTTCGAGAAACCGACATTTCTGTAACAAAAAGTTATCCTACAAAAGGTTCCGCTATATACTGTATTCGCTCTGTGTATAATATAAGTTGTTATGTTTGTCGTACTGAAATTAAAGCAGTCGGGCATGCGCACTGATGCTTTTCCCCTTTACCCCTCGTTACAAACAAGGGCAAACTCGTGATTCAAGTGACTATACCAGGTGATTTTTTTTTTTTACATCATAGGAGTAGTTTTTAGAAAAATCTCAAAAAGTGAAATACCAGAAGAAATTTTTTCTGTAAGGCAGACTAACTAATCTTTGTGTTTTACAATTACAAAATAATATTTTAATTCATTTTTTTCTGTTGCAGGTATGGATCGGCGTTCACTTGTACTAATTTTCTTTTAATCGAGTAAGTTATTAGAATTATTTCTTGGTGTGTTTTAGTTTTAGATTAATTGATAGCTTTAGAAATAAATTTATCAATTACCCTTGGAATGAAATACATTAGGTATTGCTTATTAAGTCATAAATATTTTTTTAAAAACAGTGTATTTCTTTTGCATTCAGTTTTTTTTATTAATATAATTATAAACTTTAATCAAAGATGAGAAAATCTGTGGAATGTCCTTAGAATTGAGATACACACCACACTCAGTAGTGTGTTTCAAAAACGATTAAACTATGAGGAAAGAAATGTATATATGTAGGCTACATAACTAAACTTGGTGAACTGTGAATGAACATCTTGAAACACAAAGTTGTTGAAGTTGGAGATGACGATGATTAGTAGTTGAAGTAGAAAAGAAAAAGAAAAGAAAGGTTTAAGTGATTAACAAAATCGTAAAGGTAATTCTAATTCTAATGTTTTAATCATCTTATGTTATAGGTCTGTGGTTCTGCCCATAACAAACAGATTGAGAGTCAAATTAATTACCTTCAATCTGTTCGTTGCAGGGCTAAAATAAATAGTTCTGTTTCTTATCACATGGTCAGCCAATTAAATGACTGAATCATTTAAGAACAGAAGAGGTAGAGGTATACTGTAACGCTAATCAGAGTTATCTCCTCTGAAAGTAATGAATTTCATTATACAGCCAGACCCTGTGGTGAATGAAGTGAAGGTGTCATTTGCAGAGTGGAAAATATGTGCTTTTCAGAGGGCCCGGCATGCTGATAAGCATACTTTTCCACTCAGTGAGGAAGGCATGGTAAACCACCTCACTCCTCGTTTTACTTAGTAAAACCTCTACAGGTTCAAACCAGTTTTTTGGCTGATGACCTAAACAACAACAACAGGTCTGTGGTAGGTGTACTTACCACTGGCAATAAGGTCGATTTTTTTTAAGAATAAGCCTTGCAGTTGAACCCTATTGGCATTTTATGGTTTTATAGATGTTCTCTGGTAAGTAGACTATCCACGTATTAAAATTAGCACAGCGACCATTTGCTTCGTGAGTTGCATAAATGTGGTAAGGATTCATACCAGCGTACGCTACCATGTTGTTTTGTTGTTACTTTTGTACAGTGCTTAGAAAATTCAAGTTTTTCACGGGAAACCAAGCATTCATTGTAATATATTGTTGAGATAAGTTATTTTACACATTTTTCTGTTATATAGGGCTACAAGTTGTTTTAATAAGCATTCTTACCACTAAATATTATGTGATTCCCATTTCAATAAGCGTTCCGTGGTAAGTATACTTACCAGGGCTTGACATAAAAAAAAGAAATATCTTACTGTTCCGGCTCTAGAAAAACATTATTCAAGTCCTTATAAAACAAAATTAAATATTTTACAACATGTATATTTTTCACCCCTAGTACTGCCCTATAAAGGGTTAAAACGTTTCAGTCTCTGAGTATCTTGGCTGTTGTCGAGGAGGTTAATTGCTAATGGATTTTGATGCTCTTCTAGTTACTTTCTTTTGCCTATATGAATACCTAGGAGGAAGGAAAGTATTGTTTTCATGTCGATTTTTCGAAATCGAGTTTTCACCGGATCGATACGTTTTCAGACCCCCTGAACCCAAAAAACATGTTTTTAGCGATTGGTCTCTGTGTGTGTGTGGGTCTGTATGTGAACAGAATATTTCAAGAACGGAACATCGTATGAACTTGAAACTTGAAACTTAAGTTACATACCCTTACCGGACCCGACACGAACATTTTCATCAAAATCGGTCAACCGGAAGTAGTAGTTTATTCGTATAATTTTTCACTTTTTTGCAATTTTCTCAAAAAATGGTACTACGATTTTTTTGAAATCGCCTGGCTTATTCAATTTTTTATTCTCTTCAAGATAGGGTAGGCGCCATGTTTGCTGAAATTCTTGGTGAGGCTGTTTTCACGTAAATAAATTGTTTTTTTAAGATTGCGGCTTTAATATAAATTTTAGCGCAAAAATTTATATAATAAATGTTGTAGAGAATTTAAAAACCTACAACTTTTATTTTAAACATTTTTTTGTATAACGCTTAGTTTAGCGGTAATTCGTGATTTTCTGTTTTTTTCTCACGAAAACGTGTGAAAATCAATTTTTTTTCAGACTTCGGCCTTAGTATGAATTTTACGACAAAAGTGTATATAATTAAATTTATAGAAAATTAAAAGATATACAACTTTTATTTATAGCATTTTTCTCTACAGACGCTAGTTTACCGTGAAAGAGTGATTTTCCGTATTTTTAAGCTAAATTGAGGTTGATTTTCGTTTTGCATCTCTCACTCATGATAAAAATTAGGTTGTGTTATTAAAGGTAGTTTTTTTGTTTATTTCTAATGTTTTATTACTAATGTTAGGTTTATTGTTAATTATTTGCATTGGCAAGAGAAAGTTGTGTGAGTGTTTCACACCAGATTTTTATCTGAAAGAATTCACTGTACTAGAATTAAAACAGAAAATTAACTTCGTTTATCTTTTAAACTTTTTTAGTTATTTTAGTTAGTAAAAGAGTAAAAATATTTTTAACTTGTAATAAAACTTTATAAAAAGCATCTGGTATTGATAAAACGTTAAAATATAGCCTACGTAAATGCTTTTAGAGATGAACTGAAAGAGTAGGCGGACGATATTAGTCAAAGATCACAAAAAAAAAAAAAAACACGCACACAAATGGTACGTAATTTTGAACTCTCCATTTAAATAAAGAATCGGTTATTTTTTTACCGATATTAATGGGAAAAAAGTTTTGCATTTTTACTTTATCTGTAAAAGTTTCAATGGAATATTAAAACCACTAATAAATGGATGTCAAACCGCGCTAAATTTTTCGCGGATTTAGTTTTATATCTACTGTAACTTGCTCATGTGTCTGATTATGCCCATGTGTATAAAAAATTTTGTTGTGTATTATATCTGCTCCTAAAAAAAATAGTTCTGTTTCTTATCACATAGTCAGCCACTTAATATGACTGAACTATTTAAGAACAGAAGAGGTAGAGGTGTAAAAGACACTAGTCAGAGTTATCTCCTCTTAGAGTAATGAATTTCACTATGCAGCCCTGTGGTGAATGAAGTGAAAATGTCATTTGCAGGGTGGAAAGTGAGTGCTTTTCGGAGGGCCTGGCATGCTGATAAGCATACTCCTTCAACTCAGTGAGGAAGGCAATTGGAAACCACCTTACTCCTCGTTTTTACTTAGTAAAACCTCTAGAGGTTCAAACCAGCCTTTCGGCTGTTGACCTAAACGACAACAACTTGCTCATAATAGGCAGGCGGAGTATTAAATTATTCACACGATCTGCCATTTCAAAAGCTACAGAAAATAATTCTTTTTCTTATCACATGGTCACCTAATTATATGAATGAAACATTTAACAAAAGAAGGCGTATTAGATCACATTTACAGGTGTATTAGATATTAGTCACAGTTTTAAAGATATTTAAATTGTAATAAAAATAAAGAAAAACGCAATGAATTTAAATTGTAAATAAATTTATATTTAATGAATATGATTGGAAATTAGAAAATTTACTTATATAACAATTAACAATTAATAATTTACTATAACAATCAGGTATAGTTCAGCCGTTCTTAGTTTGCTCCTACTGTCAACAAACAAAAGCCACCTACTACAGGGTGCACGCTAGAGTCTGCGACTTTACGGATGTCGTATTCCTATTAAGTTAACTATTTTTAAAATTATAAGCACTTAAAGTACTAAAAACATCAGTCATGATATGATGTATGCCTAACAATTTCATTTATACAAATACTTTTAAAAGTATTTTGAATTTAAATACTTTTGAAAGTATTTGGTTGTTACATTTTAGTCAGCGTGTACACATTTTGATATAATGCGCATGCTCAGTGACGGCATTATTTGTTTACATTAGGAGCAAACTTAGAGAGGCTGGAGTATAGATTATTACATTTCTTGCACTCAATCTGCTAATCCCAGAGCTAATAAAATAGTTCTGTTTCTTATCAAATGGTCAGCCAATTATAAATGACGAGCATTTAAGAACAAAAGATGTAAAGGTGTAAAAGACATTAGTCAGAGTTATTTCCTCTGAGAATAATGAATTTCATTATACAGCCAGACCCTGTGGTGAATGGAGTGAAGGTGTCATTTGCAAATGACACCTTCTCTACTTTCCACTCATCTTTCCACCATCTACTTTCCACCCTGCAGGGTGGAAAGTAGATGCTTTTTGGAGGGTTTGGCATGCTGATTAGCATACTTTTCCAGTCAGTGAGTTGTGGCAATTATAATTCACCTCACTCCTCGTTTTACTTAGTAAAACCTCTAAAGGTTCCAACCAGCCTTTTGGCTGATGACCTAAACAACAAGCTCTATAGAGGTTTTAATATTGCGTCATTCACTCACGATTTTATTTTTTATATTACATTGTTTACTCACAGTTATCACATAGATTATTTGTTTCATTAATCGGCAAAAGAAAGTTGCGTGAGTGTTTTACACCAAATTACTCTTTTTGTATTGGGAAACAGAAAATACAAGAATATCAACAGTATCAAAATAAAAAAGCTCTGATGAAATAGGAAAACTTTTCTACAGATTTTCTTTAAAAAAAAAACTTAAGTCGCAAACAACATTAAATACGAAGGAAACTGGAACTAGAAGTTTTAAAGTCGATTGAAAAAGCCAAACGATTTGTATTTGTAAAAGTTGAGTGCTAATTAAATAATAACTGGCATTTTAATATTAAATAGAGTGTAACGTTATTACGATTTTCTCTTAAGTTTGTTCAGTAACAAAATTAGAGAGTAAAAATAAATTTCCTAATTTAACAGAGTTTCTTTAAGTTATTTCATTTGAAGTTAATTAACAAACAAGCTAAGATATTTATTTATACAGCCATGGAATTAACTGTATTTTATCTTATACTCAACCGGCAGATATTAAAGATATTACTTTAATTTGAAATAAACTTTTATACGTATCAAGTATTAACAACATAAAGTTAACTGATCAAAGAAGAATAAAGTACTTGGAAAAAGTACTTGAACTAGTTTTAAACATTCTTGTTCGGTTTTTTGTAACTTTTACCAAAGTATAAGAAAAAATCATTTAATTTCTATGTGATTTCATTGTACATTTCGAATACGGGTAATAAATAAATATTATACTATGAAAAATCTTTATTGAAACACTCACGCGATTGTCTTTTGCCAATGTTTTTTTCATCTTATAGGGCCAAATTTAGACCAAGTGAAGTGACTTCAGACTTTTTTGGTAGCTCTTTTTGGCAGCCCATATTCTCAGCTTTCGTTCACAGTAGGCTCTTTTCCTTTCTATTGTCCATTTTTATTCTGGTATTCTGTTTTTACTCTTCATGGAAGCTCTTAATAAATAGTTATTTATTTAAATTTAGTTAAAGTTAAGAAAATATTTAACAACTTAATATATTTAAATAGGATAAATTTTTTTTAAAGATATTGAAATTTTCAAAAGTAAAATATGTAGTAGTAGAATTATTTTAAATAAATTGGTTAAGTAGGTACTTTACTTAGGAAATTATAAATTAGCTGCCATACTCTTACAAATATAGAACAAATTCATAATGTAGTTGACTGCTATAACCTAAAAATCTGGTGTGAAACACTCACACAACTTTCTCTTGCCAATGCAAATAATTAACAATAAACCTAACATTAGTATTAAAACATTAGAAATGAACAAAAACTAACCTCAAAAACATAACCTTATTTTAATCATGAGTGAATGACGCAAAATGACAATCGAACTCAGTTTGGCTTAAAAATACGGAAAATCACGCTTTCACGCTAAACTAGGCTCTGTAGAGAAAAATGCTCTAAACAAAAGTTGTAGATCTTTTAATTTTCTATAAATTTAATTATATACACTTTTGTCGTAAAATGCATACTAAGACCGAAATGTTAAAAAAATCGATTGTTCTCACGTTTTCGTGAGAAAAAAAAACAGAAAATCGCAAATTACCGCTAAACTAAGCGTTATACAAAAAAATGTTTGAAACAGAAGTTGTAGGTTTTTAAATTCTCTACAACTTTTATTATATAAGTTTTTGCGCTAAAATTTATATTAAAGCCGTAATCTTAAAAAAACAACGTTTTTACGTGAAAACAGCCTCACCGAGAATTTCAGCAAACATGGCGCCTACCCTATCTTGTAGAGAATAAAAAATTGAGTAAAATAGGCGATTTTAAAAAAAATCGTAGGACCAGTTTTTGAGAAAATCGCAAAAAACTGAAAAATTATACGAATAAACTACTACTTCCGGTTGACCGATTTTGATAAAAATGTTCGTGTCGCGTCCGGTAGTGGTATGTAACTTAAGTTTCAAGTTCGTACGATGTTCCGTTCTTGAGATATTCTGTTCACACACAGACACACACACACACACACAGACACACACACACACAGACACACACACAGACCAATCGCTAAAAACATGTTTTTTTGGGTTCAGGGGGTCTGAAAACGTATAGATCCGGTGAAAACTCGATTTCTTAAAATCGACATGAAAACAATACTTTCCTTCCTATATATTCATATAGGCAAGAGAAAGTAAAAAGTGGCCACAAATTTTTGGAAAAACCTCCTTTGCATTGCTTCAGTTTCATAAATGTGATGACAACCTCAAACTTTTTATATAACGCTAATAATTTTTTTATATGTTACGTGGTTTTTAAAATATAAGTTAGCCTACAATATTTTATTTTACGATATAAGATACTTTATTGATTAATTACAGCCCAGAAACGAAAAGAACTGTGATAAATGTCTCAACTTATGACTTGTCAAGAAATCGCTTTCCACTATTTTTAAAAAGTTATAGAGAATGAATCAGTGCGATAAGAAACTTTTTACAACCCACACAAACTTAAGTAATTCTTCATTTTCTATTTCTACTTTCTAAAGAACCAATTTCCTAAAAGTTAAAGTTTTCTGTGTAACTCATATTTTTAGTTTCACATTTTACATTACAGCGGCAGCTTTTCAGGTGAAGTAGGTGAAGAGCCTCTTCACCTATTTTCTTTTTGGATATTATCCAGATTTATTTCTCTCATAAAATAAGTAGGCCCCTATAATTTCTGTTATAATTATATTTTTTACTTTCTCTTGCCTATATGAATATATAGGAAGGAAAGTATTGTTTTCATGTCGATTTTTCGAAATCGAGTTTTCACCGGATCTATACGTTTTCAGACCCCCTGAACCCAAAAAACATGTTTTTAGCGATTGGTCTGTGTGTGTGTGTGTCTGTGTGTGTGTGTGTGTGTGTGTGTGTGTGTGTGTGTGTGTGTGTGTGTGTGTGTGTGTGTGTCTGTGTGTGAACAGAATATCTCAAGAACGGAACATCGTACGAACTTGAAACTTGAAACTTAAGTTACATACCACTACCGGACGCGACACGAACATTTTCATCAAAATCGGTCAACCGGATATAGTAGTTTATTCGTATAATTTTTCAGTTTTTTGCGATTTTCTCAAAAACTGGTCCTACGATTTTTTTTAAAATCGCCTATTTCACTCAATTTTTTATTCTCTACAAGATAGGGTAGGCGCCATGTTTGCTGAAATTCTCGGTGAGGCTGTTTTCACGTAAAAACGTTGTTTTTTTAAGATTACGGCTTTAATATAAATTTTAGCGCAAAAACTTATATAATAAAAGTTGTAGAGAATTTAAAAACCTACAACTTCTGTTTCAAACATTTTTTTTGTATAACGCTTAGTTTAGCGGTAATTTGCGATTTTCTGTTTTTTTTCTCACGAAAACGTGAGAAAAATCGATTTTTTTAACATTTCGGTCTTAGTATGCATTTTACGACAAAAGTGTATATAATAAAAGTTATAGAAAATTAAAAGACCTACAACATTTATTTAAAGCATTTTTCTCTACAGAGCCTAGTTTAGCGTGAAAGCGTGATTTTCCGTATTTTTAAGCCAAACTGAGTTCGATTGTCATTTTGCGTCATTCACTCATGATTAAAATAAGGTTATGTTTTTGAGGTTAGTTTTTGTTTATTTCTAATATTTTATTAATAATGTTAGGTTTATTATTAATCATTTGCATTGGCAAGAGAAAGTTGTGTGAGTGTTTCACACCAGATTTTTTTAAGATAGATGTAGAAATGTCTTGTAAAAAGTACATAAAATTACTGTATCTGTTTAGAACGCTTTTTAAGGGGATACTACTGTGTATCCCACCAATGTTAAATTTGCTATGTTTAGGTACATTTTTCATAGGATTGGTGAAAGATACAAAAATGAAACTTTAGACACTTTTAGTTGTAGAGTGTTTTTAGCTACTGATTTTTTTCAATTTAATCTGTTGGACCATAAAGTTTTTAAAAGAATAACGAATAACATAAAATGTTTACAATTTTTTCTAAGTTTTTTGCACATTTATAATTTTTTGAGCACCTGAGGAAATAAAAACAATGTCAGTGAATGTGCATGTACATGATAATTAACTGGTAAAAATTTTAGCCAGGTAGGTTAAATGGTTTCTGAGAAAAAAAGTTTCTAAGTGTTAAAACTCTAAATTTACGGGAAAAGGCACAAATGAAGAACAAAATGTAGACAAACAAGTTTAATTTTCCATCAACAGTTAATTAAAAAGCTGCAACAACAGCGGAGAATATTAAAAATAGTGAAGCAGATATTAAAAAAAAAAAACTAAAATTCTTTTTGCACTAAAACGAACAATATAAAAATATGAAAAATATTTGTTCATGGCGACCTGTTAATTTTTGTGGTAAACTATTGAAAACCATGTAAAACCGAAAATCAAAATTTTCAATCAAAACCATCATACAGTCTCCCCTTAATGTTTTAAATGGCCCTTTGTTGTTTAGGTCATCAGCCGAAAGGCTGGTTTGAACCTCTAGAGGTTTTACTAAGTAAAAACGAGGAGTAAGGTGGTTTACCATTGTCTTCCTCACTGAGTTGAAAGAGTATGCTTATCAGCATGCCAGGCCCTCCGAAAAGCACTCACTTTCCACCCTGCAAATGACACCTTCACTTCATTCACCACAGGGTCTGGCTGCATAGTGAAATTCATTACTCTCAGAGGAGATAACTCTGACTAGTGTCTTTTACACCTCTACCTCTTCTGTTCTTAAATAGTTCAGTCATATAAGTGGCTGACTATGTGATAAGAAACAGAACTATTTTTTTTAGCCCTGGACCAAACAGATAGAGTGCAATTAAAATAACACTCCACCTGCCCGTTTTGGGCACAAATGGCCCTTATAATGGCCTTATATACGTAATACATGCCCAAGGGAAGGGTTAGAGGGTGGGCGCCGCTTGTATTCCAGAGTGAGTGGGTTGCCATGACAACAGAGATATCAGCGGCATATACGGATGGCTAGCTCTCCCCACCCAACCTCGAATAGTGAAGAGATTGCGGCAGGTCGACCAGCCTACTGCACCTGCCTGCATTTTCTATGCACGCGTACGTTAGTTGTTTTATATTTGTGATGTCACACAGTTGTTTTATATTTGTGATGTCACACGGTTGTTTTATATTTGTGATGTCACACAGTTGTTTTATATTTGTGATGTCACACAGTTGTTTTGTATTTGTGATGTCACACGGTTGTTTTGTATTTGTGATGTCACACAGTTGTTTTGTATTTGTGATGTCACACGGTTGTTTTATATTTGTGATGTCACACAGTTGTTTTGTATTTGTGATGTCACACAGTTGTGTTATATTTGTGAAAGTTACTCATAACTTGAAGTGAAGAAATCAAATTCGGAATTCGGAAAAAAAATAGTGTCACTCGATTCTTCTTAAAGAGTACATACAGAAATAATTGGGTTTGAAGTTCCGGTTTCGAACGGAAGTGGCCCAAAACCAAAATTCAAGAAAAATCAAAGTCGGAATTTGGAAAAAAATAGTATCATTCGATTCCTCTTAAAGAGTAAGAGAAATCACTAATAGTTTTTGCTAAAGGTCAAAGGTAAGCCATTTTTAAAATTGCCACCAGCCATGAGACGTGTCGTCTCATGAAAAGGATTTTTCAGAATAATGGTGTAATCACATTTTTTTTTTAAATACTGTGATTATTAATTTTGAAAAGAAATTTGAGAGATTTTAGGATTATAATAATCTACTTATATAGTGAATATGACTCCGTTAAAACCTTGAAATTGCAGATTGAATTTATGAAATAGATCAAAAATATTCTTCACTTTAGTTTTTTCAACGTATTGTTAAGTGAATAATAGAAACGGAGATAGTTTTATTCTTGTGACTGGAGTTATTTCTTTTCGTTTTGAGGTTTATTGACGGTTGAGAGTAGAGGATCAGTCGATGTGAGCCAGGAGAATTTGTTTGGATTTGTGCCATACGTGGATAGAAGGTCATCCCATCGCTTGGCTGCTTCGTACGTGCTTCGTGCTTCTTTTATCTGCAATACTCCTACACTATTGTAAAACAGGATAACCTCTCTTCCTCTCATAAAGTACATAACTTTATAACTACACCGGGTTTTTTCTTGTAATTTACTTTCACAACGAACGAATTTCTATAAACTTCATAAATTTCACTTCCCCTTTATGAATATAGGGCTAAAATAAATAGTTCTGTTTCTTATCACATGGTCAGCCAATTAAATGACTGAATCATTTAAGAACAGAAGAGGTAGAGGTATAAAAGACACTAATCAGAGTTATCTCCTCTGAAAGTAATGAATTTCATTATACAGCCAGACCCTGTGGTGAATGCCGTGAAGGTGTCATTTGCAGAGTGGTAAATATGTGCTTTTCAGAGGGCCCGGCATGCTGAAAAGTGTGCTTTCCACTCAGTAAAGAAGGCAATGGTAAACCACCTCACTCCTCGTTTTACTGAGTAAAACCTCTAGAGGTTCAAACCAGCCTTTCGGCTGATGACCTAAACAACAACATATATGAATATATAGGTGGGAAAGTATTGTTTTCATGTTGATTTTTCGAAATCGATTTTTCACCGGATATACACTTTTTCAGACCCCCTGAATCCAAAAAAAAAATTTTTAGAGATTGGTTTGTGTTTGTGAGTGGGTGAACAAAATATCTCAAGAACAGAACATCGTACGAAGTTGAAACTTGAAACTTAAGTTAGGTGCTACTAGAGGACCCGACACGAACATTTTCATTAAAATCGGTCAACCGGAAGCAGTAGTTTATTCGTGTAATTTTTCACTTTTATGCGATTTTCTCAAAACGGATCTGATTTTTTTTTAAATCACCTCTTTACTACATGTTTATGCTCTACAAGATAGGGTAGGCGCCATGTCCGCTGAAATTCTTAGGGAGGGTGTTACCTCATGGGAAAAATGTTTTTTCTAAGATTGCGATAATTAGTGATTTTCTGTTTCTTCATAAAAATCTGTAAAAAATTGATATTTTAAGATTTCGGCCTTAGTATGCATTTAACGACAAAAGTGTACATAATCATATTTATAGGGAATTAACTTTTATATTAAGAATTTTTTCTCTACAGAGCCTAGTTTAGCGTACTGTTTTTTATTATTTACAATCCAAATTAGATTAAGTGTTTTTAAAAAATAAATAAAAAAGACAACCAAAAAAACTCCCCTAAGAAAACAAAAACAAAACGAGAAGTAATAAATAATAAGCACATGATTCCAAAATATAATATGTACACCGAACTTTCCTGAATATAATTAATTTTTTTTTTTGTTTAACGTCCGACTGTTCTGCAATTACTGCTAATGCAGACGATGAAGGATGAAATGATATTTTGTAACGTATGAAAATATGCCGTGCCTGAACGGGATTCGAACTGAAGACCGCATGATGAGAGGCGGCGAGCACTTTACCAACTACGCTAAAACGGCCGGCTGAATATAATCAAAAATATTCATTCAGTTATTTACAACATTCACTCTCAAACCTGCCATTCATCTGCAGAATATTAACACTTTATTATTTACAATTTAAAATCACACTAATAGAACCGCTCTGGGAGATCCAGTTCGGTAGCACGGTTTAGTCTGTAAACATCATTACTGCTGTCTAAGAGATTCAGTCCTAAGTTATTTACATGGTTGTTTAGACGTTTGATGTATTTACAACAGTTGTTAATAAAAACAAATAAATTGAAAAAAATAATCTAACCTAAAGCATTAGGTAGAATGCGAAAACAATTTGTACAGCCGCAATGTGCCGGCATTGGCGCATTGGTTGGTAACGTGCTCGCCTCTCATCATGCGGTCCTGGGTTCGAATCCCACTCAGGCACGGCATATTTCATACGTTACAAAAAATTATTTCATCCTCCACTATACAAAGTTACACCCCAACGTCGTCGCTTAAGACCGTTGCAGTTGATACGACGTTAAATAAATAAATTTAAAAAAAAAAAACAAATTTTGTACAGTTTTCTATCTCGTCGTTCAATCACCGAACGATTGTTGTTGTTGTTGTTTAGGTCAACAGCCAAAAAGCTGGTTTAAACCTCTAGAGGTTTTACTCAGTAAAAAGAAAGAGTAAGGTGGTTTACCTTTGCCTTCCTTACTGAGTTGAAAGAGTATGCTTATCAGGATGCCAGGCCCTCCGTAAAGCACCCACTTTCCACCCTGCATATGACACCTTCACTTCATTCACCACAGGGTCTGGCTGTAAAGTGAAATTCATTACTCTCGGAGAAGATAACTCTGACTAGTGACTTTTACAGCTCTACCTCTTCTGTTCTTAAATAGTTCATTCATATAATTGGCTGATCATGTGATAAGAAACTGAACTACTTTTATAGCCCTGGAACCAGCAGATCGAGTGCAATTAATTTAACACTCCACCTGCCCGTTATGGGCATACCGAACGATTACGAAATGTATTATTTCTATTTATTTTTTTTGTTTCACGTCCGATTGTTTTACAATTACTACTAATGCAGACGGTGAAAGGGGTGGTAGATGAAAATGAGTGATGAAAAAATGCCAGACCTAACCGGGAATCGAACCCGGGACCCCGGCGTAGAAGCCAGTTGTGCTAACTACTACGCCAACGGGCCAGCCAATATTATCTCTAGACACATCTGATTGGCCAATGTTCCCACTATTTGGTAACTATGATTGATATCCATGGTTACCGAAAAGAAAAAATAATTCTAACGAAACAGAAATAAGCACACAAAAACTGTTTAAATAATTAACACATACATTGAATGGTTCAAAATATAAAAATTAATAAGAAAACAGTTAATAGGTTCGCACAACAATTTTATAGTTACAACGCGCAATTGAAATCATTCAAAGATTGAAATAAACATTCACATTACTCATCCGGAAGAGTGATAAATGTATTTAAACAAAATGTAAATTGTTGTCTTGATCGTTTGAGGCATTGTCTTTATCAATTAAGTTATTTTGAAGAAATAAACATTCGGGTAAAATATTTAAAATGTTAGAACATCGCCTCCTCCTCCACTGGTATAATTGAAAATTTTACTTAAAATTTTGTTGATGGCGCCTACCCCTTTTATTCGCCGGGGCTGCCGCCACTAACAAAATTGCATGACCTTCAGGCCAAACAAAGAATATATTAGTACGTTTTGTTGTTGTTTAGGTCAACAGCCGAAAGGCTGGTTTGAACCTCTAGAGGTTTTACTAAGTAAAACGAGGAGTGAGGTGGTTTACCATGCCTTCCTCACTGAGTGGAAAAGTATGCTTATCAGCATGCCGGGCCCTCTGAAAAGCACATATTTTCCACTCTACAAATGGCACCTTCACTTCATTCACCACAGGGTCTGGCTGTACAATGAAATTCATTACTTTCAGAGAAGATAGCTCTGATTAGTGTCTTTTACACCTCTACCTCTTCTGTTCTTAAATGATTCAGTCATTTAATTGACTGACCATGTGATAAGAAACAGAACTATTTATTTTAGCCCTGCAACGAACAGATTGAGTGTAAATAATTTGACACTCCACCTGTCTGTTGTGGGCAGATTAGTACGTTATATTTTTAAATTATTATTGTAAATTTGCATATTGAGAAGGGAATCCACCTAGAAGAAAAAAGTTTTTTGAGATGTTTTGCGTTTTTCTCAGAAATGTGCTATTTTTAATGGTATATTTATTTACATTGTAAGTTTAGTTGGGAAATTAATAAAAAAACAAAGTTACGATCGGTTTCCAAGACAACTAATTTCCTTTCGTTCAGAATAACACATTTCTAATAATTGTTTTGGCCGACCCGTTGGCGTAGTGGTTAACGCAACTGGCTTTTACTCCGGGGTCCCGGGTTCGATTCCCGGTCAGGTCTGCATTTTTTCATCGCTCATTTTCATTATCCACTGTTTCCATTAGCCGAAATTTTAAAACAGTCAGACGTAAAAGCAAAAAACAAAATATATAATAAATGTTTTCAATAATTTGAAAGTTGCTCATTTTTTCTATTTAGTTCGCCTCTTACACGTTAAGTTTCACTGCCATTTATGTACAAAAAGCAGTTTAAGGAGAAACATATGCACAAGCGGGTTTTAAATAAGATAGTATGTATACTATAACTATAGTAAAAACTTCAGTACTATAATTATTGTTAATTGATTATTTCTGAAAATTGTGACTTTGTTGTTTTATAAACACACTAAAAAAATCATAACTTTGGGGAAGATAGAAAGCCGCATTTCGCTAACGTTAAACGTGTTAATTTTGTGACCCATAATCTCACAAACTACTAATGATAGGAATTTGCAATTTTTACCACTTATTTATACATGGCTATGAAAGCCACTGATCCTCTGCTACCTTTTTACATCAATTTTTTAAAATATTATGGTTTTTTTTATTGGCAAACTAATTTTGTTCTCTATTTTCAAGTGAAAATAATTTTTATCTTAAAAAGTATCTCTTACATATTACTGAGAGAGGATTCATAATATTATAAAGATAGCATACTAAACACACAGAAAAAAATTTAGCATTTTATGTTCGGTAGTTTTTGAGAAAATGGGTAATTCGTTATAAAACCGCAAAATAAAAGTGTTTTAGTACTAGCACAAAACACGTAGACGTAATACTCTTCACGGAAGTAAATTAATTAATTCAATCACAAAATAAATTCATTATAACCAACATAACCTAAAAAAATTCGGTTTAAAATGACATATTATACCACAGCCTTCTAGGATAAGTACGTAGTTCTTGAAATATAAACAATTTACTGAAACTATGATCTTTTTTTCTCTCTTTAATTCTTTATTTACAACTGTAAAATGTATAACTACAAGCAAATGTGATGATTATGATAACAATGTAAATGACATGATAGGCATGAGAGGGGTAGGGAGGGCCCCCTTCCCTTTGGTGCCTCCCCAACAATGAAATTTGTATATCAAATTAGGAGGCTCTACTCCAGCGTCTTTTAAGACGTCTAGGGGGATTACCAGGTAACCTATGATCTAAAAAATTAAAATATGTAAATTTGCATAATAATTTTCAAAAAAACAGCTGATTTTTAGAGACGAAGGTTCCTTGTTCAAATCCTAGTAATAGGAGTTACTTTTATATGTTGTTGTTAGGGTCAACAGCCGAAAGGCTGGTTTGAACCTCTAGAGGTTTTACTAAGTAAAACGAGGAGTGAGGTGGTTTACCATTGCCACAACTCACTGAGTGGAAAAGTACGCTTATCAGCATGCCGGGCCCTCTGAAAAGCACATATTTTCCACTCTGTAAATGACACCTTCACTTCATTCACCACAGGGTCTGGCTGTATAATGAAATTCATTACTTTCAGAGGAGATAACTCTGATTAGTGTCACAGTACACC
Source organism: Catonia carolina (assembly GCA_035578175.1). NCBI lineage: Eukaryota > Metazoa > Arthropoda > Insecta > Hemiptera > Achilidae > Catonia > Catonia carolina. Next base: position 4,983,083 of record JAQMRL010000002.1, read on the forward strand.
TCTACCTCTTCTGTTCTTAAATGATTCAGTCATTTAATTGGCTGACCATGTGATAAGAAACAGAACTATTTATTTTAGCCCTGCAACGAACAGATTGAATGTAAATAATTTGACACTCCACCTGTCTGTTATGGGCAGTACTTTTATATATGGATTTAAATACTAGACAGTGGTTACCGGAGTACTTTGATGGTTGGGGTCCAGTTAACCGTACTCTCTGAATCTGTACAAGACTACACCTCATTTACACGTAATACACATCATCCTCATCTCATTGGGTCATGAGTCATTGGTCTTGTTGTAAATTGAACAGATTGCAACGTACACACATTAAAAATTTAAAAAAAATAATTCAGAAATATATTAAAAATATTTTTTAAATGCTTATAAACAAAAATTCTGCCCATAACAGACAGGTGGAGTGTCAAATTATTTACACTCAATCTGTTAGTTGCAGGGCTAAAATAAATAGTTCTGTTTCTTATCACATGGTCAGTCAATTAAATGACTGAATCATTTAAGAACAGAAGAGGTAGAGGTGTAAAAGACACTAATCAGAGTTATCTTCTCTGAAAGTAATGAATTTCATTGTACAGCCAGACCCTGTGGTGAATGAAGTGAAGTTGTCATTTACAGAGTGGAAAATATATGCTTTTCAGAGGGTCCGGCATGCTGATAAGCGTACTTTTCCACTCAGTGAGGAAGGCAATGGTAAACCACCTCACTCCTCGTTTTACTTAGTAAAACCTCTACAGGTTCAAACCAGCCTTGCGGCTGTTGACCTAAACAACAACAAACAAAAATTAAACATCAAATTAAACAGAGAAGTCTAAATTTGAATATAAGATATAAAACCAAAAACACATTATTTGGGAAATAATTGCTTCGTATCTGCCCTTCAGTCGTAATGAAAGGAGTATCTTATAATGTGCAGCCGTTCTTGAACAGTAAAAATTGGCTTCATCAACCTGTTTGGTTGTTTTTCATCAGTTAGTTTGCGCAAATGATTCTACGCTTACAGTTGAGCTGTCCTTAACATAGAGTTTTATTACTAATGATATTTTTTATCTGCTCGTTATTAAAATAATGAATTTCTCCGTAACTTTCAACACAATTATCGAGAATTGAATAATTAATATCAGATGAGAGAAAGAGATGTGTTGCTTTTTTTACGTATCTGGTAAAAATTGATAAATATTTTTATTTTATCTTGCCCTGTATGAAAATACAGGAAGGAAAGTATTACTTTCATGTCTATTTTTCAAAATCGTGTTTCATCGGAAATACAAATTTTTAAGATTCCTGAATCCAGGAAATCATGTTTCTAGCGATTGATCCGTGTGTGAACAAAATATCTCCGGAATGGATTATCGTACGAAGTTGAAACTTAAGTTAAGTACCACTAGAGGACTCGACGCGACCATTTTCATCAAAACCGGTCAACCGAAAGTAATAGTTTATTCAAGTGTGATTTTTCATTTTTTTGCGATTTCCTCAAAAGTGGGTTATACGATTTTCTTTATTATGCATTTTACCGCAAAAATGTATGTAATTAAAGCTGTAGAGAATTTAAAATTCTGCAACTTTTTGTTGCAAACATTTTTTTTGTATAAAGCTTAGTTTAGCGGTAATTAGCAATTTTCTGTTTTTGTTCTCACGAAAACGTGTGAAAAATCGATTTTTTTAAGATTTCGGCCTTAGTATGCATTTTACGACAGAAGTGTATACAATCAAATTTATAGGAAATTAAAAGATCTACAACTTTTATTCATAGCATTTTTCTCTACAGAGCCTAGTTTAGCGTGAAAGAGTGATTTTCCGTATTTTTAAGTCAAACTGAGGTCGATTTTCATTTTCCGTCTTTCACTCATGATTAAAATTAGTTTATGTTTATTGAGGTTAGTTTTTTGTTTATTTCTAATGTTTTATTACTAATGTTAGGTTTATTATTAAATATTTTCATTGGCGAGAGAAAGTTGTGTGAGTGTTTCACAACAGAGTTTTTCAATTTTTGAGGTATAGTGCTCCCCTTAAAGGGGTAGTCAACTCAAGATGATTTTTATTAAATTTCGATGTTTTTTGCAGTTATTTGAAGTTTAAAATTTTCTGAATCACAACATTTGTTTACTTTGTTTGTACGTTGACAAAAAGTTATAAAAAATTCTGTTTAAAATAAAGCTCACTAGCAAGGCGAGTGAAGTTATTCCTTCAACTAAGTTTTCCGGGAATGTGGTTTTTACATGATTGTACACTCTTGGGAATTAAATATTTTGGTTGGTATTGGAAATATTTGGATGATGTTTTTTTCAAATGTTCATAATTTCTTGCTCTATTATCTCTGGAATGATTATTATAAAAACCTTAATAGGGATTTAGTTAAAAAATAATTTGTTAATACATAAAATAAATATTTTTCAAAATATGGTTTTTCTTCAATAAATTTCTTGTAAGAAAAAATACATACAATCGCATACAACAGATAATAGAGAGCAATTTTCTATATTTTGTACCATAAGAATCATGTTGTATCTTTCTTGGTTTCTGAAATATTTGATTCCCCGTAAAAGCCTGCATTTCCAACCTCACCCTTATATTGTTGTTGTTGTTTAGGTCATCAGCCAAAAAGCTGGTTTGAACCTGTAGAGGTTTTACTAAGTAAAACGAGGAATGAGGTGGTTTACCATTGCCTTCCTCACTGAATGGAAAAGTACACTTATCAGCATGCCGGGCCCTCTGAAAAGCGCATATTTTCCACTCTGCAAATGACACCTTCACTTCATTCACCACAGGGTCTGGCTGTATAATGAAATTCATTACTTTCAGAGGAGATAACTCTGATTAGTGTCACAATACACCTCTGCCTCTACTGTTCTTAAATGATTCAGTCATTTAATTGGCTGACCATGTGATAAGAAACAGAACTATTTATTTTAGCCCTGCAACGAACAGAGTGAGTGTAAATAATTTTTGACACTCCACCTGTCCGTTATGGGCAGGATTGAAGACTTTTATAACAATATTCACTTTCCATTCACTATAGCTACAGGAAATTTGAAAATACTCACTTAACCATAAACAATTTCTTTTATACTGTCATGCGCTACGTTATTTATTACTTTCTCTTGCCTATATGAATATATAGGAAGGAAAGTATTGTTTTCATGTCGATTTTTCGAAATCGAGTTTTCACCGAATCTATACGTTTTCAGACCACCTGAACCCAAAAAACATGTTTTTAGCGATTGATCTGTGTGTGTGTGTGTGTGTGTGTGTGTGTGTGTGTGTGTGTGTGTGTGTGTGTGTGTGTGTGTGTGTGTGTCTGTGTGTGAACAAAATATCTCAAGAACGGAACATCGTACGAACTTGAAACTTAAAACTTAAGTTACATACCACTACCGGACCCGACACGAACATTTTCATCAAAATCGGTCAACCGGAAGTAGTAGTTTATTCGTATAATTTTTCACTTTTTTGCGATTTTCTCAAAAACTGGTTCTACGATTTTTTTTCAAATCGCCTGGTTTACTACATTTTTTATGCTCTACAAGATAGGGTAGGCGCCATGTTTGCTGAAATTCTGCGTGAGGCTGTTTTTACGTAAAAACATTTTCTTTTTAAGATTGCGGCTTTAATATGCATTTTAGCGCAAAACGTTATATAACAAAAGTTGTAGAGAATTTAAAAACCTACAACTTTTATTTCAAACATTTTTTTGTATGACGCTTAGTTTAGCAGTAATTAGCGATTTTCTGTTTTTTTCTCACGAAAACGTGAGAAAAATTGATTTTTTAAACATTTCGGCCTTAGTATGCATTTTACGACAAAAGTGTATATAATTAAATTTATAGAAAATTAAAAGATCTACAACTTTTATTTAGAGTATTTTTCTCTACAGAGCCTAGTTTAGAGAGAAAGAGTGATTTTCCGTATTTCTAAGCCAAAATGAGGTTGATTTTCATTTTGCGTCTTTCACTCATGATTAAAATTAGGTTATGTTTTTTGAGGTTAGTTTTTTGTTTATTTCTTATGGTTTATTACTAATGTTAGGTTTATTGTTAATTATTTTCACTGGCAAGAGAAAGTTGTGTGAGTGTTTCACACCAGATTTTTTACAAAGTGTATACGTAGTACGAAAAAGATGGAGATTTTTATACGTGCAGCTTACTCTGCTGTACCGTTATATTTTCTAGAACCCTCCATGTAAACAAAAACTGACGTTATGCTCTTATTGTAGTATTTTTTTTACTTTCTCTTGCCTATATGAATATATAGGAAGGAAAGTATTGTTTTCATGTCGATTTTTCGAAATCGAGTTTTCACCGGATCTATACGTTTTCAGACCCCCTGAACCCAAAAAACATGTTTTTAGCGATTGGTCTGTGTGTGTGTCTGTGTGTGTGTGTGTGTGTCTGTGTGTGTGTGTGTGTGTCTGTGTGTGAACAGAATATCTCAAGAACGGAACATTGTACGAACTTGAAACTTGAAACTTAAGTTACATACCACTACCGGACGCGACACGAACATTTTCATCAAAATCGGTCAACCGGAAGTAGTAGTTTATTCGTATAATTTTTCAGTTTTTTGCGATTTTCTCAAAAACTGGTCCTACGATTTTTTTAAAAATCGCTTATTTTACTCAATTTTTTATTCTCTACAAGATAGGGTAGGCGCCATGTTTGCTGAAATTCTCGGTGAGGCTGTTTTCACGTAAAAACGTTGTTTTTTTAAGATTACGGCTTTAATATAAATTTTAGTGCAAAAACTTATATAATAAAAGTTGTAGAGAATTTAAAAACCTACAACTTCTGTTTCAAACATTTTTTTGTATAACGCTTAGTTTAGCGGTAATTTGCGATTTTCTGTTTTTTTTCTCACGAAAACGTGAGAAAAATCGATTTTTTTAACATTTCGGTCTTAGTATGCATTTTACGACAAAAGTGTATATAATAAAAGTTATAGAAAATTAAAAGATCTACAACTTTTGTTTAGAGCATTTTTCTCTACAGAGCCTAGTTTAGCGTGAAAGCGTGATTTTCCGTATTTTTAAGCCAAACTGAGTTCGATTGTCATTTTGCGTCATTCACTCGTGATTAAAATAAGGTTATGTTTTTGAGGTTAGTTTTTGTTTATTTCTAATATTTTATTAATAATGGTAGGTTTATTATTAATCATTTGCATTGGCAAGAGAAAGTTGTGTGAGTGTTTCACACCAGATTTTTTCATTTTATCATATCACCTAGGTTTACACGTACAAGGTGACTAAGCTTATGAAGTCATGAATTGATTTTTGTTTTTTTTTTAACACAGTTTTCCTGTAGCTTGTTTTCTGTTGTTTTTTTTTGTTCATATATGTCGCCTGGATGAAAGTAATTCCTTTGTTATATACAGAAAATGGTGTAGTGTCATTGTTTTTCACCCTTGCTTAGTTTTCCTGGTACATTTTTAAGCACTACCTATTTTATAAATTTAAAATATATACGTACACTACAAATATTAATAAAAATACTAAGTTGAAATTTACTTTTATGTTTGTAGTGTCTGCTAAAATTATTTATATTAATATAGGGTGATTCAAAAAGAGCGTCGGTTTTGATATATCAAATTAAGAGATTTATTTTATTGAAAAACTGAAAATAAATACATCAACAAGTTCATCTTTCCTTCCGATTTTATGTATGAAAAATGATGTCATGCATGTGTCCTCCTCTACTGCGCTGGCACGCATCAACTCTGTCCATGAAATTGGATATTACTGCACGACAAGTTTCGACTGCCATTTGCCCGATAACCCGTCGAATTTCCTCCTTCAAGTCATTGATGTTTCGGGGTTTATTGGCATACACCAATGACTTCAGATGACCCCAAAGAGGAAAGTCACAAGGCGTCAAGTCACACGACCTTGGTGGCCATTGATGGTCGGAATTACGAGAAATGATGCGATCCTGGAACCGTTCACGGAGCAACAACATTGTTTCTCGTGCAGCGTGACAGGTGGCACCATCCTGCTGAAACCACAACTCGTCAATGTCCATTCCATCCAAATGACGCCACAAAAACTCCCTAATTTGCTGGGTTAACAGCCACACTGTCACGAACCAACGCAACGTTCTGCTCAGTTTGGCCAGAACGACGACGTCCAGAACTTTTAAGGTCGACTGTTGAACCCGTCTCAAAAAACTTTTTCATGAGCCTGCGAACTGTTGATTCATTCGGTGCTTCATTACGTCCTAGAGTACCGCGAAGTCGCATGACAGTAGCCGCATAATTCTCTCCACTCTGGTAAAATGTTTTGACGATTAACACTCGTTGCGCAATAGTAAACTTCTCCATGGTTAGACACAGACTGCGAGAGTACTACACTGCGAACAAGAGAAACTACAACTGAATCGTCAACCGGAATGTTCTCCAAAATAGAAATGTGGTCAAACAATGTTGCCAACCGATAAACAAAAATTTACCAGCCGTTTAAAAACCGGCGCTCTTTTTGAATCACCCTATGTATAAACGACTGTAATTTTATACATACGTCTGAAAATGAAACTGTGAGATAGTAATTTCCCGTGCATCACCTGTATAAATGTGAGTCACCAGAGTACCTTTTGCGTATGGATGGGCTGTGAGGAAGGAAAGATAAATCTCACAGTGCTGCCAACCTCAACAGTGAGCCACTATATTTTATATTTGCACCTTTAGTTAACCATATGATGCCTTTCAAAATATACTTCGTTGTGACTGATACTTTTTCCACTTAAACCCTTATTTCCTTTGAAATTTTTCTTAACGTAAAAAATTTCCAACTAAAATTTAGCCGTTCTTTCAAAACCGGTAATAATGTTTCACGTGTCGGTATCATTTTGTTATTGATATAACCATTTCTTTTTTTTACCTGGTGTCAAAAAAAACTGTTGATGGAGAATTATCTTCTTCACTGTATTAAACTTCCTTCTTTATATTTCGAATTGTGGAAAGAAAAGCATTACAGTAGTTAACTGCTCGTTCATAACTTCTATTAAGTGGCACATAAAGATATTTTTCTTTAGTTTTAACTTTACAGCATTTTATTACATTGCATATTAGATTTCGTTCAGCACTGTGAACAATTCAACCGAGTTTTAGAGAAAGCGACATTTCCGTTTGCGGCAATTAACAATTAAATTCGTACAGTTAACCTAGAAAAGGTTTCGCGATATACTGTATGTTCTCTTAAGTATAGTTTAAGTTGTTGTGGTGGCGAACTGATACCAAAGCAGTCGCGCATGCGCACTGATGTTGTCCCCCTTTGCCCCTCGTTAAAGTAAAGGTAAACTCGTGACTCGAGTAACTGTATACCAGTGCATTCGCTTTAGGTTTAGTTTAGATTGGTATAGTACTGTCAGTCTATAAGTTGATGGCCTCCCGCAGAGAGGAGCAGAATCGGGCCGCTACTAGCCTTCTCAAAAACACTTGATTATGCACCAATTCCAGTGTACTAGTTAGTAGTAGTACATAATGAAACGTTATTTAGAAGGCTAGTAGCGGGCCAATTCTGCTCCTCTCTGCGGCACGCCATCAACTTATAGACAGACAGTACACTGCACCCTCAATGTTCGAGATTAATTGGGCCCATGAAAACCATCTTGAAAATCGAAATCATGAACATCGAGATACATTTTCAGTGTAAAATTTCTAATCGGTTCTATGTGAGTGAAAAATGCGTGGTTTTTAAAGAGATAAGGCGTTTCGGCTTATTTTCAATAAAAAAACTGTGTTGTAGAAAAATTTAGTTTTTAAAAAAAGAAATAGCCTATAAAATATTATTAACTATCTTGATTCAAATGTAAAATGTTCTTTGCAATCGAAAAATATTCCCCTATTATATTTTTTTGTTATTTGTGAATTTTATAAAACATTCAAAGTTGTTTCTTTATGTACATTTTATTCCTTCTGGGCTGCAAATTGTGTCCTTGATGTTGATGGTGAAACCTTGATGAGTGGTAATGATGTTATTTCTTTTCGGCTTAAAAAAAATTCAAAATCGTTGTTTGTTTTGCTTTGGTTTGAAGTTCTTTAAGTTTTAGTTTGTAAGGATGTCTCGTCACCCATATTTCTCATTACTTTTCCAAATTACCGGCAAAGTGTGTTTTGGTACGTTTTTTAAAGCTGTTGGATTTCTTGTTCAAGATCCCAGTACAAATCACGAACACCGAGTGTTAATCTCAAAAATTGATTTTTTTGTGTACAAATACAAAATCTCGAACGGTCGAAACCTCGAACTTAGGAGTCCACGAACATCGAGGGTCGAGTGTAGTCGGTAGAGTAAGCAGGTAGAGTACTTCTTCACCAACTTCTATCGTCATGTAAATGGTTGGGATAGTCAACGGTAGAGTATTAGAGATAATAAAATCTGGTGTGAAACACCCATCCGACTTTTTCTTGGCAATCTAAATAACACTGTTTAATCATTAGTAAATCATGTAAAATGAAAAACAACCTAATTTTAATCATAAGTGAATAAGGCAAAATGAAAGTCAACCTCTGGCTTAAATATAGCGAAAATCACTAATTGACGCTAAACTAGGTTCTGTACAATAAAATTCTTGAAATAAAAGTTGTAGATTTTCTAATTTCTTATAACTTTGATTTTTTCACCTTTGTCGTAAATAAGACTGCTGTCTAAAAAAAATTCCATTTTTACCAATAAATATTAAAAAAAACCAGAAAATCACTGATTGACGCTAAACTAATCGTTGCATAAAAATAAAAGTTGTAGGTTTGTAATGTTGCACATTTTTTATCGCATACTTTTATGTTCTAAAATGCATATAAAGGCCACAATAATAAGAACACCATTTTGTTTAACGAGAGCAGCGCCTCCCCAAATTTTAGCAGACATGGTGCTTACCTTTTGGTCTTTTAGTGCATAAAAATTATAGTAGAGGAGACGATTAAAAATTGTAGCTGCTGCTTTTGAGAAAATTGCGAAAAATTTACGAATGAACTATTAGACAAAGGAATTGCCGACCTTTGAATAGTTTATTCCTTAATTACAGAATTTTAACATATATGAATAACGTAATTTTCAAGTTGTTCACAACAGACAGGTGGAGTGTTAAATTATTTTCACTCAATCTGTTAGCTACAGGATTACAGTTCTGTTAAATTCTCTCTCTCTTATCACATAGTCACCCAATTAAATTACGTAATCGTTTAAGAACAGAAGAAGTAGAGGTATAAAATACTCTAATTAGAGTTATCTGGTCTGAGAGTAATGAATTTCATTATACAGCCAGACACCGTGGTGAATGAAGTAAACCTGTCATTTGCAGATTGGAAAATATAAACTTTTCAGAAAACCTGGCATGCTGATAAGCATAATTTTCGATTCAGAGAGGAAGCCAATGGTAAACCACCTCATTCCTCGTTTTACTTTGTAAAACCTCTAGAGGTTCATACCAGCCTTTCGGCTGATGACTTAAACAACAAAAATATATATATTTTTTAATTATTCCTAATTTTGTGTACGTTGCAATCTGTTCAATTTAGAACAATAAGCAACCCCATGACCCAATGAGATGAGGATGATGTGTATGACGTATAAATTAAATGTAGTCTTGTACACAGACCCAGGCCGACCATTCCTGAGAGAGTCTGGTTAATTAAACCCCAACCATCAAAGTAGACCGGTAACCACTGTCTAGTATTCAAATCTGTGTAAAAGTAACTACCTTTACTAGGATTTCAACCAGGAAACTTCGTCTCCGAAAATCAGCTGTTAAACTAAAAATAAAATAATAATAAATAATAAATAAAAATATAAATTATATAATTTTTCAAAATAAGTTATAAAAGAAAACGCTACTAAAATTTTGGACTAACTTTTTACGATGAAAACTTTTTATTTTAAAATAATGAATTCAAATGAAAAGTTGAACCGTTAATTCTTTGTAGAGGGCAATTTCAGGTGATTGAATCGAGAGGTATTTCTAGTGAATCAACTCAGTGTGAAAGTTATGACATAGTAGTAGGGGTATAATAATTCGACGAATAATTTCCATAAATTTACGAGGTAGTATAGAATTTCATATGAACCGCGTGCAAACCAAGTTACCGCTTCAATTTTCGACTAATTTTACCTGACAAAGACCCGTGAAATTAATCATTTATTCTATATCGACTCTGTAATCGTAATTTCATTTGTTTTACTTAATTATTTCTAATAACTATCGATTGTTCTAAGGAAATTTCACTTTTTTCTTTGATCGCTACTCTATCTACCTACAATTATAATTCTTTCTCTCTAATTTATGGTTTACCCTATAACAATTTAGACTTTGACTGATAATTCACTTTGAACCTGCTCAGATCTAGTATACAATATAGTGTATTTGAATCATCGTCAAATCGTCACAGAAGCTGTTTTCTCAATTTAGCGGCGTCTGTTCAGGAAAAGTAGCCGCAGAGCCTCTTCACCTATGTACTGGATAGCATAGAGATTTATTTCTCTCAAAATAAGTATTATTTCTTTTATACCTGGTTGGTCTAGAGGTAAAGTCGTCGCCAAAATCAGCTGTTAAACAGCTGATTTATTTTTGCTACTTGCAATTTGTTACTTGCTGATTTATTTTCGCTTTAGACCTCTCGTATAGTTGCATGTTTGTTTCTAGATTACGTTTGGATAATTTTATCAAGATGGGTTGTTTTTTCTTCTGTTTATTCTGAACAGTAATTTAGGTGTCGGTTATAGTAATTATTTTATGGTTTATAAGAATACTGTCTGCCCATAACAGACAGGTGGAGTGTCAAATTATTTACACTCAATCTGTTCGTTGCAGGGCTAAAATAAATAGTTCTGTTCCTTATCACATGGTCAGCCAATTAAATGACTGAATCATTTAAGAACAGAAAAGGTAGAGGTGTAAAAGACACTAATTAGAGTTATCTCCTCTGAAAGTAATGAATTTTATTATACAGCCAGACCCTGTGGTGAATGAAGTGAAGGTGTCATTTGCAGAGTGGAAAATATGTGCTTTTCAGACGGCCCGGCATGCTGATAAGGGTACTTTTCCACTCAGTGAGGAAGGCTGGTAAACCACCTCACTCCTCGTTTTACTTAGTAAAACCTCTACAGGTTCAAACCAGCCTTTCTCCTGATCACCTAAACAACAACAAGAATACTGTGACAATATCGAAGACGAATATGGTTCAAGAACTTTCTAGTACCTCATTCATAAAATGTTAAAAAGTAAATAATAGAGTGAAAAAGTAACAATAGGGCAATATTAATGACCTATTTATAAAAGGTCTTTGTTGTACAACTATTATGAAAACGCCGGTTGATTACCTGTAACACTTTCTATTTATAATAGATCTTTAACCCACCGGGTTGGTCTAGAGGTAAAGTCGTCGCCAAAATCAGCTGTTTAACAGCTGATTTTCGGAGTCGAAGGTTCCTGGTTCAAATCCTAGTAAAGGTAGTTACTTTTATACGGATTTGAATGCTAGACAGTGGTTATCGGTGTACTTTGATGTTTGGTGTTCAATTAACCATAATATCTCAGGAATGGTCGGCCTGAGTCTGTACAAGACTACACCTCATTTACACGTCATACGTATCATCCTCATTTCATTGGGTCATGGGGTTGCTTATTGTTCTCAATTGAACAGATTGCAACGTACACATATAAGGAATTAAAAAAATATATATCTATTGTTGACTTGTTTACAATAGTTTATCAAGCGACGACAATCGTGGTCGGCAGGATAACTGCATATACAACATTAAATTGTTGTACGAAATGGCTGTGAATGAAGGACTTGAAGTAAAGTTCCTTTGGGTACCTAGCCACTGTGGCATTGAGGGCAACGAATCAGCTGATAAACTAGCCACGGAATCGCTGCAATTGGAAACAATTAGTATTAAAAAATATTATTACTATAATGCTGTGACTAAGTTAAGAGAAAATTTAATTAAAGAATCGGTAGAATATATAAAAAATCAAAGTGTAAATAAAGGTGTGAAATACTTTAATACGAAAGAAAAAATACTAGACAAGCCTTGGTTTAAATCGGCAGAGGAAAGTAGAGATATCATATGCTTTATTTCTAGGATTCGATCAGGTCACACTTGTTGCTCATCTCATCTGACAAACAAAAATATCAAGACTGACAGGAGCTGCGATTGTGGCTGGCATGACCAAAACCTAGATCATATGTTTTTCGAATGCGGACTATATTACGATGAATCGGGTAAACTCTGGGACGATATATTCACCGTTTTGCCTGAGGCAATTAGAGATGTAACTCAGTTGGCTTTTTCGGGTGATTGGAGGGTGTATCGGTTGTTATTTAACTTTGCTGTTCATAACGGCTTGATCATTTGACAGCTGACGCTTTTGACGCGCGGTGGCGCCCGGGGGCGGCGCCGTTGAGGGGTTGGATTTTCGAGCGAAAGGAGAACCGATTGGGTTAGGCAAGAGACTGTGTCCTTGTCTGCCCTCCGGTAAGGGAGCGAATCAATATCGACTATTCACGTGATGTCTCTCTCTGACTGGGAGACACTAGTCGCAACGGTTGTGTTCTGGTAGTAAACCAGAAAATTTGTGGTTAAAAACGTTAAAAAATAAATGTGAAATGTATATAAACAAATGAGCACAGTTATTGGCATGAGGTCGGTCAACAAGTAACTGATCACAGCCACAACCAACAAAAAAAAAAAAAAAAAAAAACAATAGATTTCTCTAGGACTCATTTATAAAGGGTGTTTTTTGTACTTTATTATTTGTATCGAATTTCGGTGTCTTTCGGGAAGATTCTTTGAACCGCTTATAGGCTATAAATAGAACCCCGAGCGCGGTCAGTTAGTTAGTATCCGTTTGATCTTTAACGACTGTTGATTGGATGGCTAACGGTGCGTAGTACAGGTTACGTATCCGAGCATTGTGTTGGTCAACTATTGTTATACTGTCTTTGTTTGTGTGTATTGTGTAAAGTTATTGTGTATGTGCATTAAAATTAGTTTTTGTGTATGTGCATTGTGCAGCTTCATTTTGTAAGTGCATTCTATGTAATTGTTGTAAGTAGCATTAAGTAAATTATTAAGTTATTTATTGTATTACTTCTTTATAATTAGTTTGTTATTTATTTTGTAACTCTTTTAGTTGTAATAAATATTTGTAATTGTAAACTTTAGTGTATTAATTATTTAATTACCTAAATCCCAAAACGGACCTTATCGCTAAGTGTCACAATAAATATTTTTTATTAGAACTACTAATTGAACTTAAATAATTCTATGATTTATAATTTGAATCACTAATTTTGTGTAAATGAATACATCTAATGTAGTATCAACAAAACAAGTATTTCAGTCTAACTTTGTCAAAAGTTTAACCAGCTCTTCTTATCGGGAGTTTTTCAATCAGGCTGACCTAAAATTCTCCGTCGTGAAAGATATTGTGAAATCAATACCCTTTACTTTTAACAGCCGTCTTGACAGACGCACAAATCTTTCACTCCTGCCGACAAATCTAAAATTACCACAAATAAAATCATCTACTTTTCTAGCAAATCATCTTTCTTCGTCTTTGTAAACATCAAGTATAAATTTTCACATTTATACTACGCACTCGTAATACGTTTAACTGTATACTATAGGTTGAACCACAAATATTACCAATTTACAAACATTGTTGTTGTTTAGGTCATCAGCCGAAAGGCTGGTTTGAACCTGTAGAGGTTTTACTAAGTAAATCGAGGAGTGAGGTGGTTTACCATTGCCTTCCTCACTGAATGGAAAAGTATGCTTATCAGCATGCCGGGCCCTCTGAAAAGCACAAATTTTCCACTCTGCAAATGACACCTTCACTTCATTCACCACAGGGTCTGGCTGTATAGTGAAATTCATTACTTTCAGAGGAGATAACTCTGATTAGTGTCTTTTACACCTCTACCTCTTCTGTTCTTAAATGATTCAGTCATTTAATTGGCTGACCATGTGATAAGAAACAGAACTATTTATTTTAGCCCTGCAACGAACAGATTGAGTGTAAATAATTTGACACTCCACCTGTCTGTTATGGGCAGTTACAAACATTATAAAAGATTTTAAGACATTCCTCCTCCCATAGTTGTATGTTGTTTAGGTGATCAGCTGAAAGGCTGGTTTGAACTTCTAGAGCAGGGGTTCTCAAACTTTTTAGGCGAAGACCCCCCCCCCACCTTGATCTACTCTAGGCTTGCGCCCCCTTATGTTTATAGCTAGAAATTAAAACCAACAAAGCAAATGAATAAGTTTATTTTATTTTACTAAAATTAATCATTACATCAGTTTTAATAAACACTTTGTTTATTTTATGTTGCCATTCTGCAAAGACAATTATTATTGTAGGGAGAAGAACCAAATATGGAATACCATTTTAATTTTTTCATTTTTCTGGTTTTCTATGACTTTTTTGAAATTACTTGAATTTTATATCAATAGTAGAAATAGTTTATTTCACAACTAGAAAATACAAAATCTTAAATTTCTAAAATTATAAATTTTTTTAAAAAGTTTTCTTTAGCGACATCATTTTTACAATTTACAAAATAGGATCTTAATATGGAATATATTGGTTTATAATTTGGAATACTTGGAATAGATACATAATTTGCCTACATAGTTTTTAAAGCACCAAAGTATTAATCCAATCAGTTTATTCACAGTAATCGCAGACAAAATACAACCTTTCAGCACTAGTGCATTGTTCATGATATGATTGTTACACCTCGAGCATTGAATCCACTTTTCACCTTTTTTATCTTCATTATAATCACCTTGACAAACACGCTGTATTTTGGGCTGTTTGAATCTGGTAGTTGTTTCTGTCGGCATAACCAATGGTGCAAAAAGATCAGGATTTCCAACGACTTGTCTGGAAAAACATAAGTATTCCATAGTAAGACCCTATTCCATATATGGCTCCCTTCCTACGTATTACATTCTCATAATACTCTACCAGACGATGCTTCGGGTACGACGCCCTTTTTCTCTGTACCCATTTTTTCTGTGTTATTAATACAGTTTTTTATTTTTCTAACTTTCTCGCGCCCCCTATTTATCCTTTGCGGCCCCCTTGAGGGTCACGCCCCACAGTTTCAGAACCACTGCTCTAGAGGCATTACTAAGTGAAACGAAGAGTGAACCTTACTCACTGGGTGGTAAATTATTGTGACACTTATCGCTAAGATCCGTTTCGGGATTTAGGTAATTAAATAATTAATACACTAAATTTTTACTTTCTCTTGCCTATATGAATATATAGGAAGGAAAGTATTGTTTTCATGTCGATTTTTCGAAATCGAGTTTTCACCGGATCTATACGTTTTCAGAACCCCTGAACCCAAAAAACATGTTTTTAGCGATTGGTCTGTGTGTGTGTCTGTGTGTGAACAGAATATCTCAAGAACGGAACGTCGTACGAACTTGAAACTTGAAACTTAAGTTACATACCACTACCGGACGCGACACGAACATTTTCATCAAAATCGGTCAACCGGAAGTAGTAGTTTATTCGTATAATTTTTCACTTTTTTGCGATTTTCTCAAAAACTGGTCCTACGATTTTTTTAAAAATCGCCTATTTTACTCAATTTTTTATTCTCTACAAGATAGGGTAGGCGCCATGTTTGCTGAAATTCTCGGTGAGGCTGTTATCACGTAAAAACGTTGTTTTTTTAAGATTACGGCTTTAATATGCATTTTAGCGCAAAAACTTATATAATAAAAGTTGTAGAGAATTTAAAACCCTACAACTTTTATTTCAAACATTTTTTTGTATAACGCTTAGTTTAGCGGTAATTTGCGATTTTCTGTTTTTTTTCTCACGAAAACGTGAGAAAAATCGATTTTTTTAACATTTCGGCCTTAGTATGCATTTTATGACAAAAGTGTATATAATTAAATTTATAGAAAATTAAAAGATCTACAACTTTTGTTTAGAGCATTTTTCTCTACAGAGCCTAGTTTAGCGTGAAAGCGTGATTTTCCGTATTTTTAAGCCAAACTGAGTTCGATTGTCATTTTGCGTCATTCACTCATGATTAAAATAAGGTTATGTTTTTGAGGTTAGTTTTGTTCATTTCTAATGTTTTATTACTAATGTTAGGTTTATTGTTAATTATTTGCACTGGCAAGAGAAAGTTGTGTGAGTGTTTCACACCAGATTTTACAATTACAAGTACGTATTACAACTAAAAGATTTGCAAAATAAATAATAAACTAATTATAATGAAGTAATACAATAACTAACTTAATAATTTACTTAGTACTACTTACAATCAATTATACACAAAGCACATACACAAAAACTGAATGTAATGCATATTCACAAGATAATATAAAAATAGTTAACCTCTACAATGCTTGGATACGTAACCTGTACTACGCACCGTTAACCACTCAATAAACACTCGTCAAAGATCAAACGGATACTAACTCCCTGACCGCACTCGGGCGCTCTTTATATAGCTCGATCAAAAAAAGATAATTCCAGAGAGGCAGAGAAATTCCATGCAAATAATAAAGTACAAAAAAACCATTTTTACTGGAAAAGTCTTAAATATTGTAAACAAGTAAATAGATTTATTGTAAATAGACAAAAGGTGTTACAGGTAATCAACTGACCCTTTCATAAATAGTTGTACAACAACGACCCTACCTTATCATACACAATAGCGGAGTTCTTTTAAATAACCTTTATGAATAGGTATCCTTTTATAGCTAACCCTATTGTTACTTTTTCATTTTATTATTTACTCTTTAACATTTTATGAATGAGGTACTAGAAATTTCTTGAACCATATTCGTCTTCGATATTGTCACAGTATGCTTTATCACTATTAGTACGGCAGATAGGTGAAAGAATTGTGCATTTAATGATAGAAGCATATAATTTGGACCACATTTACTACACATATAAAGGTTTAAATTTGGATATGAGGCCATCTCAGATTTTGCTTTTCACAGTAATGGCGAACTTTCAAAATGGCGGTTTCAAAGAGTTTGTTAAGTGCTGTCTTTAAATGTTCTTAGATGATATTAAATGATATATAGTATAGTAGTGGGGAGTAAGTATTGTTCTGTGCTTAAAAAGTTTAGTTTTTAAAAATATATAGACACATTTTGTTAATAATATAGGTATTTATACTAAATTATAATAAACTTTCCTTATATGTTTAACTTAAAAACAACTACAGAAAACCACTGCTGTAGCACACTGATAAAAATCAAAGTAATGACCTTCTTAAATGTTTAACGAAAAACTACTGCAGTAAACCACTGCTGCAGAACAGTAATACGATTCAAAGTATGATATTACATTGTACAAATACCACCACAAGCACAAAGTGCGGTACACTGTAAGGCAGCCTTCTTACACCGACACTGTCGTGTGCAGCCTTTTTTGCAGCCACACCGAATAAGTTCCCTGCATGCTTGGGAAGCATCTGGTAGGGTATATGCCAGGCACTCTGAAAAGCATCTACTTTCCACCCTGCAAATGATACCTTCACTTCATTCACCACAGGGTCTGGCTGTATAATGAAATTCATGACTTTCAGAGGAGATAATTTTGACTACCTTTCACACCTATACTCCTGTATAGGTCATTTGTTCTAACTAGAAGCTTTCCCTCCAACGCTCTGTACCGCTGAGCTGTTCTGTTTAGTGGTGGGGGAAGCACCTCGTAGTTGTAACAGTAGTATACAGTTAGTAAGAGAGGGAATAATCATTAAGTGAGAAGGAGACAACACTTGCCCCGTTGAAACTATCCCTACTCTACCTACTTGCCCTCCTCTTACAAGCTTCTTCCTAAAACAAACGTACTATACCTCTGTTGTTAAATGCTTCAGTCATAAACTGGCTGACCATGTGATAAGAAACTGAACTACTAGCCCTGGAATTATCTGACTAGGAAAAATAATTTAACACTCCACCTGCATGTTATAGCAATTAATATGTTACTTGTATACATTTTGAAAACGACGTTTAATTAATTTAAAAAATCGCTGTGAAACATTCTCTTCACAACTTTCTCTTGCCAATGCAAATAATTAACAATAAACCTAACATTAGTATTAAAACATTAGAAATGAACAAAAACTAACCTCAAAAACATAACCTTATTTTAATCATGAGTGAATGACGCAAAATGACAATCAAACTCGGTTTGGCTTAAAAATACGGAAAATCACGCTTTCACGCTAAACTAGGCTCTGTAGAGAAAAATGCTATAAACAAAAGTTGTAGATCTTTTAATTTTCTATAAATTTAATTATATACTTTTTTGTCGTAAAATGCATACTAAGACCGAAATATTAAAAAAATCGATTTTTCTCACGTTTTCGTGAGAAAAAAAAAACAGAAAATCGCAAATTACCGCTAAACTAAGCGTTATACAAAAAAATGTTTGAAACAGAAGTTGTAGGTTTTTAAATTCTCTACAACTTTTATTATATAAGTTTTTGCGCTAAAATTTATATTAAAGCCGTAATCTTAAAAAAACAACGTTTTTACGTGAAAACAGCCTCACCGAGAATTTCAGCAAACATGGCGCCTACCCTATCTTGTAGAGAATAAAAAATTGAGTAAAATAGGCGATTTTTAAAAAAATCGTAGGACCAGTTTTTGAGAAAATCGCAAAAAAGTGAAAAATTATACGAATAAACTACTACTTCCGGTTGACCGATTTTGATGAAAATGTTCGTGTCGGGTCCGGTAGTGGTATGTAACTTAAGTTTCAAGTTTCAAGTTCGTACGATGTTCCGTTCTTGAGATATTCTGTTCACACACAGACACACAGACACACACACACACACACACAGACCAATCGCTAAAAACATGTTTTTTGGGTTCAGGGGGTCTGAAAACGTATAGATCCGGTGAAAACTCGATTTCGAAAAATCGACATGAAAACAATACTTTCCTTCCTATATATTCATATAGGCAAGAGAAAGTAAAAAATCGCTGTGAAACATTCACACAACTTTATCTTGGCGTGGAAAATAATCAACAATATAATCTTTCTTTAATCATGATATTAAATATTGTAAAATTAAAATCAACTTTTGTAGAACTTAAAATACCCAAAATCACTAAATTGACGCTAAGCTCTGCAAAACAAAAACCAGCAATGAAATTAAAGTTGTAGGTTTTTTTATTTTCAGTAACTTTGATATACCTACACTTTTGCGTCCTAGATCCATATTAAGGCTGCAACCTTAAGAATTTCATTTTTATAGATTTTAATGAGGAAAATACATCAATAGCTAATTGACGCTAAGTTAAGCGTTGTCAAAAAGTACGTTAAAACTAAAAGCTGTATTTTTTATTACTTAGATTGTAACATTCTACGTTTTTGCCCTAAAATGCATATTAGTGAACTTTTGTATTTTGATCATCAAAATCGGTAAATAATGAGATTTTTAAAAATTGCAACCTTAGTATGCATTTTATGACAAAAATGTATATAGGCCTAATTAAAGTTATAGAAATTTAAAAAAATACTAATTTTATTTCAAGCACTTTTTTACAGAGCTTAATTTAGCGTCAATTAGTGATTTTTCATACTTTTAAGTTCTACAGAGGTTAATTTTCATTTAGCGTCATTCATTCATGATTAAAATTTAGTTATATCTGTCATTTTACTTGTTCATTATTCACTAATGATTAAAAGATTATATTTTCATTATTTATTTTGGAAAGTGAAAGTCGTGTGAGTGTTTCACAAAAGATTTTTTTACACTTTTTTAAAATTAATATAATAACATTTTGTTGTAATTTATATTGATTTTTCCCAACTTTAACTGCAATAAAATAAAAGGATAAGAAAATGTAAAGGAATTTCGTTTGATGTGGCTACATTTTATGACCAATAAAGTTAATTAAACGGAAATTCTTTAGTAGGATTTCTTTAGAATTTCCAGTAGACAAACCCATCCTATGCCGTTAACTAACTACAAAGCAAAAATCAATTTTGTTTTGTTAAATTGAGTTTATGCCCAGAATAGGCAGGAGGGGTGTTCAATTATTTGCACTCGATCTGCTTGTTCCAGGGCTTCAAAAATAATTTTGTTTCTTATCATATGGTCAGCCAATTACATGACTGAAGCATTTAAGAACAACAGAGGCAGAGGTGTATAAGACACTAATCACGAGTTATCTCCTCTGAGAGTAATGAATTTCATTGTACAGCCATAACCTGTGCTGAATGAAGTGAAGGAGTCATTTGCAGGGTGGAAAGTAGATGCTTTTCAAAGAAGGTAGGACGCTGATAAGCATACTTTTTCACTCAATGAGAAAGTCCATTGTAAACTACTTTTTGTTTTACTTAGTAAAGCCTCTAGAGGTTCAAACTAGCCTTTTGGCTAATGAATTAAACAACAACAAATATTTCCATATTTACATTGGCGAGAAAAAAATCGTGTGAATGTTTCACAAACGATTTTTTTTATACGTATTTTAAAATTAATATAATATCATTTCGTTAAAATTTAAATTTATTTACCCCAACTTTAACTGCAATAAAATATAACGGTAAGAAAATTTTAAGTAATTTCGTTCGATGCGGCTTACGTTTTATGACTTATTAAGTTAATTAAACGGAGAAGTCTTTAGTCGGGTTTCTCAAGAATTCTCAGTAGACATATATACTCACCCTATGCCCGTTATCTAACTACAAAGCAAAAATCAATTTGTTTTGTTAAATTGAGTTTATGCCCACAACAGACAGGTGGAGTGTTAAATTATTTGCACTCAATCTGTTAGTTCCAGGACTACAATAAATAGTTCTGTTTCTTATCATATAGTCATCCAATTACATGGCTGAAGCATTTAAGAACAGAATAGATAGAGGTGTAAAAGACATTAATCATAGTTATCTCCTTTGAGAGTAATGAATTTCATTATACAGCCATACCCTGTGGTGAATGAAATGAAGGAGTCATTTGTAGGGAAGAAAGTGCTGTTTGTCTATAACTTGAGGGCCTCCCATAGAGAGGAGCAGATTCGGCCCGCTACTAGCCTTCTTAAAAACATTTCATTATGTACTACTACTAACTAGTACACTGGAATTGGTGCATAATCAAGTGATTTTGAGAAGGCTAGCTCCTCTCTGCGGGAGGCCATCAAGTTATACAACAGTATACGACAGTTATAGTAACAGTTATACGACAGTAGATGCTTTTCAGAGGAGGTGGGACGCTGATAAGCATACTTTTTCACTCAATGAGAAAGTCCATTGTAAACTACTTTTTGTTTTACTTAGTAAAGCCTCTAGAGGTTCAAACCAGCCTATCGGCTAATGAACTAAACTACAACACGGTTTGCCATATTTACATTGGCAAGAAAAAGTCGTGTGAGTGTTTCACAAAAGATTGTTTTTTATTTTTTTATACTTAATATAAAATTAATATAATAACATTTTGTTAAAATTTAAATTGATTTACCCCAACTTTAACTGCAATAAAATATAAGGGTAAGAAAATTTTACGTAATTTTGATTGATTCGGCTTACGTTTTTTTTTTAATTCCTAATATGTGTACGTTGCAATCTGTTCAATTCAGAACAATAAGCAACCCCATAATCCAATGAGATGAGGATGATGTGTATGACGTGTAAGTGAGGTGTAGTCTTGTACAGACCCAGGTCGACCACTCCTGAGAGAGTATGGTTAATTGAACCCCAACTATCAAAGTACACTGGCAATCACTGTCTAGTATTCAAATCCGTATAAAAGTAACTACCTTTACTAGGATTTAAACCAGGAACCTTCGTCTCCGAAAATCAGCTGTTTGACGACTTTACCTCTAGACCAACCCGGTGGGTTAATTTTAACTTATTTTAATTTATTTTAACTTTTTTTTAACTTATTTATTTAACTTCGCATCAACTACAACGGTCATTAGCTTACAACGTTGGGGTGGAACTAATGTACATTGAAGGATGAAATGATTTTTGTAACGTATGAAAATATGCCGTGCCTGAGTGGAATTCGAACCCAGGACCGCATGATGAGAGGTGAGCACGTTACCAACTGCGCCAATGCGGCCGGCGTTTATTGCTTACGTTTTATGACTAATAAAGTTAATTAATTGGAGAAGTCTTTAGTCGGGTTTCTCTAGAATTCTCAGTAGACATACTCACTCACCCTATGCCCGTTATCTAACTACAAAGCAAAAATTAATTTGTTTTGTTAAATTGAGTTTATGCCAACAATAGGCAGGAGGGGTGTTCAATTATTTGCACTCGATCTGCTAGTTCCAGGGCTTCAAAAATAGTTTTGTTTCTTATCATAATGGTCAGCCAATTACATGACTGAAGCATTTAAGAACAGAAGAGGCAGAGATGTAAAAGACACTAATCAGAGTTATCTCCTCTGAGAGTAATGAATTTCATTATACAGCCAGACTTTGTGGTGAATGAAGTGAAGGAGTCATTTGCCGGGTGGAAAGTAGATGCTTTTCAGAGAAGGTGGGACGCTGATAAGCATACTTTTTCACTCAATGAGAAAGTCCATTGTTAACTACTTTTTGTTTTACTTAGTAAAGCTTCTAGAGGTTCAAACCAGTATATCGGCTAATGAACTAAACTATACAACATTGGTTGCCATATTTACATTGGCAAGAAAAAGTCGTGTGAGTGTTTCACAAAAGATTTTTTTTTTTTATACTTATTTTAAAATTAATATAATAACATTTTGTTAAAATTTAAATTGATTTATCCCAACTTTAACTGCAATAAAATATAAGGATAAGAAAATTTTAAGTAATTTCGTTTGATGCGGCTTAAATTTTATGACTAATAAAGTTAATTAAACGGAGAAGTCTTCAGTCGGGTTTCTCTAGAATTCTCAGTAGACATATATAAAATAAACTCACCCTATGCTCGTTATCTAACTACAAAGCAAAAATCAATTTGTTTTGTTAAATTGAGTTTGCGTTGGGTCGGAGGAGCAAATGTTTAAGCACTCTTCCTGATGTGTCCACTGGCTGCATGTTAATTACCTTTAAGCAATATCAGGTAGGTTTTAAAGTTACCTCGGGAATTTAACCTTATGTAAACACGAGACCTATTACCAACTTTACCCTTCCCAGTTATCATTTAAACATTTCATTCATTTAACAACTCTATAAAATTGCCATCATATCATACCCTTGTTGAATATTAATCTTAAATATTATACATTAAATTTATACCACATCAACGTTTATTGTTCCTTGTATTTTTATTACTATTTCTTTCCCTATATGAAATATTTTCATAAAATTCTTAATCTGTGTATACGTATCAGACGAACTAATGTCCCATAGCCGAGCGAGTGAGAGGGAGATATGTGGCATAACTGCGCATGCGCTCAAAGGTCTTTACCGTTGTAATCCAAATCTGAAAACATACTACAGTCATTATCTTGCTTGTTAGTTTACTGCGTGCATAAATACTTGCTCACGACAATGAGTAAAATTAAAATATGTTATTGGAATGGCGCATATGGTTTGTGCGAGTGAGAGTGTTATGCATTCTCTCACTCCCACGGCTAGGGGACATTAGTTCATCTGAATATTGTACGTTGCTATCTGTTCAATTAAGAAGAATTACAGGAATATGTTAAAGATTAAGTGGGTAAACAAAATAAGTAATTTAGAGGTTCTTAGACGAGTGGATGAAAGACGAAATATGTGGAAACATCTTACCTAAAGAAGGGATAGCCTAGTGTGGTATATCTTAAGAAATTCAGGTATTACTCTATCAAAAATGGAGAGTAATATTGAGGGAATGAATTGTAGGGGAAGCAATGGTAAGAATGTTTAATTTAATTTAATTTCTAATGTACGTACGTTGCAATCTGTTGAATTGAGAACAATAAGCAACCCCATGATTCAATGAGATGAGGGTGATGTGTATGACGTGTAAGTGAGGTGTAGTCTTGTACAGGCTTAGACCGACCATTCCTGAGAGAGTATGGTTAATTAAACCCCAACCATCAAAGTACACCGGTAACCACTGACTAGTATTCAAATCCGTAAAAAAGTAACTTACTGTAATTACAAAACTTAAATTACACTTGAAGCTTAAATTAAACTGGACTAAAATTAATTGATTTTTGTTTTGTTTTACGTTTGACTGTTTTACAATTTCTGCTTATTTAGACGGTGGAGAATGATGATATATGAAAGAAAATGAGTGATGAAAAAATGCCAGACCTAACCGGAAATCGAACCCATGACTCCGCGTAGAAGCCAGTTACTAAAAAGGAAATGCTGTAACAACAGACAATCAAAACAATTGATTCACGTGTATATAACTACTTGCTACTATCCGTACGCACACGCGCTATTATCGTAATTCAAACCGGTCCTGTAACGATACTATTTCTATAGTCCCGACACATTTTTATTCACACTTCAAGTAACAAGTGACCGACAACAAAGGCGCTAACTGTTTTTATATCTGCGGGCTGTTTTATATACTATCCAGAAAATAGGTAAAGAGCCTCTTCAACTACTTCACCTGAATAGCCGCCGTTGGTTTCCAGGCGGTGAATTCTATGCAGAGGAATTAAAGAAGCTATAGTTCAGCCGTTCTTAGTTTGCTCCTACTGTCAACAAACAAAAGGCACCTACTACAAGGTGCACGCTAGAGTCCGCGCCTTTATGGATGTCGTATTCCTATTAAGTTAACTATGTTTTAAATTATAAGTACTTAAAACATCAGTCATGATATGATGCAGGCCTAACAATTTCATTTATAAAAATACTTTTGAATGTATTTTGTTGCTACTTTTTAATCAGCGTGTACTCATTTTTATATAATGCGCATGCTCAGTGACGTCATTATTTGTTCACATTAGGAGCAAACTAAGAAAGGCTGGATTTTAGTGCAGCATTACGAAAAAGTCTTAGAAGCGACACCGACTACATACAAAAGTAAAATAGGATTTTATGAAACTAAAACAATCAGTAACTAACAAATAAAGATTTATTTATTTTTCCTGAATACTTCACTCCACAACTACGTACAGAATGGTAAACGCAAAATAAATACGATTGAGCGCATGGAATTAAAAGAACGAGGGCTGAGTTAAAGAATTTACACAGTATACATTTTAATTTTATTTACTTTGGTCGAATGTGAAAGTTTTTACCTTTCATAATTCAATTAGCGTTTTTTCTGTTAATTAAATGTTAGAGTTGGCAGATATAAAGTTTGCTTCAGACTTAAAGATAGGAAACCTCTTAACGAAACCCATCTTAAAACCAACTCAGCATTACTTAGCAGGTTTCAAGTTAGTATTCACCTCAAGCTTTTCCTTTTAAACCACTCAAACTTAACCGCCGTTCTACCTGAGTTGATGTACTAAATTTTAATAAAATCTATTACGATATCTTAAACATTATTGTCTCGGTTCGGTTATAAATCGGTTTTAACTCTCCACTTTTATTGTGGTTTACGTCTCCACTTTACCATTTAGTGTATATATTGTTCTCTTTTACAAAACTGTTCATAAAGTTTGAAAATTTAATATCAGTTTTTTTTTTCTTAAAAGTTTATCATGAAGTCAATCTTTATTGTGGGTTTCATATAAAAGTTTTATTAAACGAATAGATTTACTTTGCATATTAAAATAATATAAAATTCTCTTTTTTACTTAATAACCTTTTAAAATAACAAAAAACGGGCAATTCGAATAATAGCAACCATTAAATCACAACAGTCTTCCAGAGAATATATTCATATGATTTCAGCATTTACCATTATCTATATATATAAAATTTGATGTACATTCTAATAAATCTAATAAATCTAATAAAAATTTGATGTACATTCTAATAAATCCTAAATAACTATGAATAAAAGTTGTAGAGAATTTAAAAACCTACGACTTTTATTTCAAACATTTTTTGGTATAACGCTTAGTTTAGCAGTAATTAGCAATTTTCTGTTTTTTTCTCACGAAAACGTGAGAAAAATCGATTTTTTTAAGATTTCGGCCTTAGTATGCATTTTATAATAAAAGTGTATATAATCAAATTTATAGAAAATTAAAAGATCTGCAACTTTTATTTAAAACATTTTTCTCTACAGAGCCTAGTTTAGCGTGAAAGAGTGATTTTCTGTATTTTGAAGCCAAACTGAGGTTGATTTTCATTTTGCGTCTTTCACTCATGATTAAAATTAGGTTATGTTTATTAAGGTTAGTTTTTTTGTTTATGTCTAATGTTTTATTACTAATATTAGGTTTATTGTTAATTATTTATATTGGCAAGAGAAAGTTGTGTGAGTGTTTCACACCAGATTTTTTTCCTTGTATAGGGGCAATTTTAGACCACGTGATGTGACTTAAGATGTTTCTGGAAGCTCTTTTTGCACGTCATATTCTCAGCATTCGCTCACTTTAGGCTTTTCTACTTTCTTCTGTCTACCCGGAGTTATATTTTTTCTCTTCATGCAAACCAATAAAATCCATAATTATTTGTCCGAATTTGATCCGGTTCATTAAGTTTCTCAGTTTAAACCAGTTTTCTCAGTTTCCTTAGTTACTTTTCAAACCATTAATCGACACCTTAGGTCTACATTTTAGTGTCTTAAACATTTGTTCTGTCATCCATTCTGTGTTGGTATCCGTAAAATTTTATTCTTCTTTTTTTAATCATTCCCATTAATTGTTCTTCACGACCTCGTAACCTATATTGTCCGTCTACTATTTTCGGGCTCATATCTTGCGGAGAATCTTTCTTTTAAATTTGTCTGCTTTCTTATACCAGCCTTCCAGGTCATTCTATGGTACTCACTCGTGTACACACACACAGGTTTTATTAGAGTATTATAATGTCTAATCTTGGTTTGCCTTAAGAGTGCTTTCATCTAATACAAGTACTGAGTTTCTAGAAGTCCACTGGCTATCTTTCCTCGTCTGCAGTTGTTTTCTTTCTTTCCGCTGGTCGTTGGTTGTATTATCTCCTCGAGGTAATTGAAGGTTCTTGTTGTTTAGGTCATCAGCCGAAAAGCTGGTTTGAACCTGTAGAGGTTTTACTAAGTTAAACAAGGAGAGAGGTGGTTTACCGTTGCATTCCTCACTGAGTGGAAAAATATGCTTATCAGCATGGCGGGCCCTCTGAAAAGCACATATTTTCAACTCTACAAATGACACCTTCACTTCATTTACCACAGGGTCTGGCTGTATAATGAAATTCATTACTTTCAGAGGAGATAACTCTGATTAGTGTCTTTTACACCTCTACCTCTTCTGTTCTTAAATGATTCAGTCATTTAATTGGCTGACCATGTGACAAGAAACAGAACTATTTATTTTAGCCCTGCAATGAACAGATTGAGTGTAAATAATTTGACACTCCACCTTTCTGTTATAGGCAGTAATAGAAGGTATCAACCATCAAAATGTTTCTGTACGTGTCTTCAGATGACACGGGGCTGTTTTGATGTTCGTTATTTATTTTGTTTTCAAGAAGGAAATCTGTAGTCCTGCTTTTTTTGGGTTCTGGTGTAACCATGGTTTAATGGTTTTGGTTTAAGGTGAAACTCAATTTCGGAAAATTGACATGAAAAAAATATTTTGTTTTTGTGTGGGACCAAGATTAGGCCTAGACACTATAATTCTGTGTGTCTGTACGCGAGGTGAGTGCGTTAAAAAGGTCGGGAAGGCTCTAAGAGAAGAGGAAATTTGAGAGAAAGATTTTCCGCATTGATAATAGGCCCGAAAATAGTAGATGGACAACCTATTGGTTACGAGGTCGAGAAAACTGTACAAGGAAAATGAACGATTATAAAATGAAGATCAAAATTTTACGGACACTTTTGTAGAATGGATGACAACCTCTTAAAAAAATCATTTTTAAGACAGTAACCAATAAACTTATGGTGTCGGATAAATGGTTTAAAGAAGCCAGAAAGAATATTTTTAAAAAAATCTGGTGTGAAACACTCACACAACTTTCTCTTGCCAATGCAAATAATTAATAATAAACCTAACATTATTAATAAAATATTAGAAATAAACAAAAACTAACCTCAAAAACATAACCTTATTTTAATCATGAGTGGAAGACGCAAAATGAAAATCGAACTCAATTTGGCTTAAAAAAAACGGAAAATCACACTTTCACGCTAAACTAGGCTCTGTAGAGAAAAATTCTCAAAATAAAAGTTGTAGATCTCTTAATTTTCTATAAATTTAATTATATACACTTTTGTCGTAAAATGCATACTAAGGCCGAAATGTTAAAAAAATCGATTTTTCTCACGTTTTCGTGAGAAAAAAACAGAAAATCGCAAATTACCGCTAAACTAAGCGTTATACAAAAAAATGTTTGAAACAGAAGTTGTAGGTTTTTAAATTCTCTACAACTTTTATTATATAAGTTTTTGCGCTAAAATTTATATTAAAGCCGTAATCTTAAAAAAACAACGTTTTTACGTGAAAACAGCCTCACCGAGAATTTCAGCAAACATGGCGCCTACCCTATCTTGTAGAGAATAAAAAATTGAGTAAAATAGGCGATTTTAAAAAAAATCGTAGACCAGTTTTTGAGAAAATCGCAAAAAACTGAAAAATTATACGAATAAACTACTACTTCCGGTTGACCGATTTTGATGAAAATGTTCGTGTCGCGTCCGGTAGTGGTATGTAACTTAAGTTTCAAGTTTCAAGTTCGTACGATGTTCCGTTCTTGAGATATTCTGTTCACACACAGACACACACACACACACACAGACACACACACACACACACACACACACACACACAGACCAATCGCTAAAAACATGTTTTTTGGGTTCAGGGGGTCTGAAAACGTATAGATCCGGTGAAAACTCGATTTCGAAAAATCGACATGAAAACAATACTTTCCTTCCTATATATTCATATAGGCAAGAGAAAGTAAAAATAGAACAAACTGAGAAAATTTAATGAACCAAATTAAATTCAGTAATATTATAGTAGTATTATTATTACTAATAACGGACTTAAAGGGCTTCCATGAAGAGCAAAAAAATAACACCGGGTGGACGGAAGAAAGGAGAAAAGAATACAGTGAGCCAACGCTGAGAATGCGGCGTGCAAAAAGACCTTCCAGAAATGTCTAGTCACCTCACATGTTCTAAAACTGGCCCTACCCCTTCGGACCTGGTGGTCATAATTATGACCATGACTTTAGCATAAATAAGTACCTGCTGCAAAAAAACTGTATCGGTATTTATATTTTTTTCACAATTATTAACATTTTTACATCTATTTTAAGTGATACACTGACTGACCTGTGAGAAATTTGAGAATTTAAAATTTATATATAAAAAATTGACAACATCCCTCAAAAAAAATCAGTACTGAAGGGGACAAAGAAAAAAAATTATATAGAACAAAAAGAAGTACAACTTCTATCAGAGGTTGAAAATGTTGTTAATGGAACAATCAACATTTAGTATCCAGGCGTATATCATGAACGGAAATGTTGAACGTTGAATAGTGTTTTGTAAATTTGCCTTAATGAATATTGTATAATTATTGTTTACACTGATTTAAACTAAATGGTTATTTTGCTTGAGAAGAGAAAGGAGAAAGGAGAATAGAGAAAGCCGTGCAATCTCCGACTGAACACATTGAACGAGAAGTAATTTGCGAAGCAATTTTCCAACAAGTAATTTGAGAATTTGTTATTAGTAGGCTTTGGGACTGAAACAGAATGAGAATTCAACACTGCGGTTAAATTAATCTTTCCTCTGAAATTATAACACTGATACACTGAGCACAAACACTCCATTTAAATCTTACAAATTAAAAAAATCTGGTGTGAAACACTCACACAACTTTCTCTTGCCAGTGCAAATAATTAACAATAAACCAAACATTAGTAATAAAACATTAGAAATAAACAAGAAACTAACCTCACTTGTTCATTGATCATTGTACAGATTCTGAACTTGTCCCAATGCTTTTTTCATTTTTTGTAATCTTAGGATTTGTGAGGGTTTTTCGGCTCCGTTTGGTTCGATTATCTCCCCCAGATACTTGAAGAATTTCGCTCTGTTGATTTTTCCGTATTTTTTTCTTAGTTCTTTCGTTTCTGTTTTGGTCCCGAAGAATTCTGTCCTTTTTATCTGCCCATCAGTTTTTCATTCTTTGTGAGAATTCAGCTTTTCTTTGTTCACTCCATTTTGTTCCGGTTCTTGGAGCTTTTGTCTCTGGTTTAACCTCCCATTTTTTACTTTTGTTCTAAAATTGTCTCTTATGAGAATTTCTTCTTTGGTGATTTTGGCCAATTCTAAATCTTTTTTAACACTTTGTATCCATCCCCCCCCCCACATTAACAAGTGATGATACATATTTTACTATTCTCTTTGTGAGTCTATTGTCAGGAAGCCTCATTATGTGGCCATAAAATTGAAGGCGTTTTTTCCTCATGTCTGTCTCTATGTTGGAATATTCTTCAACTTCAGACGTTCTTTGTAATCTGTACCCGTTTTCGGTCCATCTAGGTCCAAGAATTTTCCTAATTATTTTTACGATCTTACGACCCTATTTATTATTTATATTTTTTTTTACTCCTAATTTGTGTACGTTGCAATCTGTTCAATTCAGAACAATAAGCAACCCCATGACCCAATGAGATGAGGATGACGTGTAAATGAGATGTAGTCTTGGACAGACCCAGGCCGACCATTTCTGAGAGAGTATGGTTAATTGAACCCCAACCATCAAAGTACAACGGTAACCACTGTCTAGTAGGCCTATTCAAATCCGTATAAAAGTAACTACCTTTACTAGGATTTGAACGAGGAACCTTCGTCTCCGAAAATCAGCTGTTGAACAGACGACTTTACCTCTAGACCAACCCGGTGGGTTATTTATTTACATTAACAACTTTTTAATCTCGGTCCTTCTCGAGAATTCTCGAACACTCTTTCCTTTTAGATATTGTCACAATATTATATATTAATGTATTATTAACCAAATGCCGAACGAACGTAGATTATCAAATCTATAACAAATTAGTAAGTAAATGTATTTTCTAAGTATGTAATTGAACTGGTTGTGTGATATTGAGATGAGGAAATCAGTTACTGGAGGATAAAATCTAGGTGTATTCCAGAAACATATTATCAACAGTAATCTGTGTAACTTTATACTGGTGTGTATGAAAGTTGAAGGAGGTTGTGCCAATACTCCAGCCAATAGAGAGAGAGAGAGAGAGAGTGAGAGGGATGGAATGTGTACATGTACAGCTTTTATACCGAAATCGATACTCTATACAGAAACGATAGAATGGATGAGGCCCCCAACTTGTAACACAAATATAAAAAAAGTTAAAAGTCGCCGTATCAGAACCGAGGGGCTTTATTACTTGCTGCTGGTGTTAACACAGCGCACCAATATCGTATCGTCTTTTTAAAAAGAAGTGTCTTCATTTATGTCGATAACGAACACTATGTTAGTATATTTTTCTTTTTATTATTAAAACAAAAATATTTTCAGTTTTTATATTTTTGTAACTCTTCTGTCAAAAACGAAGAATTTTGAAAATATCTTCTTTTTATTTGAATTTTATTTTAAGGCAATAAAAGTAGCCATGCCATGTAAATGTACGAAAAATGATCAACAAAATATTTTAATTCGATTTATAAACTTTACTTTTATTAATATTATACTCTAAAATTGAACAATTGAATTTTAAATTATTTGAGTTTGATTGCCTTCGAGGCGTAGTGATTAACGCGATAGCCACTGTAATGATTCAAAATGACTGACAGCTGGCTGTGTTTATGTTTTGGTCTGTTGTTGTTTAGGTCAACAGCCGAAAGGCTGGTTTGAACCTCTAGAGGTTTTACTAAGTAAAACGAGGAGTCAGGTGGTTTACCATTGGCACAACTCACTGAGTGGAAAAGTACACTTATCAGCATACCGGGCCCTCTGAAAAGCATATATTTTCCATTCTGGAAATGACACCTTCACTTCATTCACCACAGGGTCTGGCTGTATAATGAAATTCACTACTTTCAGAGGAGATAACACTGATTAATGTCTTTTACACCTCTACCTCTTCTGTTCTTAAACGATTCAGTCATTTAATTGGCTGACCATGTGATAAGAAACAGAACTATTTATTTTAGCCCTGCAACGAACAGATTGAGTGTAAATAATTTGACACTCCACCCGTCTGTTATGGGCAGTTTTTGGTCTATTAAAGTATAAATAGAGCCAGCTGGTTGTTATCGAATATTTTACATTAATTAATTTAATTTAATACAAAAAAAAATCTCGTTGCTAGGCAAACTAAGAAAAAGAAAATTATAAAATTATAAAATATTGAGTGGGATTTGGGATCTCAAAGGGTGTACAACATTCTTATGAAAAGTTGCGTAATAAGAACGTTTTTTTTAAAAGAGTTTTATCAGAAACCGAGCTTCATAATATAACAACAAAAAAATCTGGTGTGAAACACTCACACAACTTTCTCTTGCCAATGTAAATATTTAATAATAAACCTAACATTATTAATAAAATATTAGAAATAAACAAAAACTAACCTCAAAAACATAACCTTATTTTAATCATGAGTGAATGACGCAAAATGACAATCGAACTCAGTTTGGCTTAAAAATACGGAAAATCACGCTTTCACGCTAAACTAGGCTCTGAAGAGAAAAATGCTCTAAACAAAAGTTGTAGATCTTTTAATTTTCTATAAATTTAATTACATACACTTTTGTCGTAAAATGCATACTAAGACCGAAATGTTAAAAAAATCGATTTTTCTCACGTTTTCGTGAGAAAAAAAACAGAAAATCGCAAATTACCGCTAAACTAAGCGTTATACAAAAAAATGTTTGAAATAAAAGTTGTAGAATTTTACATTCTCTACAACATTTATTATATAACGTTTTGCGCTAAAATGCATATTAAAGCCGCAATCTTAAAAAGAAAATGTTTTTACGTAAAAACAGCCTCACGCAGAATTTCAGCAAACATGGCGCCTACCCTATATTGTAGAGCATAAAAAATGTAGTAAACCAGGCGATTTTAAAAAAAATCGTAGGACTAGTTTTTGAGGAAATCGCAAAAAGTGAAAAATTATACGAATAAACTACTACTTCCGGTTGACCGATTTTGATGAAAATGTTCGTGTCG
Organism: Catonia carolina; assembly: GCA_035578175.1. Taxonomy (NCBI): domain Eukaryota; kingdom Metazoa; phylum Arthropoda; class Insecta; order Hemiptera; family Achilidae; genus Catonia; species Catonia carolina. The sequence goes on from JAQMRL010000002.1 coordinate 5,016,239, forward strand.
GGTCCGGTAGTGATATGTAACTTAAGTTTCAAGTTTCAAGTTCGTACGATGTTCCGTTCGTGAGATATTCTGTTCAAACACACACACACACACACACACACACACACACACAGACCAATCGCTAAAAACATGTTTTTTGGGTTCAGGGGGTCTGAAAACGTATAGATCCGGTGAAAACTCGATTTCGAAAAATCGACATGAAAACAATACTTTCCTTCCTATATATTCATATAGGCAAGAGAAAGTAATATAAACTATGAGACCTAAAAACCTAAGTAAGATGAATTAAAAGTTTTCAGAAAAAGTTTGTTTTTGTACTTTTAAACATAATTAGATATAAATATACAGTACAAATTGGCATCTAATTGTGGGGATTATCTTACACCACAAAGTGAAAGGTCCGAGATTCGATTCCCGACTAGGTTCTGGAAATTTTATTATGTTAAAACCCACCGTTACAGTACAAAAAAATGACAGTAGTCGCTAATGACGAAGCTGCCAATGCGACTTTAAATAAACTAAAAAAAGAAAAAATAATTTAATTTAATTTTTGTTAAATAATATAAATGTGATACCATTTTAAAAGATGTGATTGGTGCAATCCCTTACCAATTTGAGAGATGATTTCTTTAGTTCGTCGATGAATTTTTAAATGTTAAATTTACTAACAATGGACTATCTACAGTTCATCCGTTCTTAGTTTGCTCCTACTGTCAACAAACAAAAGCCACCTACTACAGGGTGCACGCTAGAGTCTGCGACTTTACGGATGTCTTATTCCTATTAAGTTAACAATTTTTTAAATTATAGGTACTTAAAGTACTAAAAACATCAGTCATGATATGATGTAGGCCTAACAATTTCATTTATAAAAATACTTTTAAAAGTATTTTGTATTTAAATACTTTTGAAAGTATTTTGTTGTTACTTTTTAATCAGCGTGTACACATTTTTATATAATGCGCATGCTCAGTGACGTCATTATTTGTTTACATTAGGAGCAAACTAAGAGAGGCTGGACTTTACAGTCTTCTGCATGATTTAATTAGCATATTACCAAAGTGCTTGTGATTAGCGTATACACTACACTATGATGGAATTTACATAACGTGTTGCTTCTACCTTGTTGTTGTTTATGTTATCAGCCTGTAGGCTGGTTTGAACATCTCTAGAGAGAGGTTTTACTAAGTAAAACGAGGAGTGAAGTGGTTTACTATTGCCAACACTCACTGAATTAAAAAAAATGCTTATCAGCATGCCAGGGCTTTTGAAAACATCTAGTTTCCACCGTGCAAATGACACCTTCAATTAATTCACCACAGGGTCCAACTGTATAATGATGAAATTCTCGACTCTCAGAAGAGGTAACTCTGACTAGTGTCTTACTAACTTCTTAATATTTTTTATTTATTTCAATTATATTAATTTTACAAGTTCATTTGTTTTCTCGCTCTCATACAGCTCGAAGAACAAATGAACTTTTGGCCAAGTTTAAATGGGACATTTTCGATCATGCCCCATACAGCCCGGACTAGGCGCCTAGTGACTTTCACCTGTTCCCGAACATGAAGCGGTGGTTTGTATCTCAGCGGTTCGCCAATGACGAAGAGCTTCAAAACGCCGTGAATGGTTGGCTACATTCACAGGCGGCAGATTTTTATGCAGAGGGTATTTCAAAGACTGTTTTAAGTACGACAAGTGCTTGAATCTGTTTGGCGACTATGTCGAAAAATAGAGAAAAACTGTAGTTTTAATATGTATGTAATATAGTTTTTGTATTTTCACTCGTTTACTTTTTATTTAAAAACTAAGGTTATTTCCTGGATAACTCTTGTATAAGTGCAATAATATGTCAGTGAAAAAAAACAAGTATGTGTGGGTATACTAAGTAATTTGTATGACATTATTGTATGTACTTACAAAAGCTTTCATGTAATGAAATAATGTCGTTGACCTGAGTGAGGTTCATAATTATTTGTAATTTTTTAACTGACTAAACGCTACATGACTCCAACAGTCAATTAAAAACTTGAGAACAATGAACTCTTCTTTAATTAGTGTAATTAATTAATGATAAATCGATGTGATAAATACATTAGTAATTGTCAAAGCAATACTATTCGCTATTAATAAAAATCTGGTGTGAAACACTCGCACGACTTTCTCTTGTCAATGCAAATAATGAACAATACGAGGGGGTACCCAAAAGAAACCGGAATTATTTTTTAAAACTATTTATTTTTAATTTTTTTACAAAAGAACCTTATCCCCTTCAAAATACTCTCCATTACAACTAATACATTTGTCCCACCGGTGCTTCCACTGTTCAAAACATTTTTTGTACTCCTCTTCAGTGATGGCTGCCAGCTCATCCGTCGTTTTTTTCTTGACATCATCAACGTTGTTAAATCGGAGACCTTTCATGCCCCTTTTCATGCGTGGGAACAAGAAAAAATCACACGGAGCCAGATCGGGTGAGTACGGTGCGTGTGGTAGCAAAACCATGCCGTTTTTCGCCAAAAACTGGGTAACCGAGATTGCCGTGTGTGCAGGCGCGTTGTCGTGGTGGAAAAACCAGTCCCCTGTCTGCCACAAATTAGGTCTTTTACGACGAATGCTGTTTCGTAGTCTTCTTAACACTTCAAGATAAAAAGCTTGATTTACCGTCTGGCCTGGTGGAACGAACTCTGAATGGACAATTCCCCTCACATCAAAAAAACAAATCAGCATTGTTTTGATGTTCGATCTGACTTGACGACTTTTTTTTGGTCGTGGTGATAATGAAGTCTTCCATTGACTGGATTGTTGTTTGGTTTCTGGGTCGTACCCATAGCACCAAGACTCGTCACCTGTAATGATCTTTGATATGAAATCTGGATCAGTTTCAAGCTGTTGTTTCAAATCACTACACGTTTCAATTCGACGTTCCTTTTGAGTGTCTGTCAGAACCCGAGGCACAAACTTGGCAGCGACTCTTTTCATTGTCAAGTCTTCTGTTAAAATGCGTTGGACTGAGCTCCAAGATAACCCACTAACCTGTGATATTTGGTCAATGGTCTGTCGTCGGTCTGTTCGTACAATTTCTTTCACTTTCACAACATTTTCGTCTGTTCGGGAAGTCGACGGTCGTCCAGAACGAGGTTTGTTCTCAATCGACATGTCGCCATTTTTAAAGCGCAAAAACCACTCGTACACTTTGGTTTTTCCAATAGCGTCGTCTTTGTAAGCTGTGTTCAACATTACAACTGTTTCCGCGGCGTTTTTACCGAGCAAGAAGCAAAATTTCACAGCCGCACGTTGTTCATTAAAACTTGCCATCATGAAAACGACACGAGCACAAAACAGCACTAGCGAGAACAATCACTGCACGAGAACAGAACAAGCTAGATCAACGAACAAAATGGCATTGAACTGGCAATGAGTAGCGCTACAAGCAGCCTAGTGGCGGGAATTTGTACTGCACAAGCTCCGCCCACAGCAGAGCTATTCCGGATACTTTTGGGTACCCCCTCGTATTATGTCTTTAAAATAGAAACAGCCTTACATTTTGTGTTGACAGTTATAAAAGCAAACACTGCAGAGTATAATATAATCTGTAATTAATTAACTAAAATAATTTGACATTCTGATTTATAGAGTATTTATTACTTTCTCTTGCCTAAATGAATATATAGGAAGGAAAGTATTGTTTTCATGTCGATTTTTCGAAATCGAGTTTTCACCGGATCTATACGTTTTCAGACCCCCTGAACCCAAAAAACATGTTTTTAGCGATTGGTCTGTGCGTGTGTCTGTGTGTGTGTGTGTGTGTCTGTGTGCGTGTGTGTCTGTGTGTGTGTGTGTGTGTGTGCGTGTGTGTGTCTGTGTGTGTGTCTGTGTGTGTGTGTGTGTGTGTGTGTGTGTACACAAAATATCTCAAGAACGGAACATCGTACGAACTTGAAACTTGAAACTTAAGTTACATACCACTACCGGACCCAACACGAACATTTTCATCAAAATCGGTCAACCGGAAGTAGTAGTTTATTCGTATAATTTTTCACTTTTTTGCGATTTTTTCAAAAACTGGTCCTACGATTTTTTTTAAATCGCCTGGTTTACTCAATTTTTTATTCTCTACAAGATAGGGTAGGTGTCATGTTTGCTGAAATTCTGGGTGAGGCTGTTTTTACGTAAAAACAAAGTTTTTTTAAGATTACGGCTTTAATATGCAATTTAGCGAAAAAATTTATATAATAAAAGTTGTAGAGAATTTAAAAGTCTACAACTTTTATTTCGAACATTTTTTTTGTATAACGCTTAGTTTAGCAGTAATTAGCGATTTTCTGTTTTTTTCTCACGAAAACGTGTGAAAAATCGATTTTTTTAAGATTTCGGCCTTAGTATGCATTTTATAATAAAAACGTATATAATCAAATATACAGAAAATTAAAAGATCTGCAACTTTTACTTAGAACATTTTTCTCTACAGAGCCTAGTTTAGCGTGAAAGAGTGATTTTCCGTATTTTTAAGCCAATTTGAGGTCGATTTTCATTTTGCGTCTTTCACTCATGATTAAAATAAGGTTATGTTTATTGAGGTTAGTTTTGTTGTTTATTTCTAATGTTTTATTACTAATGTTAGGTTTATTGTTAAATATTTGCATTGGCAAGAGAACGTTGTGTGAGTGTTTCACATCAGATTTTTTTGACAATAAAGTAATATATCAATAAAAGTAAAAATCAAAAATAGATGGTGATTTGTGCCTATTACTAATTTGTTTATAATCAAGAGTGTGGAAGTAGTAGTACGTTTTGCAGCACACTATACAAACTGCTGCAACCACTTTAAATGTGTTCTAGTGAAAATACTTATTACGGAAGCTTCTATTGAAATTACATGGACTATAATAATAAAAATCTGGTGTGAAACACTCACACAACTTTCTCTTGCCAATGCAAATAATTAATAATAAACCTAACATTATTAATAAAATACTAGAAATAAACAAAAACTAACCTCAAAAACATAACCTTATTTTAATCATGAGTGAATGACGCAAAATGAAAATCGAACTCAGTTTGGCTTAAAAATACGGAAAATCACGCTTTCACGCTAAACTAGGCTCTGTAGAGAAAAATGCTCTAAACAAAAGTTGTAGATCTTTTAATTTTCTATAAATTTAATTATATACACTTTTGTCGTAAAATGCATACTAAGACCGAAATGTTAAAAAAATCGATTTTTCTCACGTTTTCGTGAGAAAAAAAAACAGAAAATCGCAAATTACCGCTAAACTAAGCGTTATACAAATAAATGTTTGAAATAAAAGTTGTAGATTTTTAAATTCTATACAACTTTTATTATATAAATTTTTTCGCTAAATTGCATATAAAAGCCGTAATCTTAAAAAAACTTTGTTTTTACGTAAAAACAGCCTCACCCAGAATTTCAGCAAACATGGCGCCTACCCGATCTTGTAGAGCATAAAAAATGTAGTAAACCAGGCGATTTTTAAAAAAATCGTAGGACTAGTTTTTGAGAAAATCGCAAAAAAGTGAAAAATTATACGAATAAACTACTACTTCCGGTTGACCGATTTTGATGAAAATGTTCGTGTCGGGTTCGGTAGTGATATGTAACTTAAAATTCAAGTTTCAAGTTCGTACGATGTTCCGTTCTTGAGATATTCTGTTCACACACACACACACACACACACACACACTCACACTAACACACACACACACGCACACACACACACACACACACACACACACGCGCACGCGCGCGCGCACACACACACACACACACACACACACACATACACACACACACACGCCCGCACACACACACGCACACACACACACACACACACACACACACACACACACAGACTGTTAAGGCCAATCGCACCCCCGTTAAGTGATTCGTATTTCCCCGCTTTTATTATCGTCGTTAAATACACTGATTTTGTATTAATAACCTCTTTCCCGCCTCTGTCTGTATACTTGTCTTGATTTCCGATGGTGATCTCAGTTCATGACGTAATCATTCTCCCTCTACTCACATTCCATTCTTCCCGGTCAACCCACTCACTGGTTGGATTCTGCGGCATGTAGACTGTTCGTTCCTTCTCTGCGCCGGCCATCCTATGGCGTCGCTTCTGCAATTGTCGTTATGCTTCGTTCGTTTCTGATGTACCATACATCATTTCAAGTGTGATTTTACTTATGTGTGTAATTTATAATCATTTACAATTGTTCTTGTTTTCGTATCAAACATTAAAGTTACAGTGTGAATCGAACCCCGGACACGTGTCGCGTGGACGCCGTTTCTACACTTCAGGCCATTCAACAGGTAAGCGAATTAGTCTATTTTGTTGTACGCTTTCTAATTTTGTGTTTGAGTTGACCAGTGATGTCCTGCTGTTCCAGCAGCTACTTATCGTTTTACCTTTGTCTCCCTCAGTGTATTTTCCATCGTTGTATCTTGCTTATTCAGTCGTTCCGCCGTTGGTTTCTGGCGCCATTAAATGAAACTAGGTCCTCCGGAATAAGTCGTTTATGCTTCAGTTTACATTAATCTGCCATGTGTCGTGCATAGTGGGTTGATGTCCTACAGTTACAAGTCGGCTTACCGCTTAACTCGTTTTATCCAATATATTTTGGGTTTATTTCAAAACTCCTGCCATCAAGGCTCTAACATTTGGTCCGTCCCGGGCAGGATATTTATCAGTGCATATTTGGAAATACAGTCTATTGTCTTAATTTTTTCAATCGTCAACAATTTCAGTATTTAGTTTAATTCGTTGTTACATGGTGTTACATTACATTCATCGTGTCATTTATTGTGTTTCGTGTCTTACATGTGTTCAATATATTAATAAAAACATTAATAAAAATAATAATATTAAAAACAATTTCATTTATTCAGTTAAAAAATACGGGGTTAAGTTGCATAACAAATGCAACGCATTATCAGTGTTGTGACGCGTTCATTCAATACAAGTTGCAACCAACGCTATGTTGACGTCACAGTAGATCGGTTCAGTGCTATATCTTTCGACACGGCCAGAATTTGGCTAGAGTCGCCATTTTTTCCTTCGTTCTTGTTAACTGGTTCACGCAGCTTACAGCGCATGCGTGCCCTCTCTCTCATTCGCTCTCTCTCGTGCTGCCCGTCGTTACTGCTAGCGCTGAGAGAATCACTTCACTTGCGTCGTCTGCAACGTATACATCTTAGTTGCAACTAACCTAGATTCAATAAACAGCTGTGTTTTGTTTACATTCTATTATTTGTTTTTCGATCGCTGTCTTCGTTCATTATTTTCAACATGGACGATTTACAATCTTTAATCAAAAAACGCAACGTTGTTAATAATCATCTTTCTCGTTTTAATAATTTTCTTCAATCTGACGTTGAAGTTAACCAAGTCAAATTACGACTTGACAAATTCTTAGATCTCTGGTGTGACTTTGAACAGATACAAACGAACATCGAATTACTTCAACCCGAAGCAGATTTCGAATCAGAACGCACTGCTTTCGAAACTCATTATTTCCAGTTAATTGATCGTGCCCAGAAATTAATTGAATCTCTGGACAATACAATCGTTTTACCAAATCAAGTCAAGTCTTCTAATTCGCAATTAATACAATTACCTCGAATTCGCCTACCTTCATTTGATGGAGATGTTGCCAAATTCCAGAATTTCATCAGCTTGTTCAATGATTTAATTCACAATAATTCTGAGTTATCATTTGTTCAAAAACTTCATTATTTGAGGTGCTCATTAGTCGGTGAACCACTGCGTCTAATAGAACACCTGCCTCTCTCGCTTGAAAATTATACGTTAGCGTACAATTTAATTGTTGAGCGCTACTCCAACTCAAGGCGCATAGCAAATGTTCACTTAAATCAGATATTCAATTTCGTTAAATCTGACACTCCGTCCTATCAATCGTTAAAAGGTTTTCTTAATATCCACGAATCATCAATCGGAGCCTTACGTCTGTTAAATATAAATTTACTTGAATATTTACTTTTTGAGATAGCCTATTCTAATTTGGATCCTGTAACAAAGCAAGCGTTCGAGGATTCAAATCCTAATTCAGCCGTGCCTACATACGAGGCCTTAATGTCATTCGTTAACGCTAAGATGCATGCTTTCGAACTCTCGAATTCTTCTCAACCTACAGATAACGCTAGTTCTTCGCACTTCAGCGATTCAAACCTCGATCAACCGGACTCAGCTAACCCGGTAACCGATAATTTCAATTCTGTACACAGTCATCGTAGTCCTATTTTGCCGTCTCCTAATTCTGATAATGTACCTTCGTTTTTCGTCAAATCAAATTCACTCAAATGTCTGTCGTGCGAATCTCACTTTCATTCAATTCACAACTGTAGTGAATTTCTTGCACAAAATGTAGATAATCGCTACAAAATTATTTCTCGTCTTAAACTTTGTTTTGCCTGCTTCGGGCGACACGATCGCCGCAATTGTAGCTCAAATAAACATTGTCGTATCTGCCAGTCAAAATCGCACAATACGTTGCTGCATATTGATCGCAGCCCTCAAAAATCTAATTCGTCCACCGCTTCTGTTGTTAATTCGCATAATTCGCCAACTGCTAGTCCGTATCATCCTGCCGTACATCCGGACACCGATTCACCGGCAACTGGATGCCTACTTGTAAATTCTTCGCCGCCGATTCAAGCTAATACTATCGCAACTCCGCCAATTAATTCTTGCGCTACCCGCTGTGCTGATAAGCCGGTAGTTACTTCAAATTCGTCGTCCTCGTCCATTATTGTTAACCAACCTGCCGATTATTCACTCTCTTGTCGACTCGACGGCCAAACTGCGCTGTTAGGTACTGCCATCGTTCATGCTGTCGATTCATCCGGCAAAATCGTTCCACTTCGCGCTGTGATCGACAACGGATCTCAGTCCAGCATCTTAACATACAACGCCGCTCGTTCACTGCAGCTAGACATCGTTCCTACTTCTAAACGCCTGCAAGGCATTTCAGCCGAAGTCACCTCAGTTAAAGGTATTACAAATTTTACAATTCTGTCGCCGCAAAATTCTAACTTTCGCCTTCCGCTTCAGGCTACTGTTATTAACAAAATATCAGACCGCCTACCTGCTTCTCGAATTCATAAGTCAGTCGGTGAACAGTTTTCACAACATCTGCTAGCTGATTTTCGCTTCCGCAGCCCCAATTCAGTAGATTTACTGCTTGGCGCTGATTGTTTTTCAGAAATTCTCGATTTTAGTAAAACGCCTTTAATTAAAGGTACTCCATCCGCTTTATCAACCGTATTTGGTTATGTAGTATTCGGAAAATTGCCCGAACTACAACCGCTTAGTTCTGCTTCAAGTAACGATTCGCTCTTAACATCTGTTTTCGCTAACAACGCTCAAGTCTCGTCGCCTGCTACTGATGTTAATCTCACATCGCCTGCTGTTCAAAATCACTCGTCAAATAAAAATTCATCTTCGCTTCAAATTATCGTCGCTGACCAACAAACTATCGTTCCTGCTAAGTCATCAATCAACCTCGATGTCACCTCAAACCCTGTAATCAGTGAATCTATCGCTTCTATCGTCCAGCCGCCTAGCTGCCTACTCGCTTCGCCTGTATTCAACAATAATTCGAATCACGCCGCTGTTTCAACTAATCGCCCTTCTGCTTCAACTAATCGTCTTCACCATACTTCTGTCTCTTCGCCTTCCAATCGTTTCACCGCTTCGTCCGAGATCATCGCTGTTGATCCTCGTCTCGCTTCGTCTACTGACTCCGCCAGTATCTCGACCGATCTTGCTGCTGGTACTACGCCAATTCGTCGCTTCAACTCTGCGCCTCGCTTCAAGTCAACGCCTCGATTCAAGTCTGTACTGAAGGCCTCCACCGAGTCGTCTTCAGTCAATTCTTCGCCAAACCGCTTCGCATCTCGCTGCATCATCGCTAATTCGCCAATAAAACCTACTACGGTCGCCTCAGTCGATTCTACGGCTAACCAACTCATCTCAAATCATCGCTTCTCGTCGTCTCTCGCAAACACTCTCGATCAACCGCTGCAAGTCGTTTCGCTAAAGGGCAACCGGCCCTCCTCAGTCGTTTCATGTTCTGCTAACTCTTTTCGCACGCCTTTAGCCCCTCTTGGCGGGCGGGGCCCCAATCGTCGTACACATTATTCACAACCGGTGAATAATTGTAATCTCAACTCTCTTCGCTCGTTCAATGCTTGGTGTAATCTTCGCAACTCTCGCTCGTCGTCTCAACCTCAATCACGGATTCACTCACAACTGGTTAGTGAAGTTCGCCGTACCGCAACTCTCGATTCTCGCCAACATTGTTCGCCTGCTCGTCAATTCGTTTCGCAACCCGCTTATCAGTTAGCTCTGCCTTTGGGCAACTAACTTCTCCGCCGTTCTCACCTCGTTTCACGCTCACCTCATCTCCATTCGTTTTGTTCGTCGCTCGTTTTCGTTCTTCGCTTGTTCTCTTCGTTCGCCGTCTTCTTTCTTCGTTTCTTCTTCTGCGTCGCTTCTGGTTGTCAACCCTTGTTGGCAATCACCTCAAGATCGTTCCGTTTCTCGTTGGCTTCCGCGCAAGCCGTGGAAGATGTTCCGTTCGTCGTTGGCCGGGCAAACCCGTGCGTTTGTCACGCCACCTCAAGATGCTCCGTTCTTCTCTTCATTCGATTCTTCTTCGTCGTCTTCTTTGCTTCGTACTCTTCGTTTGCTACGTTTTCCGCTCCCTGTTGCTTCAGGGCGGGCGGCTTCATTCTTCGTCTTCTTCCTGCGTTTACCGCTCCCTGGTTGTTTCAGGGCGGGCGGCTTCGTTCTTCGATCTTCTCTGCTAGTTTTGCTTCTGTAAATCGCTTTCATCGATTTAGGCGGGCGGTATGTTAAGGCCAATCGCACCCCCGTTAAGTGATTCGTATTTCCCCGCTTTTATTATCGTCGTTAAATACACTGATTTTGTATTAATAACCTCTTTCCCGCCTCTGTCTGTATACTTGTCTTGATTTCCGATGGTGATCTCAGTTCATGACGTAATCATTCTCCCTCTACTCACATTCCATTCTTCCCGGTCAACCCACTCACTGGTTGGATTCTGCGGCATGTAGACTGTTCGTTCCTTCTCTGCGCCGGCCATCCTATGGCGTCGCTTCTGCAATTGTCGTTATGCTTCGTTCGTTTCTGATGTACCATACATCATTTCAAGTGTGATTTTACTTATGTGTGTAATTTATAATCATTTACAATTGTTCTTGTTTTCGTATCAAACATTAAAGTTACAGTGTGAATCGAACCCCGGACACGTGTCGCGTGGACGCCGTTTCTACACTTCAGGCCATTCAACAGGTAAGCGAATTAGTCTATTTTGTTGTACGCTTTCTAATTTTGTGTTTGAGTTGACCAGTGATGTCCTGCTGTTCCAGCAGCTACTTATCGTTTTACCTTTGTCTCCCTCAGTGTATTTTCCATCGTTGTATCTTGCTTATTCAGTCGTTCCGCCGTTGGTTTCTGGCGCCATTAAATGAAACTAGGTCCTCCGGAATAAGTCGTTTATGCTTCAGTTTACATTAATCTGCCATGTGTCGTGCATAGTGGGTTGATGTCCTACAGTTACAAGTCGGCTTACCGCTTAACTCGTTTTATCCAATATATTTTGGGTTTATTTCAAAACTCCTGCCATCAAGGCTCTAACACAGACCAATCGCTAAAAATATGTTTTTTGGGTTCAGGGGGTCTGAAAACGTATAGATCCGGTGAAAACTCGATTTCGAAAAATCGACATGAAAACAATACTTTCCTTACTATATATTCATATAGGCAAGAGAAAGCAAAAATAATAATGTAATAATAATAAATAATGTAACGAAAAATAACAATTTAAGAGTAACAATAGTAATTTTTAGTAATTAATCAACAACAATTTATTAAATGACGAACGTAATTGACAATAAATGATATGATTTGTGCTACAATAATATTATAATAATTACTCTAGTAATAAATCTGGGACATGTTCTATTCGTATAGATAACACTAAAACATAACCACAATAATTATTGTAATAATTGGTTATCTATAAACAGGGGGTGTTGTTCAATAAACATAGCACATAAAATTGATATCGATAAATTAATACAGTTACCTATAGATAATGGAAGACCTAACATGAAGCCGTAGGTTAGGCCTACTGTTAATTATTATCAGGAGAGGTTGCAATAATTAGCGGCGGAATCGGGCTGTGCAAATAGATCTCCTATTGTTACACATTAAATAGCCTATTACAAGACTTAACAATACTAATTAAATTATAGACGTACTAAATGGCTGTTATACCGCATTACATTGCATTACAACACAATATTACGTTACCTGCAATATTATACTGTACACCAGATATGTAATGTAACAATTTTTTATTTAGTATTAATACTTAATAATTATATTAACGTAAATTAACCCGTTATCGATTCTTAGAAATAAATAAATCTATATGTGCGTATTTTTTTTTTTAAGTCCTAATATGTGTACGTTGCAATCTGTTCAATTCAGAACAATAAGCAACCCCATGACCCAATGAGATGAGGATGATGTGTATGACGTGTAAATGAGGTGTAGTCTTGTACAGACCCAGGCTGACCATTCCTGAGAGAGTATCGTTAATTGAACCCCAACCATCAAAGTACACCGGTAACCACTGTCTAGTATTTAAATCCGTATAAAAGTAACTACCTTTACTAGGATTTGAACCAGAAACCTTCGTCTCCGAAAATCAGCTGATAAACAGCTGATTTTGGCGAGGACTTTACCTCTAGACCAACCTTAAACATCTGGCGCGGAACACTCGCACGACTTTCTCGTTCCAATGTAAATAGTGAATCGTTTAACCATGATTAAATGACAGTAAATAAGAATTAACCTCTGTAGGACTTAAAAATACGGAAAATCACTAATCGACGCTGAAATAACTTCTGTAGAAAAATATTATTGAAATAAAATTTGTAGGTTTGTTAATTCTCTTTAGCTTTAATTATATACACTTTTGTCATAAATAAAATTCTAATTAATAGCTTTAATCGTCTATAAAATCCGCGCAATAAATTTTTATTTCGTACAGAAAAATAAAAAAAAATATAAATACGAGACCGGGCCACATTACAGTGTTGTCAATTTAAATGCGTTACCCCAATCAATACAGCTAGAAAATAACTACGAAAAATTTGTTATGATTATCAAAAAATAAATAATCAATATTTCTTTTTGTCTTTCTTTTGGGCTACATTAACGGTTCCCAAAGTGGGGGGCGCAGCCCCCCCCCCAAGGGAGGCGTGAAGATACGTCAAGGGGGTTGCAGGACCTCTAGATAGCTTTGCCGTTCAAAACGGATCCTTTCACTGTCAACATAGGCTGGGCGTGGCTGGCCAAGGGGTGTCCGGCAACGGATAGGTGAATACGCATGTTAACATAGGCTCCCTACCAGAAGGACTTAAAAATAAGCTTTAAAAGTATAAAATTATCCTGTTGTCAAGTACGATTTTGATAAAATTCATAATTCATCGTTTTGGGTTTTTTGGTTTAACGTCCGACTGTTCTGCAAATACTGCTAATGCAGATGGTGAAGGATAAAATGATTTTTTTGTAACGTATGAAAATATACCTGAATGGGATTCGAACCCAAGACCGCATTATGAGAGGCGAGCACGTTACCAAGTACGCCAATGCGGCCGGTATCATTTTGGGTTAAGTATTACCAAGTGTACCTCAGAATATCACAGCAAGCGCCGCGATTGTATTTAACTTTTTCAAGCACCTATTTGTGCGAAAAAGCATTTCCAGCACTTGTTGCAATAAAAAAAAAGTATCGGGTAAACTTGATGTTCCTATGATTGACGTTGTACACTTTCTAATCAACCAAAAATAGGAAATCTTGTGGAAAAATGCGACGTCATCCATCTCACTCATTTACTTTGTCTCTTGTTAAAATAATTAAATTGCAACTTGTAATGCTACAAAAAACAATAAAAAAATAAAAATTGATTATTCAATGCAATATTTGTTTTTTCATTCTTCTTCTTCTTCTTGAAGTGCCTATCCTCTATGGATGTTGGCCATCACAGCCATTTTCAGCTGTTTTTTCATTACTTAATAAAATTGTGTAAGTTAAAGGGGCGTGGGAGGTTTCCTTCTTGATAAAAGGGGCGTGGCAAAAAAATTTGGGAATCGCTGGGCTATATGAATGAATATATAGGGAAGGAAGCATTGTTTTCATGTCAATTTTTTGAGTTCGAGTTTTCACCGGAAATAGACCTACAGGTTTCCAGGCTCCCTAAAAAAACAACACCGAGAAACATATTTTCAGCGATTGGTCTGTGTGTGTGTGTGTGTGTGTGTGTGTGTGTGCGTGTGCGTGCGTGCGTGCGTGTGTGTGTGTGTCAATGAAATATCTCAAGAACGGATTATAATACGAAATTGGAACCTGAAACTTTTATTCGGCATCACTAGAAGACCCGATACAAACATTTTCATGAAAATTAAGTCAACCAAAATCAGTCAACCGAAAGTAGTTATTTATTCGTGCAATATTTCACGTTTTTGCGATTTTCTTGAAAACGGCTCTTGCGATTTTTTTAAATAACTAATAACTCTCTTCTTCATGTAGCATCTCCATTACGAAGGTGTGCTAGCATCATGGCAATCCTGACCCTGGAAACTGTAGCTCTAAATAGGTCGATGGATGACAAATTAAACCACTCTCGCAGGTTCCGTAGCCAGGAGGTTCTTCTTCTTCCAACCGATCGTTTGCCCATAATCTTTCCCTGGATGACAAGATGAAGGATTTCATATTTTGGACCTCTCAAGACATGGCCGAGGTACACCAGCTTTCTCTTCTTGATTTCGATCATCACTTCCATTCCCTTCTGCATCCTCCTTAGGACTTCCATGTTTGTGACTCTCTCTGTCCAAGATATTTTGTGCATCCTTCTGTAAACCCACATCTCAAAGGCCTCAAGTCTTCGTTCACATTGCCTATTGGTAGTCCAGGCCTCTGCACCATAGTACAGCACCGGAAAGATGTAACACCTCAGCACACGAATTCTCAAGTCCAGACTCAGATTGTGGTTGCACAGCATCCTCTTCATTTTCACAAATGCGGCCCGGGCTCTCTCTATGCGGATTTTGATCTCAGTAGAGTAATCAAGGTTACTGTTCACCGTCATACCAAAATAGCTGTACTTCATAACTCTTTCCAACTGCTCTCCCTCCACATACAGGTGTTCGTCATGTGGGACCACATTCTTGGTGATGACCATGCACTTTGTCTTCCTTGTGTTGAGGGTGAGACCAAAATGTTGGCTGGCTTCAACAACCTTATTCAGGAGTTCCTGGAGATCCTGCATTGTTTCAGCCAGCAAGACTGTATCATCTGCATAACGTAAGTTGTTGAGACGTATGCCATTCACCCGAACTCCTCCAACCTCCGTGTCAAGGGCTTGTCTGAAAATTTCTTCAGAATAAATGTTGAAGAGAAGTGGAGAGAGCACACAGCCCTGCCTAACACCCCGTTTGATGTCCACTGGGTTAGTAAAGGCATCCTGCACGCGAACAGTTGCTGTCTGGTTGAAGTACAGGTTGACAATTATTCGGATATCTCTCGAGTCAATATTTTTACGTTTCAACACTTCTATCAGTTGGTTGTGCCTGACTTTATCAAATGCTCTATTATAATCAATAAAACATGCATATATGTCCTGGTTAACATCCATACAACGCTGCATGAGGACATTGTAAGCAAACAGCGCATCTCGCGTACTGAATCCATTTCTGAAACCAAACTGTGTGTCTGAGATATCTTCTTCCAGCTTTAAAAATGTTCTTCGATGTATAATTTTCAAAAAGATCTTCAGTGTGTGACTCATCAAGCTGATTGTTCTGTACTCATCACATTTTTTCGCATTCTGCTTTTTACTTTTTTTTTGCTTTTTTTTTTGTTAACTAATAACTAATTAACTAATTTTTTATGGTCTACAAGATAGGTTAAGCCCCATATCTACTGAAATTCTTTGGGAGGACGTGCTCTTGTAGAACAGAAATGCTTTTTTTTAAGATTGAGGCCTCAATATACATTTTAGGACTAACAAGTAAAAATACAAGTTGTAGAACGTTTAAAAATCTACAACTTTTATACCAAAATATTTTTTGTACAACGCTTAGTTTAAAGGCAATTAGTGTTTTAATTTTAATCGATCAAATTCTGTAAAAACATTTTGTTGCATTTGCAACACAAGTGTACATAATCAAAGTTATAAAAATTAAAAATCTTATTTTAAGCATTTTTCACTACCAAGCCTATTTTATAGGCAATTATACTGTAGACAATTAGAACTAGCACAACTCTTGCTCTACGTGTACACACAGTTCCGTATAAAGTATATCCATAACCTATTCTTTTAACAAGGTCTACAAATTTTAATGTACGCAAATACCTACAACCTTATTTCAATGTAAAAACATACAAATAATTATTTCATTTTAAAATATGTATTTAATTTATCCCAGTAAAAATTTAAATTATAAATTACAAAAACTAAACTGTAAAACCTCGCTTAACTATACTCTACAGATGCACACAACTAACTAAACAAATTGGTCTGAATATAATAATATTATAATGAACAGAAAATCATGTATGAAAACAAAATATTAGTCACATCATTATATTAAAACCAATAGAGGAGTTCGACAGGGATGTTGTATATCGTCGACATTGTTTAATATATATGTGGACGACATGTTGAGAACGTGGAAATATAATGTAGACCCAGGTATACAGATCTCGGATGGCTTCTTTATGAACTCTCTTTTATATGCGGATGACAAAGTTGTAATACAACAGAATGAAGACGAGTTACAAAAATCGGTATTTATGTTGGAACAAGTTGCAAAACAATACAATCTGGAAATATCATCCACAAAATCTAAAACTATGGCTTTTAAAGGTAAATATACAATAAGGACGAGAATAGAGATGAATGGAAGGGCAATAGAACAGGTTAAACATTTTCAATATCTTGGGAGTGATGTTTCATACGATTTTGATAAAGACATAACAGTTAAACTGGCCAAATTTCAGAATATTTGTGGAAATATTCACAGACATCTGAAGAATAAAACGAGGAAGGAAACACGCCTCAAATTTTTCAA
Source organism: Catonia carolina (assembly GCA_035578175.1). Lineage (NCBI taxonomy): Eukaryota > Metazoa > Arthropoda > Insecta > Hemiptera > Achilidae > Catonia > Catonia carolina. Next base: position 5,033,452 of record JAQMRL010000002.1, read on the forward strand.
CAATATTGCGGTTCCAACACTCCTATATGGCAGTGAGTCTCGGGTGCATACTGCTAAAAGCGATAGTAGAATTCAAGCTGCGGAAATGAAGTTTTTACGAAGTGTGCATGGATGTACCAGAATGGATAGAATAAGGAACGTGGATATTAGAAGCGCACTATCAGTTCAGTCTTTGCATGAAAAGATAATAAAAAATAGACAAAGATGGTGTAGTCACCTGAACAGAATGCCAAACGAAAGGATGCCAGTGGCAGCTTTAAATTATCAACCAGTTGGCAGAAGAGATGTAGGGAGGCCGAGAGGGAGATGGGTACCGGAACAGGTTCATGTAACCTAATCCTTGGAAGTGAAGATGATGATGATGATCGTTATGTCTGACAGATTATTAATAACAACAGTGAAAACAAAGAGTAGTCAGTGACTGTGCGTAAGTCGCACATTACAGTAGCGATTGTATACTACAGTGACTGTACCGTCGTTGGTTGGCGAGGGGCGAAGAGTGGAGGAGATAAACACCGAAGCTGCTTGAGCCAATTCGATTTGTACAAGGTACAGGTATCAGACGAACTAATGTCCCACAGCCGAGCGAGTGAGAGGGAGATATGTGGCATAAATACGCATGCGCTCACAGGTCTTTACCGTTATAATCTAAATCTGAAAACATACTACAGTCGTTATCTTGCTTGTTAGTGTATAAACACTTGCTTAAACACTTGTTTGTGTATAAGCACTGCATGCATAAACACTTGTTTGTGTATAAGCACTGCATGCATAAACACTTGCTTAAACACTTGTTTGTGTATAAGCACTGCATGCATAAACACTTGCTCACAACAATGAGTAAAATAATTAAAGACAATTTTATTGGAACGGCGCGTATGGCTTGTGCGAGTGAGAGCGTTATGCATTCTCTCACTCCCACGGCTAGGGGACATTAGTTCATCTGAATACTGTATACAGATTTTCCGTATTTTTAATTCGAACTGAGGTTGATTTTCATTTTGCGTCGTTCACTTGTGTAGTGTTATGTTTAAAATTTTACATTATGATTAAAGAGGTTATGTCATTATTTACATTGGCCAGAGAAAGTCGTGTGAGTGTTTCATACCAGAATTTTTCTATATGTATGTATAAAAAATAAATGTATTTAATTTTTTTACTTTCTCTTGCCTATATGAATATATAGGAAGGAAAGTATTGTTTTCATGTCGATTTTTCGAAATCGAGTTTTCACCGGATCTATACGTTTTCAGACCCCCTGAACCCACACAAACATGTTTTTAGCGATTGGTCTGTGTGTGTGTGTGTATGTGTGTGTGTGTGTGTGTGTGTGTGTGTGCGCGTGCGCGCGCGCGCGCGTGTGTGTGTGTGTGTGTGTGTGTGTGTGTGAACAGAATATCTCAAGAACGGAACATCGTGCGAACTTGAAACTTGAAACTTAAGTTACGTATCACTACCGGACCCGACACGAACATTTTCATCAAAATCGGTCAACCGGAAGTAGTAGTTTATTCGTATAATTTTTCACTTTTTTGCGATTTTCTCAAAAACTAGTCCTACGATTTTTTTTAAAATCAACTGGTTTACTACATTTTTTATGCTCTACAATATAGGGTAGGCGCCATGTTTGCTGAAATTCTGCTTGAGGCTGTTTTTACGTAAAAACATTTTCTTTTTAAGATTGCGGCTTTAATATGCATTTTAGCGCAAAATGTTATATAATAAAAGTTGTAGAAAATGTAAAATTCTACAACTTTTATTTCAAACATTTTTTTGTATAACGCTTAGTTTAGTGGTAATTAGCGATTTTCTGTTTCTTTCTCACGAAAACGTGTGAAAAATCGATTTTTTAAAGATTTCGGCCTTAGAATACATTTTACGACAAAAGTGTGTATAATAAAATTTGTAGAAAATTAAAAGATCTACAACTTTTATTTAAAGCTTTTTTTTGTACAGTGCCTAGTTTAGCGTGTAGGAGCGATTTTCCGTATTTTTAAGCCAACTGAGGTCGATTTTAATTTTACGTATTTCACTAATGTTTTTTGAGGTTAGTTTTTTGTTTATTTCTAATATTTTATTAATAATGTTAGGTTTATTATTAATTATTTGCATTGGCAAGAGAAAGTTGTGTGAGTGTTTCACATTTTTTTAATAGTCAGTTATGAATGCGTTGCTCAAAGGGATTTGTGATATTGTAAGCGCAGTTATAAAATTGTCAACGTATTGTAGGGTGGAGTAAACATGTAAAAATACATTGGAAATCTTTTATAATAGAGTTTTTCAATAACATGTCATACACACCAATCTTCTCTACTTTATATGTATACAAGTACGTGATGTAGTGACAGTATTCAGTGGAAAAAAATTTCACCTGAAAATATATAAAGTAAGAACGATATAGTTAATTGAATGGGCTATTTCAGCTTTCCTAAAAATAGTACGAACCATCTAAAATTTTAATTTCCTCTTTTAACCATCTATCTAATGTAATGTTGAATTTAATAGTCAGATAAATATTTTTTCCAGAATCTATTTCATTGAATTTACAAAATAATTATAAAATTTTAACAGACATCTCTTCTACAGAACGGTTGGAAAATTTTTAACTTTTACGTTAAAAATGTGTTTTTTTAACCAGCAGGGTTGGTCTAGAGGTAAAACAGCTGATTTTCGTAGACGAAAGTTTCTGGTTCAAATCCTAGTAAAGGTAGTTACTTTTATACGGATTTGAACACTAGACAATGATTACCGGTGTACTTTGATGGTTAGGGTTCAATTAACCATACCTCTCAGGAATGGTCGACCTGCTTCTGTACCAGAGTACACCTCATTCACACGTCATACACATCATCCTCATCTCATTGGGTGATGGAGTTGCTTATTGTTCTGAATTGAACAGATTGCAACGTACACACTATAGGGATTACAGGAAAAAAATGTGTTCGAAATGGAGGTTCCTTGGTTCAAATCCCAGTAAAGGTTTAAAAGTTAATTTTATAATTTGTTTAGATCATCAGCATGGTTTGAATGATTCCCAAACTTTTTTTACCGCGTCCCCTTCTGCCTAGAATAAAACTTCCCACGCCTCCTTGCACAATTCTATGTGATAATGGAAAAAACAAAGTATTAATTACATTGAATAACGATACAATACTTTTCATTGTTTTTTATAACATTACAAGTTGCAATGTATAGATGGGAGCTCACTTGATTGCTAGAGTAAGGAATTCAGGAGGAGAGGATTGCCCTCCTCCTATAACCTACTTTTTTTACTTTTACTTTACAATAAGGGCGTTCAGGCTTCTGCAGCCCCTCCTCACCGCGACCTAAAAGATCTTTTGTGATTGCCCCTATTCCTATTTCTGCAAGACCCACACTTTCGTTAAAGCGCAGGATCTGCCTAGGATCTAGTGCACTTATCTGAGAAGGTGTTTACACAACCTTACCCATCAGCGCTCTTCTTTTGCAGCCAACCACTTTGCAACTGCATATAAATATAAGTGTGCGACCCCCTGAGCCGCACAGACCTTAATGGCGAATATTTCATCTTAGAAGACGGTTATGTTACACCCAAGGGCCAGGGAAATCTTTCCCCCGGCCCCCACTCCCGCTCTTCCGCTCATCACTGAGCCGTCAGTGTACCAAAAGGTAACCCCTTCCGGTATCACTGGCTGTCCCTCCGCCCACTCCTGACGATCAAAAATTTTCACCCTCAGTGTGTCGGAGAAGTCGTATGCTCTGTACATACGGTCCCGAGGACCACCTACCACACCCATCCCCTCAATCCCTTTGAAGATCTCGGTGTGGCCCATCTCCCCTGATGGGACCCCGAACCCGCCCTCCAGCCTCAAGGCAGTTCTTATCGTCCCCTTCTTCACTTGAACATGAATAGGAGGCAAATCAAACCTCGCCTCCATAGTAGCCGTTGGACCAGTGCTCGTTGCACCACATATCCTTAGGCGGGCCAGTCTCTTCAGCTTCCTCAGCCGATCTGTTCTTGGCCACCATACAAAAGCTTCGTACGTGACCATTGGCAGAATGATGCTCACATAAGCCCATTCTACCATACGAGGCCTAAGCCCCCAAGTCCTCCCAAACGGACTCTTAAACATCCATAAGGCCTTTGCAGCCCTCTCAACAGTCCTTGACATGTGGCCCCTCCAAGTCAGGCCCCTGTCCAGGACAGCCCCCAGATACTTCACCTCAGGGGAGTAGCTCAAATCCACTCCTTCCAGAGTCAAAGCATCTAGAGCCATCTTCCTTTTCCTAGTAAAAGGAACAACAACCACTTTTAGTTGTCGTGTCAGCTAGGGAAATAATCAGTCCGCCCCTGCATAGCCCCGCGTACAGGGGTAAGGCAAAATACTGTAGGATTTAGCCAAGTATCCTACAGGCACCGTTAAGACACTGATTAAATGCCCCAGTGCCATCCACCCTTCGGCACGGTAAACGCCTGACACCACTGGGTTGGGCAAAAGCTACAGTAGGAGAAGTTGCCTCTAGCACGGATAGAAAAAGTGCTAGATGCCAGGGACAAGGATCAGGGTAGACAGACAGAAGCCCAGCATCTCAGCTCACCTCGGCGGGACCAGAGCATGGCTGAAAAGTAACCATAGGATGCCGAGGAGTTTCCAGAGGCACGGGCACGAAAAACTGCTACAGAAAGTAAGGGAGCAGGTGTGCTCTCTTGGACGTGATGCTTCGGCACATGCAAGCCAGCCGATCACTGACTTACTTCGCCTCCCTCCTATAACCTAGTATTGTTTAGGTCATCAGCCGAAAGGCTTGTTTGAACCTGCAGAGATTTTACTAAGTAAAACGAGGAGTCAGGTGGTTTACCATTGGCACAACTCACTGAGTGGAAAAGTACACTTATCACCATACCGGGCCCTCTGAAAAGCATAAATTTTCCATTCTGGAAATGACACCTTCACTTCATTCACCACAGGGTCTGGCTGTATAATGAAATTCACTACTTTCAGAGGAGATAACCATGATTAATGTCTTTTACACCTCTACCTTTTCTGTTCTTAAATGATTCAGTCATTTAATTGGGTGACCATGTGATAAGAAACAGAACTATTTATTTTAGCTCTGCAACGAACAGATTGAATGTAAATAATTTGACACTCCACCTGTCTGTTATGGTCAGATAACCTAGTAGTAGAAATAATACCATTAGTACGTGCTCTTCTAACAAATATTACTCACAAACCATTTCGAATAACTACTCTAGTAGACCTACCAGACCCCCTTCCACTTCATCACCCTCGCACTAGCAAACAACTCACCTCCCAACTATAAATTAACTGAGTAAGAAACAAAATTAATCGTTTGGATGGATGACCTGGCCCTTTTTACTTTCTCTTGCCTATATGAATATGTAGGAAGGAAAGTATTGTTTTCATGTCGATTTTTCGAAATCGAGTTTTCACCGGATTTTCGAGTTTTCACGTTTTCAGACCCCCTGAACCCAAAAAAACATGTTTTTAGCGATTGGTCTGTGTGTGTGTCTGTGTGTGTGTGTGTCTGTGTGTGAACAGAATATCTCAAGAACGGAACATCGTACGAACTTGAAACTTGAAACTTAAGTTACATACCACTACCGGACGCGACACGAACATTTTCATCAAAATCGGCCAACCGGAAGTAGTAGTTTATTCGTATAATTTTTCAGTTTTTTGCGATTTTCTCAAAAACTGGTCCTACGATTTTTTTTAAAATCGCCTATTTTACTCAATTTTTTATTCTCTACAAGATAGGGTAGGCGTCATGTTTGCTGAAATTCTCGGTGAGGCTGTTTTCACGTAAAAACGTTGTTTTTTTAAGATTACGGCTTTAATATAAATTTTAGCGCAAAAACTTATATAATAAAAGTTGTAGAGAATTTAAAAACCTACAACTTCTGTTTCAAACATTTTTTTGTATAACGCTTAGTTTAGCGGTAATTTGCGATTTTCTGTTTTTTTCTCACGAAAACGTGAGAAAATCGATTTTTTAACATTTCGGTCTTAGTATGCATTTTACGACAAAAGTGTATATAATTAAATTTATAGAAAACTAAAAGATCTACAACTTTTGTTAAGAGCATTTTTCTCTACAGAGCCTAGTTTAGCGTGAAAGCGTGATTTTCCGTATTTTTAAGCCAAACTGAGTTCGATTGTCATTTTGCGTCATTCACTCATGATTAAAATAAGGTTATGTTTTTGAGGTTAGTTTTTGTTCATTTCTAATGTTTTAATACTAATGTTAGGTTTATTGTTAATTATTTGCATTGGCAAGAGAAAGTTGTGTGAGTGTTTCACACCAGATTTTTTACAATATTCCATATTATTAGTTGATTATTAGAAAGTGCACAATGTGAACCATATGTTGTTTAGGTCATCAGCCTGTAAGCTGGTTTGAACCTGTAGAGGTTTTACTAAGTAAAACGAGGAGTGAGGTGGTTTACCATTGCCTTCCTCAAATCAAGTGAATCATAGCAACATAAAATTCGCCCATATACTTTGTCTTTATTACAATAAGTGCTGAAAACGCTTTTCGCACAAATTTTGTCCTTGTAAAAGGTAAATACAATATTGTAATGTGTAATTTTTATACATTTAATATGATATCAAGTTGAGTTTTACAAGATTTCGACTAATATGTACGTTCTAATCTTGTTCAAGCAATAATTAAAAGGTATAAAACGTTTGTTTCAAAAGACAAGAGCGTGCGCTAAATTATCTAAACTAGTCACACGAAATATAGTTTCATCGTTAATCATTATTCTTGTGTCTTAATGGTTTAAACACGTTCCGTAAGCTGTACAAGTTTTGCAGTTAAATTGCTCAACTTAGATACCCGGGGCTTCAATAAGATTAAACGGTTAACTGAAATTTAACCTGGAGCCATCACATAAAATCCTAAATATCAAATATAATCTCAACTTGAACGCTCATTAAAAATATTACAGTAGTATACCATCAATAATTTAACGCAAGTATTAAATTGTAGCTAAATTTATTTGATGAAAATTAAGGGATGATGTTTTTTTACTTAAATGAATATATAGGGGAAGAAAGTATTATTTTCATGTCAACTTTTCGAATTCGAGTTTTCACCGGAAATACACGTTTTCAAGACCCTGAAAGCCGCTGAAACTAGAAAAATACATGTTTTTATCGGTTAGTCTGTGTGTGTGTGTGTGTGTGTGCGCGCGCGCGCGTGTGTGTGCGTGTGTGTGTGTGTGTGTGTGTGTGTGTGTGTGTGTGTGTGTGTGTGTGTGAAAAATATCTCAAGAACGGATAATTGTTTAAAGTTTGTAATGAATTTGAATACGCCTAACTTTTACACTCTTTTGTGACCCACGTTGGGCGCCTAATGTAATGTAAAAATGAAAGAAATGAAAACGCAATGAATTAAACTTGAAATAATATTTAATTGAAAACGATTGAAATAAATAAATAACTTGACAAGATTGAAATGTTACAAATGTTACTGATTTTTTGATTTTAAAATTTATTTATTTATTGATGACTCTGTATTTATAATTTTAAATATATTTATTAAATTATTGTAATTTTTTTTCCAGTTTGTGTACGTTGCAATCTGTTAAATTGAGAACAATAAGCAACCCTATGACCCAATGAGATGAGGATGATGTGTATGACGTGTGAATGAGGTGTAGTCTTGTACAGACCCAGGCCGACCATTCCTGAGAGAGTATGGTTAATTGAACCCCAACCATCAAAGTACACCGGTAACCACTGTCTAGTATTCAAATCCGTATAAAAGTAACTAACTTTACTAGGATTTGAACTAGGAACCTTCCTCTCCGAAAATCAGCTGTTAAACAGCTGGTGGGATAAATTATTGTAATTATATAAAAAATAATTGAATTGATATTTATCTACTGAGCTCAGAATATATTTAAATATAATAATATTATTAGCTCTTATACACCCATTGCATAAAAAAAACTCAAAAACAGATGTTAATAACTACAGAGGAATATCACTCCTGGAAGTCACTTACAAAATATTTTCTAAATTGTTACTAAATAGGCTGGAACCACAAGTGGATTATCTTATAGGCGAGTACCAGGGAGGCTATAGAAAAGGACGATCATGCCCGGAACAAATATTAAGTCTCAAACTGCTAATACAATACTATAAAATCAGGAACAAAGGGCTCTACATCACTTTTGTGGACTTTAAAAAAGCCTACGACTCGGTCGATAGGGAAACAGTAATCAAAACGCTGCAAGAAATCGGAGTTGACCAGAAAACTGTAAAGTTGATCCAACTTACCCTCACAAATACAGTGTCACAAATTAAATTCAGAGGTAAACTAAGCCGCCCTTTCCAAATTAAAACGGGCTTAAGACAAGGGGATGGGCTCTCGCCAGTTCTTTTTAACTGTGTTCTGGATAAAATAATGAAAACTTTTAGGGAACGAAACAATTCACACGCAAAATGGGGATAAAGAAAGATAACCTAATTTTCCCATGTTTCACTTTTGCAGATGATATAGCTCTGTTAGTGGAAACTAAAGAACAGGCTGTGAAACAAGTGGAAGATCTAAAAGAAATTGCTGAACAATCAGGACTGCAGATATCTTTCGAAAAAACAGAAATGATGGCAAACAATGTAACAAAGGATAAATCGAAAAAGATCAATACCAAGTACAGAGAAATTAAAATGGTAAAAAAGTTCAAATATTTGGGTGAAGTTATAACACATAATGCCATTGATAAAATTCCACTTAAGGAGAGTGCGGAGAAGCTGGAAAGAGCTTTCAACACAGTTAGACACATATACAATAAAAGGAACCTATCAATCACCGCAAAGATAAGACATTATACAACGGTAATCAGACCTTTGGTTCTTTATGGTTCCGAAACCTTGGCTATGAACAAGGAAAACAAAAACTTGGCCCGAATTGAGAAAAGAATCCTAAGAATGATATGCGGACCACTCAAAACAGAAGACAGATACAGAAGGAGACCAACATCAAAAATATACAGAGTCTTGGAACCAATAGACTCAGCTATAATCAGGCGTAAACTGAAATTCCATGCACACATTATGAGAATGAATAACCAAAGATGGGTGAAACAGATTTACAATAAAACCCTTAATATGAAGAATAGTACTCATATATTCAGTAAAACAGTTTAACAATTCCTGGAGAGATATAAAATTACAGAAGAACTTTGCCAAAACAGAGAAAAGTTTAGACAACACATTGAAAAAGTGGAAGTCTTTGAATGCGAAAAACCTAAAAGTAAACCGGGAACCAAATGGACCCAAGAAAGAAAAGAACAATTTGCTAGCCAAATGAAAGCCTACTGGCAGCAACGGAAAATGAAGAATGTAAAAGCAAACCTTCCTAATTAGTATTTGCGTAGTCCTTAGAAGGCTAGACCGCAAAAAATAATATTATTAATAGTTACGAATTTTTATTTCTTGTAGTCTCTGCTGTTCAAGTGCCTTGCTCCATTGACTGGGATCGAATGGCGGACTTGATTATTGTTGCAATCGGTTTTCTAGTATGTATTTAATTCTCTTATAAATATTATCTGCTTGTTTTAAAATCATTAAGTTGTTAAATTCAGTTTTATAATTCAATTGGATCTTGATGTACTGTTAATGTCCTTTTTATTATTTGTTAATTTATTTAAATTATTTATTCAAAATTATACTTTCTTTTGTTTTATGACTCCACTTCAAATAAATTTAAATATTTGGCTTCTGGAATGATTATATTTATGTTTCTAATATTTTCTACTTAAATTTTAGTTTAATATATTTAATTCTTGATTTAAAATATTTAAATAATAATTGGAAATTCTTTATTCTGATGATTTATTATGATGATTATTTAATTATTTATTTAAAATTCTTCAACAATTTATTTATAAGTTTGATCCTCGATCAACGATATTATGAATCATAGACTGCTATTCTACAAATTGAAACTTTTTTTTGTAATCCCTAATTTGTGTACGTTGCAATCTGTTCAATTCCGAACAATAAGCAACCCCATGACCCAATGAGATGAGAATGATGTGTATGACGTGTAAATGAGGTGTAGTCTTGTACAGACCCAGGCCGACCATTCCTGAGTGAGTATGGTTAATTGAACCCCAACCATCAAAGTACACCGGTAACCACTGTCTAGTATTCAAATCCAAATAAAAGTAACTACCTTTACTAGGATTTGAACCAGGAACCTTCGTCTCCGAAAATCACCTGTTAAACAGCTGATTTTGGTGACGACTTTATCTCTAGACCAACCCGGTGGGTATAAGTTGAAACTTAAAATTTAAGTTATCTATCACTAGGCCTTCGGGCCAGCCCAGTCAGTCACCTGGTAGAAAGTCGCTATTATTTGTTAAGTAACACCGGTTGGGCAAGCGACTTTGTATGGTGACCAGCTGACAGCCATCCATGAACAAACTCTACTGGGGGTCCCTGTTCAAATTCATGTCTAATCCACGTCAAAAAAAAATACAGCAAAAAGCAGCGATCAAATTGGGTAGTTGTTAATAAAGTACAGTTCCCAATAACAAATAAATAGCTAAAAAAAAGTTATCTATCACTAGAAGACACGAGCATTTTCGTCTGTTACATATAGTACGTTTGTTTTAGGAAGAAGCTTGTAAGGGGAGGGCGAGTAGGTAGAGTAGGGATAGTTTCAAAGGGGCAAGTGTTGTCTCCTTCTCACTTAATGCACATTCCTTTTCTTTCTAACTGTATACTACTGTTACTACTACGAGGTGCTTCCCCCACCACTAAACAGAACAGCTCAGCGGCACACAGCGTTGGAGGGAAAGCTTCTAGCTAGAACAAATGACCTGTACATGATATTTGTGTTATCTTGTACTATAAATTATAAATGTTAAAATGATTACCATTAACTGGAATACAACTACCACAGCGTGCTAATACAGCATTGCATAACCACATTGACATTTTCATTACTTGTGGAGGTTTTTCTCTACCCAGACCATTCCTTGTTCACATTTTTCATTGTCCTGTATGTTTCAAATTTGTCACGAATCCTAGTATAATATTCAGACGAACTAATGTTCCCTAGCCGTGGGAGTGAGAGAATGCATAACGCTCTCACTCGCACAACCTATACGCGCCGTTCCAATAACATTGTCGTATAATTTTACTCATTGTTGTGAGCAAGCGTTTATGCATGCAGTAAACTAACAAGCAAGATAACGACTGTAGTATGTTTTCAGATTTGGATTATTACGGTAAAGACCTTTGAGCGCATGCGTAGTTATGCCGCATATCTCCCTCTCACTCGCTCGGCTATAAGACATAAGTTCGTCTGATACTTATAATTGTTATTCTTGAAGGTGGTTGGGTTAAAAATTCCATCTTCCATTGAACAATTGTAGTTTTCCAGTAACACTTTAAATCCCATTTACGTTGATCAAAAAACAACTGAACTTCAGCTATGTTTATCTCATACTAAATGAGAGAAATAATGACATTAGGTATGTCCACACTCGTGCGCTTTCTTTTTCAACTTGCGATGTCGCATGCGCTTAGAGGCATACCACCTTCCCGCACTCGTTTGAAGAAATTTTTCAACAATATTTATAAAGAATATTTTGTACATTTATAACGAATAATATTTTATAACGAATATTTTTGAACAATACACTACATTAAAGCCTGTTATTTTTTGCATTGATTGGTTTGATTTAGATTGTTTTATTTAGAAATTAATCGGAGATACCTCCAGCAATTTACGCAAAAAAGAACTCATTTTTTAGCCGGTTTTCCGTTAATGTGATTTTTGAACGTCCGTTACTCCGTCCAGGCTTTTCATAAAAATCGGTGTTTAAGTACGTTGAAGATAAGAGTTTTTTTCGATAATATGTGTATTTTAAAAGTTAAATCTCATGTTCCGTTTAAATATGCCGGCCATTTTTTTAAAAAAAGTGCTTTTTTGGCTCCACGTAAAGGTAGAGTAATGATTTTTGGACTGAACCACGCATTTTTGAACCACCCTGCAAATGACGCCTTCACTTCATTCACTACAAGGTCTGGTTGTATAATGAAATTCATTACTCTCAAGAGGAGATAACTCTGACTAGTGTGTTTTAAACCTGTACTTCTTCTGTTCTTAAATGATTCAATCATTTAATTGGGTTATCATGTGATAAGAAACACAAGTAGACTAACGGGTGTTTTATTAAGGACGCAACCCTGATTATAAGAAGATAGAAGTAATACATCGGTAAATTATCCGTCCCCCAATCGGTATGTTGGCAACAGTGTACTCAAGGCCAACTACCTAAGACAGTTAAAATGTTCCAGTCAAGCATTAGTGTGGTGACAGCAGTCGTTTCGTTATATTGTGTCAGCAATGGTTTTTTCCAAGGAAGAACCGGGTGTTTTATTAAGGACGCAACCCTGATTATAAGAAGATAGAAGTAATACATCGGTAAATTATCCGTCCCCCAATTGGTATGTTGGCAACAGTGTACTCAAGGCCAACTACCTAAGACAGTTAAAATGTTCCAGTCAAGCATTAGTGTGGTGACAGCAGTCGTTTCGTTATATTGTGTCAGCAATGGTTTTTTTCCAAGGAAGAACGCGTGTTTATTGTAGAGACTTACATAGCGAGTAAATCTTACAAAATGTGTGCTAGATAAGTTTCAGTTAAAATTTTCCCGTTCTGCCGTTCCGAATAAATCGTCAATATTGCGTTTGATAAATAAATTCCGTAGAACTGGGAGTGTACTCGATGAGAAACCACCACGCCAGCCAACAAAGTTAACCGCTGAAGTTCTCGAACTTTGTTGGCTGGCGAGGTGGTTTTTCAACGAGTACACTCCCAATTCTACGGAATTTATTTATCAAACGCAATATTGACGATTTATTCGGAACGGCAGAACGGGGAAATTTCAACTGAAACTTATCTTGCACACATTTGTAAGATTTACTCGCTATGTAAGTCTCTACAATAAACACGCGTTCTTCCTTGGAAAAAACCATTGCTGACACAATATAACGAAACGACTGCTGTTACCACACTAATGCTTGACTGGAACATTTTAACTGTCTTAGGTAGTTGGCCTTGAGTACACTGTTGCCAACATATCGATTGGGGGACGGAAAATTTACCGATGTAACGGGTGATTCAAAAAGAGCGCCGGTTTTTAAACGGCTGGTAAATTTTTGTTTATCGGTTGGCAACATTGTTAGACCTCATTTCTATTTCGGAGAACATTCCGATTGACGATTCAGTTGTAGTTTCTCTTGTTCGCAGTGTAGTACTCTCGCAGTCTGTGTCTAACCATGGAGAAGTTTATTATTGCACAACGAGTGTTAATCGTCAAAACATTTTACCAGAGTGGAGAGAGTTATGCGGCTACTGTCAGGCGACTTCGCGGTAATCTAGGACGTAATGAAGCACCGAATGAATCAACAGTTCGCAGGCTCATGGAAAAGTTTTTTGAGACGGGTTCAACAGTCGACCTTAAAAGTTCTGGACGTCGTCGTTCTGGCCGAACTGAGCAGAACGTTGCGTTGGTTCGTGACAGTGTGGCTGTTAGCCCAGCAAAATCAATACGTCGCCGTTCTCAACAATTGGGTTTACGATGTTCTTCTGTACGGAGAATTCTTCGGTACGATCTCCAATATCACCCGTATAAAATTCAGTTGACGCAACATTTGAAAGTGGCAGACCACCAGAAGAGACGACAGTTTGTTGACTGGGTATTGAGAAAACGGCAGGATGATGACACCTTCGCAAACAAAATTGACGCCTTGTGACTTTCATCTTTGGGGTCATCTGAAGTCATTGGTGTATGCCAATAAACCCCGAAACATCAATGACTTGAAGGAGGAAATTCGACGGGTTATCGGGCAAATGGAAGTCGAAACTTGTCGTGCAGTAATATCCAATTTCATGGACAGAGTTGATGCGTGCCAGCGCAGTAGAGGAGGACACATGCATGACAACATTTTTAATACATGAAATCGGAAGGTAAGATGAACTTGTTGATGTATTTATTTTCAGTTTTTCAATAAAATAAATCTCTTAATTTGATATATCAAAACCGGCGCTCTTTTTGAATCACCCTATATTACTTCTATTTTCTTATAATCAGGGTTGCGTCCTTAATAAAACACCCGTTATTTGTTGCAGCCCTGGAATTAGCAGATTGGGTGCAAACAATTTAACACTCCACCTGCGTGTTATGGACAAATTATAATATACGATGTTTATATAATAGAATGTAAGTTATTCGAATGTAAATAAACTAAAACAAGTTTTCCTTTAGGGTATGTCTATAATAATTTTCACGTTGAACATTTTTGAAATGTAAGCCTTTTTACTAGAATCGTTGACAAGCGTAAAGTGTCTCGTCTTATATTATTTTTGTCTTCTTGAATAAATTTTGCCTCCGGCATATCGTTTCAGAATAGTACTCCGATAAAATATAAGAAATTTTATTCATCCCATTTTCTTTCACTTCTCATTTTTCATTACTGTATGCAAAACTTTTCAAATTCAATTTGTTTAATCGTGATTTTATAAAAATAAAAAAAATTATTTTCGTATGGCAATATAAGTAATTAAAAATATAAACTATGTTTAATCATTAGTAAACAATGTAAAATTGAAAATATATAATAATTTTAATCACGAAAGACGACGCTAAATGAAATTTTACCTCTGATGGACTTAAAAATGCGGAAGATTACTAATTGACGCTAAACTAAGCTCTGTTGAATAGAATTTTTCAAATAAAAATTACAGGTTTTTGGATTTTCTATAACTTTATTTATACAACTATAAGCCTATATGAATCGGGCGTTTCAGAAAGCCCTTAGGTCAAAAAAACTAACTTTTGGAAAAATAAAAAACTTTTGTAATAAGTTATGTTTCAATAAAAAAAAAATATTACAAAGTATCAATTATTCAGAGGGCTGTCCTGTTTAATATAAAATATACTTTTATTTTTTTAAAAAACAAGCTACTTGTTAAAAAAAATTTAATATTTAGGCGTAAAGTATTTCTGAAATAAATTTGAGTAAAATTTTAACTTCTGTTGTTTTTTTTTGTAAATTACGTTGTTAGACCAGAAGAAAAATTATTGTGTTTTGCAATAGTTGGCCTATTTATTTATTTCACTAGTTTACATTATGACGTAAAATAGCTTTCAGCAATAATGCAAATTGAAATTCTTAACTTTTTTTTTATATAGTCCTAATGTGTGTACATTGCAATCTGTTCAATCAGAGCAATAAGCAATCCCTGCCCATAATAGACAGGTGGAGTGTCAAATTATTTACACTCAATCTGTTCGTTGCAGGGCTAAAATAAATAGTTCTGTTTCTTATCACATGGTCAGCCAATTAAATGACTGAACATTTAAGAACAGAAGAGGTAAAGGTGTAAAAGACACTAATCAGAGTTATCTCCTCTGAAAGTAATGGATTTCATTATACAGCCAGACCCTGTGGTGAATGAAGTGAAAGTGTCATTTACAGAGTGGAAAATATGTGCTTTTCAAAGGGCCCGGCATGCTGATAAGCGTACTTTTCCACTCAGTGAGGAAGGCAAGGTAAACCACCTCACTCCTCATTTTACTTAGTAAAACCTCTACAGGTTCAAACCAGCCTTTTGGCTGATGACCTAAACAACAACAAGCAATCCCATGACCCAATGAGATGAGGATGATATGTATGAAGTGTAAATGAAGTGTAGTCTTGTACAGACTCAGGTCAACCATTCATGAGAGAGTATGGTTAATTGAACCCCAACCATCAAAGTACACCGGTAACCGCCGTCTAGCCTTCGAATCCGTATAAAAGTAACTACCTTTACTAGGATTTTAACCAGGAACCTTCATCTCCGAAAATCAGCTGTTGAACGCCAGACTTTTCTTAACTTTAAGAAAGGAAAATGTTGATTTTCAGGGCTGTTCACATTCTTCATCGTTATTATAAACAGTAGTTATACATTTAAAAACATTTTTACTTTCTCTCGCCTATATGAATATATAGGAAGGAAAGTATTGTTTTCATGTCCATTTTAAGAAATCCACTTTTCACCGGATCTATACGTTTTCAGACCCCCTGAATCCAAAAAACATGTTTTTAGCGATTGGTCTATGTGTGTGTCTGTGTGTGTGTGTGTGTGTGTGTGTGTGTGTGTGTGTGTGTGTGTGTGTGTGTGTGTGTGTGTGTGTGTGTGTGTGTATGTGACGAACTTGAAACTTGAAACTTAAGTTACATACCACTACCGGACCCGACACGAACATTTTCATCAAAATCGGTCAACCGGAAGTAGTAGTTTATTCGTATAATTTTTCACTTTTTTGCGATTTTCTCAAAAACTGGTCCTACGATTTTTTCTAAAATCACCTGATTTACTACATTTTTTATGCTCTACAAGATAGGGTAGGCGCCATGTTTGCTGACATTCTGCGTGAGGCTGTTTATACGTAAAAACATTTTATTTTTAAGATTGTGGCTTTAATATGCATTTTAGCGCAAAACGTTATATAATAAAAGTTATAGAGAATGTAAAATTCTACAACTTTTATTCCAAACATTTTTTTGTATAACGCTTAGTTTAGCGGTAATTAGCGATTTTCTGTTTTTTTTCTCACAAAAACGTGTGAAAAATTGTTTTTTTAAAGATTTCGGCCTTAGTATTCATTTTATGACACAAGTGTATATAATAAAATTTATAGGAAATTAAAAGACCTACAACTTTTATTTAAAGCATTTTTCTCTACAGAGCCTAGTTTAGCGTGAAAGTGTGATTTTCCGTTTTTTTTTTAAGCCAAATTGAGTTCGATTTTCATTTTGCGTCATTCACTCATGATTAAAATAAGGTTATGTTTTTGAGGTTAGTTTGTGGTTATTTCTAATATTTTATTAATAATGTTAGGTTTATTATTAATTATTTGCTTTGGCAAGAGAAAGTTGTGTGAGTGTTTCACACCAGATTTTTTGGATAGAATTTTTGTTACGCCTCTTTCATTTGAAAGTAAAGCTTAAGCTTCAAAAGAACATCTACATTCCTTCTTCAATTAGAAGGAAACACATTGTATCCTTAAGGATAAGCTTTTTCTTAGTGTTACTTATCACTTAAGGAAAGCCAGACTTATGTGATTTTTGTATGGATGGTGTTTTTACATTCAATTAGTTTTAAAATGCATTAAAGAAGAAATGCAAAATTTTAACTTATGGTCTTTCTAAAATGACTGATTCATATATTTTTGTCGTAAAAAAGGCTACATACTGTAACCGCAATCTTAAAGAATCCCATTTTTAACTATTTTTATGAGAAATATACAGAAAATCACTATTAGACGCTAAACTAAGCAAAAAAAAAATAAATATTTTTGGTTTTGTTCATTTCCTACAACTTTGATTATACTTGTTTGCGCTAAAACTTATTAGGTCGCAAACTTAAAAATAATTTGATACGAGAGCACTACCCGTCACGAATTTTCTGACATTGGGCTTACCCTGTCTTGTAGAACAAAAACTATAGTAATAATAATAATAATAAGACTTTATTTTTATATATTTTCACAGTAATAACCCATAAACATTTTTTTCCAAAAGCTATTATGTATTTACAACAATTCACAATGTTTTACGGGGAGGAAATTCACTTACCCAACTATGGCTGAAAGCCTTGTTCTAGAGGAGGTGTTCTTTTCTTTTATTTTTTTTTTGTAGTAAACGAGGTGATTTTTTTTAAAAAAATCGTTGGGGATGTTGTGTTTCTAATTAAACAATTAAGTAAAACGTTTGTAGATGGAAAAGAAAAAGGTGAACTGGAGTGTATGATTATGGTAAAATGGTAGGATATAAAAACAAACATTGCAATATAAAAGACAGTTTGACGAAGAAGACAAAGGTAATGGCATTTAGGGGGTAGGAGCCAGTCAGAAGCAAAATTGTTATTGGTAATAATATTTTGGAACAAATCTCCCACTTTCAGTATTTAGGTTGCAACATTACATACCAACAGAATAAAGATGCTTACAATAAGATGCACCGATTTCAGCAAATATGCGGAACTGTCCACCGCACTTTAAAAATAGCACCAGCAAAAACACGAGGCTGAGATTTTATAAAACATTAGCAGTACCGACTCTACTCTGTGGTAGTGAAACTTGGCTGCTATCAAAGCGAGAGGAGAGTAGATTGCAAGCATCTGAAATTAAATTTCTTAGACATACATATATGGGTGTAGTAGAGAAGATCGTTACAGGAATACAGAGAGAGGGAAAGAACTCAACATCTGTTCTATAAAAAAAAGTATTCCAAAACAGAATGCAGTGGTTAGAGCATGTAAACAGAATGCGGGAGGATAGGATACCTAAGCAGACACTGGGCTATACGCCGGAGGGCAGGAGAGAGCGAGGACGCCCGAGAAAGAGATGAGAAAATTTGAGAGGTTCGGAACAGGCAGAGATGCCTAATCCTTGAAAGGCAGAGAAGAAGAAAAAGACAGTGCCTTGGATTTCGGTGAACTTATTCCTGAAGCTGTGTCTTTGGGGCCTCAGGGGCAGCCGCTCTGGAGAACTGTTCGCCAGTAAGTCGTACGGACTACAGCTAGCGGTCAGCGATGTTCCCACGAGGAGTATCTGCATTAGTCAACTGCACTGATTCGATGGTAGGAAGCACCAAAGGTTAGGAACGAGCAAATGGATGCGGTAAACGAAATAAAATTATACTGCTGTAACAAACGGGAGAATGTTTTTGAGAGAATCGCAAAAGATGAAAAATTTCACTAAATAAAAATAACAGAATGAAGAGTTAATAATGGGTATATTAAACTATTATCTACACCAGATATTTCTACATATTTCTGGTAGATTTTTGTATATTTCTGGTTTGTTTTGTTTATTTATTTTTAAGTTAATTAATGGGTAAATTATATTAATAATTTTAGCAGGGCTAAATTAAATAGTTTTGTTTCTTATCACATGGCCAGCCAATTAAATTACTGAATCATTTAAGAAAAAAAGAGGTAGAGGTGTAAAAGACACTAATCAGAGTTATCTCCTCTGAAAGTAATGAATTTCATTATACTGGTAGACCCTGTGGTGAATGAAGTGAAGGTGTCATTTGCAGAGTGGAAAATATGTGATTTTCAGAGGGCCCGGCATGCTGTTAAGCGTACTTTTCCTCTCAGTGAGGAATGCAATTGTAAACCACCTCGCTTTTCGTTTTACTTAGTAAAACCTCTACAGGTTCAAACCAGCCTTGATAAGCTAAACAACATAGCTAATAGCTTTTTAGCTGATGACCTAAACAACATATTAATAATGGGTGTATTAATGGGTTAACCTTTCTATCGTATTTCAAGGGACAACGATTGAACCCAACGACTTTTCCGAGAATCCCATTCTAAAGCATTCCGTTTATCGGTAATCCATTGCCCTTGTCCATCTCTTGTTACATCGGAAGGTTACAGTTATCAGCTGATCTTTTTTTGTACAAGTCAAATATGTGCATGTTTTTATTCCTAATATGTGTACGTTGCAATCTGTTCAATTCAGAACAATAAGCAACCCCATGACCCAATGAGATGAGGATGATGTGTATGACGTATAAATGAGGTGTAGTCTTGTACAGACCCAGGCCGACCATTCCTGAGAGAGTATGGTTAATTGAACCCCAACCATCAAAGTACACCGGTAACCACCGTCTAGTATTCAAATTTGAATAAAAGTAACTACCTTTACTATGATTTGAACCAGGAACCTTTGTCACCGAAAATTAGCTGTTAAACGGCTGATTTTGGTGACGACTTTACCTCTAGACCAACCCGGTGGGTCAAATATGTGCATAACAAAGTTTTTTTATAAATAGATTATAACATAAATTCTCTGTAGCTAACAGAAAGATGAATAGAGTCAATTTATTTAACATAATGGAATAAGAATTTAGCTCGACTCGGCACAACTAATGCTTGCAACATTTATAACATGTGCCATAGGTACACCTGAGTCTTTTATTAATATTTCACACCAAGACATGTAACCAGAAGGCGCAGAAAGAGAATGTGCGTTTGAAAAAGCAATAAACGTTGGTATGTTGTGTAGTGGCTTTATTTCGTTTTAAAGGTTGATGAAATTGTAAGAGAAAATCGTGTTGTGGCGTTTCAAGGTTTTCACAGTACATACCATAATAGTAGCGCTACTGTCGGATAAGTTAAGCTCTTCTCTTCTTGCTCGGTTTCTCTCTGAATATAACCTGATTACTGCTGCGGTACGTTTCATCATACTCTTTCGGTGGTGTGGGAACAATGAGGGAAGGGTCAGATAGATTGTGTGCGTCGAATAAGGGGTGGGGAATGAATGAATGACGACCGAATAAATGTGATGGCACTGAATGGGGTGGGGGTGGTATCGGCAGAAAGCCTCACTCACTACGTGCCTCAATGGTTTTAGTACATCCCTCCCCTTCCTCCACCCTATACACCCAGCTTTCCCAATCTAAGTCACAACGACCTTCCAATCAATTTTCCAACGTTAAAACTAAACTATTAAACGTATTCAACAGTCAAAATGAAACCCGTCTTCCTTACTTCATAAAAGATACAATTTGAAAAACACAATCTGTTTTTAATGAGAAGATAAAAAAATTTATCGATTTTACCCTGATGTTGTTGTTTAGGTCATCAGCCGAAAGGCTGGTTTGAACCTGTAGAGGTTTTACTAAGTAAATCGAGGAGTGAGGTGGTTTACCATTGCCACAACTCACTGAGTGGAAAAGTACACTTATCATCAGCATGCCAGGCCCTCTGAAAAGCATATATTTTCCACTCTGCAAAAGACACTTTCACTTCATTCACCACAGGGTCTGGCTGTATGATGAAATCCATTACTTTCAGAGGAGATAACTCTGATTAGTGTCTTTTACACCTCTACCTCTTCTGTTCTTAAATGATTCAGTCATTTAATTGGCTGACCATCTGATAAGAAACAGAACTATTTATTTTAGCCCTGCAACTAACAGATTGAGTGTAATTAATTTGACACTCCACCTGTCTGTTATGGGCAATTTTTACCCTGGTAACATGTTAAAAAATCTGGTGTGAAACACTCACACAACTTTCTCTTGCCAATGCAAATAATTAATAATAAACCTAACATTATTAATAAAATATTAGAAATAAACAAAAACTAACCTCAAAAACATAACCTTATTTTAATCATGAGTGAATGACGCAAAATGACAATCGAACTCAGTTTGGCTTAAAAATACGGAAAATCATGCTTTCACGCTAAACTAGGCTCTGTAGAGAAAAATTCTCTAAACAAAAGTTGTAGATCTTTTAATTTTCTATAAATTTAATTATATACACTTTTGTCGTTAAATGCATACTAAGACCGAAATCTTAAAAAAATCGATTTTTCTCACGTTTTCGTGAGAAAAAAAACAGAAAATCGCAAATTACCGCTAAACTAAGCGTTATACAAAAAAATGTTTGAAATAAAAGTTGTAGAATTTTACATTCTCTACAACTTTTATTATATAACGTTTTGCGCTAAAATGCATATTAAAGCCGCAATCTTAAAAAGAAAATGTTTTTACGTAAAAACAGCCTCAAGCAGAATTTCAGCAAACATGGCGCCTACCCTATATTGTAGAGCATAAAAAGTGTAGTAAACCAGTTGATTTTAAAAAAAATCGTAGGACTAGTTTTTGAGAAAATCGCAAAAAAGCGAAAAATTATACGAATAAACTACTACTTCCGGTTGACCGATTTTGATGAAAATGTTCGTGTTGGGTCCGGTAGTGATATGTAACTTAAGTTTCAAGTTTCAAGTTCGTACGATGTTCCGTTCTTGAGATATTCTGTTCACACACACACACACACACACACACACACACACACACACACACACACACACACACACACACACACACACACACACACACACACACACACATACACAAACACACGCGCGCGCGCGCACACGCACACGCACACACACACACACACACGCACCCAGACCAATCGCTAAAAACATGTTTTTTGAGTTCAGGGGGTCTGAAAACGTATAGATCCGGTGAAAACTCGATTTTT
Organism: Catonia carolina; assembly: GCA_035578175.1. Classification (NCBI taxonomy): domain Eukaryota; kingdom Metazoa; phylum Arthropoda; class Insecta; order Hemiptera; family Achilidae; genus Catonia; species Catonia carolina. The sequence goes on from JAQMRL010000002.1 coordinate 5,055,541, forward strand.
TTAAATCGACATGAAAACAATACTTTCCTTTCTATATATTCATATAGGCAAGAGAAAGTAAAAATCTGTATCTTTTAACCAAGTCAATATTTGAATCTGTTTCAATCCATTCAATTTTGTTGTAAGTTTCTTTTAAAATATATTTTACGATAAATTCAATGCGGTCAGTTAGTATTCGTTTGATCTTAGACGAATGTTTATGGCGCGTGTCCTATCGGCACGTTAGATCAGCTCAACTATTGTCATTCATTCAGTTTTATTTTGTGGATGTGCATTCATTCTGTTTAATTGTTTGCAAGTAGTACTGAGTAAATTATTTAAGTTATTTATTGTATTACTTCATTATAATTAGTTTATTATTTATTTTGTAAATCTTTTAGTTGTAATGAATAATTGCAATTTTAAACTTTAGTGTATTAATTATTTAATCTAGATCCCGAAACGGACCTTAGCGATAAGTGTCACAATATAGTTGTTTCTTATCGCATGGTCACCCAAATGACTGAAGCATTTAAGAACAAAAGAGGTTGTGTGGTCAGCTGTAACATTTATAATTACCAATTAGAACCTAATAATTATAAATTACTAATTTTCCCCTTTTTTGTTTCAGGTAAAAATATGGTCTTCCTCCATCTTTATGTTAAGAGTTCCTCCTTTACTGTAAGTTATAAAAAAATAGTGTACTGTTTACGTAGGTGTATACATTTATTTACTTCTTTGTAATAATATGTGAACCAGCCTTTCTCAAATTTGGTGACAGCGCCTTCTTGTGGGGGCTGAACGCCTTTAGGGGGTTGGTAGAAGCCCCACAGAAAATTTGGGGCGTTGAGGAGGTTTAGGAAGGCGATTGCTGATTAAAACAAAAGGTGGAAATAATGTGTTCCTGACATTTTAAACTAAAGAAAATACCTACTATAATGTATCGGTAGTACGAAAAAGAAATATCTGGTGTAAAACACTCAAACGACTTCCTCTTGCCAATGATAAACACCATGTAAATTTCGTTCAATCATTAGGAAACAATGTAAAATTAACAACATAACCTAATTTTAATCATGAGTGAATGCAGTAAATAAATATCAATCTCTGTTCGACTTAAAAATACGATTAATCACTAATTGACACTGACGTATGCTCTGTAGAAAAAAAAGCTTGACATAAAAGTTGTCGATTTTCTATGTCGTAAAATGCATACTAACGCAGGAATCTTAAAAATTTCAATTTGTTACTGGTTTTGATGAAAAAAAAATACAAAAAATCATTAGGCTTATTTTTCTGTGTGGTAGTCATCAAATGTGTAATTTTTATGACTAATAATTAAATTAAAACAAAGAAGTTTTTATCATACACAAAGTTTAAAGACAAAAAACATCCATATAAAGTTAGTCACAGTTATACGGAGTATTTGAATACTAGACAGTGGTTACGGGTGTACTTAAATGGTTGGGGTTCAAATAACCATACTCTCCGAGTGTGTAAAGCCTGTTTACCTCTTTTACAAGTCATACATGGGCTTATTATCATCCTTATCTCATTGAGTCATGGGGTTGCTTATTGTTCTTTAGAAGGGATGGGGGGTCGGTGCGCCCTTTACCAAAAAATGTTAACGAAAATGTACTTTTCTTAAGAACCATTGAGTTTTTGTTAACCGTTGAGCTTTTGTGTGTTGTTAATGGAGCTATAAATTTGCTCTACATTTTAATGTATCCATTCTACATGTTATTCATAATTTGTAATAGTTACGATTTTTTACTTTCTCTTGCCTATATGAATATATAGGAAGGAAAGTATTGTTTTCATGTCGATTTTTCGAAATCGAGTTTTCACCGGATCTATACGTTTTCAGACCCCCTGAATCCAAAAAACATGTTTTTAGCGATTGGTCTGTGTGTGTGTCTGTGTGTGTGTGTGTGAACAGAATATCTCAAGAACGGAACATCGTACGAACTTGAAACTTGAAACTTAAGTTACATACCACTACCGGACCCGACACGAACACTTTCATCAAAATCGGTCAACCGGAAGTAGTAGTTTATTCGTATAATTTTTCAGTTTTTTGGGATTTTCTCAAAAACTGGTCCTACGATTTTTTTAAAAATCGCCTATTTTACTCAATTTTTTATTCTCTACAAGATAGGGTAGGCGCCATGTCTGCTGAAATTCTCGGTGAGGCTCTTTTCACGTAAAAACGTTGTTTTTTTAAGATTACGGCTTTAATATAAATTTTAGCGCAAAAACTTATATTATAAAAGGTGTAGAGAATTTAAAAACCTACAACTTATGTTTCAAACATTTTTTTGTATGACGCTTAGTTTAGCGGTAATTTGCGATTTTCTGTTTTTTTCTCACGAAAACGTGAGAAAAATCGATTTTTTTAACATTTCGGTCTTAGTATGCATTTTACGACAAAAGTGTATATAATAAAAGTTATAGAAAATTAAAAGATCTACAACTTTTGTTTAGAGAATTTTTCTCTACAGAGCCTAGTTTAGCGTGAAAGTGTGATTTTCCGTTTTTTTTAAGCCAAATTGAGTTCGATTTTCATTTTGCGTCTTCCACTCATGATTAAAATAAGGTTATGTTTTTGAGGTTAGTTTTTGTTCATTTCTAATGTTTTAATACTAATGTTAGGTTTATTGTTAATTATTTGCATTGGCAAGAGAAAGTTGTGTGAGTGTTTCACACCAGATTTTTTCTATTATGTTTGTTTTTCACTGATTAAAAAAAAATCAATAATAATTTATTTTCCAACTTCTATACGATATTTTTACATTTAGCTTATGTTAAAAGTTACATACATGTTACTGTAAAAATTTCATACAAATAACTTTGGTAGGTTTTGAGAAAAATGTAATATAACGTCATAAAATGAGATTTTCGGCAAGTCCACTGTAAATATAAGAATAATATCTCAATATTGAGATATTGACAATTACTTCAATTAATATTTGTTATGACATACCTGCAGACATAAAATTAATGTTGTTTAGGTGATCAGCCGAAAGGCTGGTTTGAACCTCTAGAGGCTTTACCAATCAAAACGAGGTGGATTACAATTGCCTTCCTCACTGAGTGAAAAAGTATACTTATCAGCATGCCGGGCCTCCGAAAAGCATCCACTTTTCACGCTGCAAATGACACCTTCACTTGATTCACGTCAGGGTCTGGCTGTATAATGAAATTCATTACTCTCAGAGGAGATAACTGTGATTAGTGTCACAGTACACCTCTACCTCTTCTGTAGTTAAATGCTTCTGTCATATAATTGGCTGATCATATAATAAGAAACAGAACTATTTATTGTAGCCCTGGAACTAGCAGATCGAGTGCAAATAATTTAACACTGCCTGTTATGGGCAAAATAAAATTAATATCCATTCGTTTGTTACAAAAGTACCACCATTTTAAAGACGGAATTTAAAATATCGATCAACATCCACAACAAAAAAAATGTTTTTTGGTTTCTCATTGCACCACTCCCCTTAAAGGAAGACTGTACTTTGTACCCTGCCAATGTTAAATTTTCTATTTTTAGGTACATTTTTCACAGGATTGGTAAACGATAGGGAAATGAAACTTTACTTACTTATAGATATCGGATTTCTCTAGCTATTAACCATAAAGTTTAAACAGAATAACGAATAATATAAACTTTTTTTTACGGTATTGTACATACCTATTAATAATTTTTGTAGAATTTGAGGAAGTCATAAAAACGCCAGATTTTTTACATATGTAAGATAAATAACTGTGTTTTATCAGCTGCTTGGATCCGGGTGTATGACGTTGGGCATGCACGTCATTGGGTCTGCAAATTAAGCACAATGGATGATAATGATAATAACGAGGTGGGCGGTCATAAAATTTTCTACAACTACCCTTTGATAAGTCACCGATACTTGAGTAATTTACGACAGGGAAGCATGTATGACGTTGTCATGTCACAAAAGGCTATGTCAAAACATTATTAACAAACAAAGATAGTATTATAGACCTAATCTGCAGACCCAATGACGTGCAGGCCCAACGTCCTGCTCCCCTTGGATCCTACTATCTTAGCGTTTTGTGGTAACCCATGACTCACTTCCATAAAGAAGGACTGGGGCTGCCATCACCTTGTAGAACTTCACTATTGTCTCTGTTCTAGCTCTGTTACCCAGTGTCCTGTTAATGGTACCACAAATAGCATGAAATTTATTTATTTAGCATTGTTTATACAGATATTCTGCCCATAACAGACAGGTGGAGTGTCAAATTATTTACACTCAATCTGTTCGTTGCAGGGCTAAAATAAATAGTTCTGTTTCTTATCACATGGTCAGCCAATTAAATGACTGAATCATTTAAAAACAGAAGAGGTAGAGTTGTAAAAGACACTAATCAGAGTTATCTCCTCTGAAAGTAATGAATTTCATTGTACAGCCAGACCCTGTGGTGAATGAAGTGAAGGTGTCATTTACAGAGTGGAAAATATATGCTTTTCAGAGGGCCCGGCATGCTGATAAGCATACTTTTCCATTCAGTGAGAAAGGCAATGGTAAACTACCTCACTCCTCGTTTTACTTAGTAAAACCTCAAGAGGTTCAAACCAGCCTTTCGGCTGTTGACCTAATCAACAACAAACAGATATTATTTATTTAAAATTTCTGAGTAAATTTATAATGAATTGTATTAGTTGGTAATGTACAGAGTGATTCAATAAGATGGAAACAATTTCAATAAGCTGTATTTCCTGAACTACATGTTATATTTTAATTCTGTAAATTACATTTGAAAGAAAAAGTTTTAAATTTTAATTTACATACATGAAAGTTTATAGATGTTCAATGTGTCCTCCTCCGGCTGCACGTACAACATCTAGACGGTAACTGAACTTATCCCAAACTCTCTGACGCATGTCTTGGGTCACTGAGTTGACTGCAGCTGTGATTCGATTCCTTAGTTCATTCAAATTGGTGGGAAGAGGTGGTATGTAAACTCCACTTTTCACGAACCCCCACAAGAAAAAGTCACAGGGTGTGAGATCTGAAAACCTCGGTGGCCAAAACTGAAGTGCAGAGTCGTTATTCGCCATGCGACCTATCCATCGCTGACGTATGGATTCATTTAGGAAACGCCGAACATTGCGATGTAAATTAAAATTTAAAACTTTCTCTTTCAAAATGCAATTTACAGAATTAAAATATAACATGTAGTTCAGGAAATACAGCTTATTGAAATTGTTTCCATCTTATTGAATCACTCTGTATAAAATAAAAGACGCAATAAAAATGTAAATTCATTTAAAGATTTGTAAATAAGTGAGGACGGCTTATGGAAACATTTATTTGAATTTGTTAGACAAATTTTGCACGAGAAGTCGGCTAGTAGTGTGTTGGTACAACAGAATACTATTTGACGGCAACAAATTGGCTTATTTCCCTAATCTTATGTTTGTTTACGAGTCGACTAGAGAGCATTGTTTTTCGGAAGAATTTTCTAACAACGGTTATTCACTTATTTTATGTGAGGTTATTATTTAAAAGAAACTGGGGTAATTGCTTGCCATCTGGTAGCGCGTTCATAATATTTTCATGAGCGTTGCTAGTTCCTTATCTTCCTTTTCGAGATTATAGTCTAAGTTACTTGTTCTTTTTATTAATAACTGTAATTAATTTATCTTAGATCATTTCTGGTTTTCTTTACACGTTTTTCTAAATTATTGTGTAATGTACCGTTCATGATAAATATTACTTTAAAAAACGTATTGGTTTTTTTTTTTTTTGGAAATTCACGAAAACTTTAATGTTCTTTACAATCTAATTCTTGTATTTATAATGTATTTATTACTTTCTCTTTCCCTGTATTATTAATAATATATGGGAAAGGAAAGTATTGTTTTCATGTCGAGTTTTCACCGGTTATAGACTTTGTAAACACCTTAACCCAAAAAAACATTTCTTTAACGATTAGGTCTGTGTAACCAAAATATCTCTGAGAAAATAACGTACGAAATTGAAACTTAGAATTTAAGTTAGGTACCACTTAGAGGACTCGACGCGAAAATTTCCAACAAAATCGGTCAACTGAATTACTTATTTTGTTTTTATTTATTTATTTATTTTATTTATTACTCCTCCAAAAGAGCAAAGCCGGTGCTTTTCGTGATTCACTTCATTTTTTATGTAAATCATGCAGTTCCTGTAATATTTCATTTTTTTGCAATTTTCTCAAAAACGGCTCTTACGATTTTTTTTTTTAAATTCCTAATTTGTGTACGTTGCAATCTGTTCAATTCAGAACAATAAGCAACCCCATGACCCAATGAGATGAGGATGATGTGTATGACGTGTAAATGAGGTGTAATCTTGTACAGACCCAGGTCGACCACTCCTGAGAGAGTATGGTTAATTGAACCCCAACCATCAAAGTACACCGGCTACCACTGTCTAGCATTCAAATTCGTAAAAAAGTATTTATCTTTACTAGGATTTGAACCAGGAACCTTTGTCTCCGAAAATCAACTGTTAAACAGCTGATTTTGGCGATTTTTTAAAAAAATTGCATTATTTTTTTACTACATTTGTTATGCTCTACAAGATTTGGTAAGCGTTATGTCTGCTGAAATTCTTGGGGAGGATGGACTCTTGTAGAAAAAAAAAAGTTTTTTTACGAATGCATTCTAGGGCAAAAGTGTATGTAATCAAAGTTGTAGAAAATTTAAAAACCTACAACGTTTTTGCTAACACTTTTTTGTAGTTTAGCGTCGATTAATGCTTTTCTGTATTTTTTTCATCAAAATCGGTAAAAAATGTGAGTTTTTATGATTCCGCCTTAGTATTAGGCTTTGAATTTTACAAAAAAGTATAAATAAAGTTATAGGAAAAAATTGACAACTTTTATTTTAAGCAGTTTTTCTACAGAGCTTAGTTTAGCGTCAATTATTGATTTATCGTATTTTTAAGTTCTACTGAGATTGATTTACATTTTGCGTTATTTACTCATGATTAAAATTAGGTTATGTTTTTCATATTACATTGTTTACTAATGATGAAACATAATTGACATGGTGTTTATTTACATTGGTAAGAGAAAGTCGTGTGAGTGTTCCACACCAGATTTTTTCGTAATATATATACAGGGTGATTCATGAAGTTCTCCCCCCACTTCTACAGCACATTGTACTAGTAAAAATAATGAAAAAATGTTATATAAACATAGGTCCGAAAACGCTTCGTTAGCGAGTTACAGCTAGCGAAAGTTTCGCCTGGATTTCAGTTCACCAGGTGAAATGAGGTCTTCCTGGAATTGTGGTAAGGTAGATTAAGGGGCAAATTCAATCATTTCTTATGGTTTTTGATCTGATAAATTGAATAAAACAGGTCCCAGATCTGTAAGTTAAATAGTTTTTAAGAAAACCAGTGTCAAATGCAAAAAATGGAGTGAAAAACTTATTTTTTCATCTTTGGGCAAGGATAACTGTGTTATTTCACCAAGAAACAGTTAAAATTTTTCAATAAAACATGTAGAAAATTTTATTCTGAACAAACCGGTGTAAATTAAGTACACAGAAAGCGAATAGATGTTTGATTAAATGAGTTTTTATTCATAAGAGTACAAAGTAAAATTAACCGGAAAAGCTAAAATGAAAAAATGTGTTTTTTTCACTCCATTTTTTTGCATTTGACACTGGTTTTCTCAAAAACTATTCGCTTTCTGTGTACTTTATTTACACCGGTTTGTTCAGAATAAAATTTTCTACATTTTTTATTGAAAATTTTTAACTGTTTCTTGGTGAAATAACAAAGTTATTCTTGCCCAAAGATGAAAAAATGTGATTTTCACTCCATTTTTTGCATTTGACACTGGTTTTCTCAAAAACTATTTAACTTACAGTTCTGGGACCTGTTTTATTCAATTTATCAGATCAAAAACCATAAGAAATGATTGAATTCGCCCCTTAATCTACCTTACCACAATTCCAGGAAGACCTCATTTCACCTGGTGAACTGAAATCCAGGCGAAACTTTCGCTAGCTGTAACTCGCTAACGAAGCGTTTTCGGACCTATGTTTATATAACATTTTTTCATTATTTTTACTAGTACAATGTGCTGTAGAAGTGGGGGGAGAACTTCATGAATCACCCTGTATATATTTTTTTTTAATTTAACGTCGCATCAACTACAACGGTCATTAGCGACGACGTTGGGGTGGAACTTTATGCAATGTAATAGTTAATATTTATATTTATTTTATAAATATTTAATATTAATTTATATTTACGTAACATTTATATGTAGACTTGAACTAGTATTTGGCTGTTGTTGTTGTTTAGGTCATCAGCCTGTAGGCTGGTTTGAACCTCTAGAGGTTTTACTAAGTAAAACGAGGAGTGAGGTGGTTTACCATTGCCTTCCTCACTGAGTGGAAAAGTACCCTTATCAGCATGCCGAGCCCTCTGAAAAGCACATATTTTCCACTCTGCAAATGACACCTTCACTTCATTCACCACAGGGTCTGGCTGTATAATGAAATTCATTACTTTCAGAGGAGATAACTCTGATTAGTGTCACAGTACACCTCTACCTCTTCTGTTGTTAAATGATTCAGTCATTTAATTGGCTGACCATGCGATAAGAAACAGAACTATTTATTTTAGCCCTGCAACTAACAGATCGAGTGTAAATAATTTGACACTCCACCTGTCTGTTATGGGCAGAGTATTTGGCTATAAAGCTATAACAAACACATTTGAGTAGTTTTATACAAGTGACTGAAGATGTATCATCTTCTGTAAATTTTAAATAAATGAAAAAAAGTTTTAGTTTCAATTTTTCATTTACTCTGATGATGGTGGATCCACCGAAACACGTGTAAGTAGGAATAAAATAAAGGTGACGCAGTTTAAAAAGAAGGTTAGTGAAATTATTATATTAATTCATTATATGAAATAGAGACATTTGAGTAGGCCTAATATATTAATATCATAAACTGTTTTTGATTTCTTTATGAAGTCAGCTTACAAATTAGATTCATTAGCATGATTGACTGCATTATTTATGAACAAAAGGTAACCTTTTATTGACTACGGAAATACTGACATACAAACTTCATAATTTCATGTAAATGGTGAGTCCCGTTTCTTTGTTAACTGGTAGACCAATTAGTTTTGCTGCTGGGAATTCGTAAACTAATTGTATTGTGTTCCCTTGGGAAATAGGTTATTATTATTTTTGTTATAATTATAACAAAATATAAGTACAGACCTTTTCATACTGTAGTATGTTTACTTTGTACAATTATTTTACAGTTATTTATGTACCCTATATCAGTATTATGCCATAATTATGTTTTATGTCTTACAATAATATTACTCATCACACTCTTGTTTTATAAAGTTAAATTGAGATGAAAATTATTTTAATTTTCGGTTTTCAACTGATTCTTACTTTTCAAATTCCTCTGAAGCAAAAATAGATCTATAAAACGATACCCGCCTGTATGCCCTATATATAGTCCAGCCTCTCTTAGTTTGCTCCTAATGTAAACAAATAATGACGTCACTGAGCATGCGCATTATATCAAAATGTGTACACGCTGATTAAAAAGTAACAACAAAATACTTTCATAAGTATTTAAATAGAAAATACTTTTAAAAGTATTTTTATAAATGAAATTGTTAAGCCTACATCATATCATGACTGATGTTTTTAGTACTTTAAGTAGTTATAATTTAAAAAATAGTTAACTTAATAGGAATATGACATCCGTAAAGTGGCAGACTCTAGCGTGCACCCTGTAGTAGGTGACTTTTGTTTGTTGACAGTAGGAGCAAACTAAGAACGGCTCAACTGTAGTAAGATGCATATTGTCATATGTATAATGTGACATGACATGTATCATAATTAATGTATATGATATACTTTATATTTTTACGATTACTTATTTTATTAGGTCTATATTATTTTGGCGTGTCACCAACTCTATTTCGTGTAGCCTTGGAACTAGCAGATCGAGTGTAAATAATTTAACACTCCACCTGCCTGTTATAGGCAGCAAAGTTTTTAATATTTCAAATTGATAATTATCATAATAATTTTTTTTCTAATCTCTAATGTGTGTAGGTTGCAAGGACGTGTAAATGAGGTGCAGTCCGGTACAGACTCAGGCCGACCATTCCTGAGAGAGTATGGTTAATTGAAACCCAACCATCAAAGTACACCGGTAACTGTCTACCATTCAAATCCGTGTAAAAGTAACTACCTTTACTAGGATTTGAACCAGGAACCTTCGTCTCCGAAAATCAGCTGTTAAACAGCTGATTTTGGCGACGACTTTACCTCTAGACCAACCCGGTGGGTCAATAATAATAATAGCGCCTTTATTTACAAATAAGGGAAGTACCTGCCCATAACGGACAGGTGGAGTGTTAAATTATTTACACTCACTCTGTTCGTTGCAGGGCTAAAATAAATAGTTCTGTTTCTTATCACATGGTCAGCCAATTAAATGACAGAATCATTTGAGAACAGAAGAGGTAGAGTTGTAAAAGACACTAATCAAAGTTATCTCCTCTGAAAGTAATGAATTTCATTGTACAGCCAGACCCTGTGGTGAATGAAGTGAAGGTGTCATTTACAGAGTGGAAAATATGTGCTTTTCAGAGGGCCCGGCATGCTGATAAGCGCACTTATCCACTCAGTGAGGAAGGTAATTGTAAACCACCTCACTTGTCAGTTTTATTTAGTAAAACCTTTACAGATTCAAACCAGCCTTTCGGCTAATGACCTTAACAACAATGTATACATAAAATAAATAAATCAATATAATTATTTCATATTAGTAAAAAAAAAAAAAAAAAATGTTATGAGCCCCAATAATTAAACTCTTCTACTTCTATTTATTCTTCCGTGTATTTTAACGCCTCCCTTAAAAACCGTATCAACTTATTCCAGTTCTTGCCGTTAGTCGTCTCTTGTACGTGTTCACCTGTACACCCAACACGTAGTTATCAAGCCATATTTTCCTAATAAATACTAACACTGTTCAGACTCCTAAAAAGTGTTTTGTTTCCTCAATTTCTGTTTAATTATACAGAAACCATTCCCACTGATATTCCTCTCTTCCGTGTCTAAAATTCAACTTTAGTAGGCCACCTCTTGCTCTAAAAATTAAACTTAATTTGTTGCACCCACTGGGTTAGTCTAGAGGTAAAGTCGTCGTCGTCGTGAATCAGCTTTTTAATAGCTGATTTTGGAGACGAAGGTTCCTGGTCCAAATCCTAGTAAAGGAAAGGTTGTGACTTTTATACGGATTTGAATACTAGACAGTGTTTGCCGGTGTAGTTTGATGGTTGGGGTTCAATTAACCATACTCTCTCAGGAATGGTCGATCTGAGTCTGTACAAGACTAAACCTCATTTACACGTCATACACATCATCTTCATCTCATTGGGTCATGGGGTTGCTTATTGTTCTCAATTGAACAGATTGCAACGTAGCTACACATATTAGGAATTAGAAATAATAAATTTGTTGCAGTTAAAATTATGCTGAAAATAATTATTAAAAGTCTTATCTCGTACTGTCTTGTGATAATTATCATATATTTTATGTATGGAAAAATCAGGATAAGTTCTCTAGTTAAATTTTCATGTAAAGTTCATAGTAATTGAGACCCAAATAAGGTGACCTGTTTATACCCAACACATAGTTATTAAGCCATATTTTCCTAATAATCCTAACACTGGACAGACTCCTAAAAAGTGTTTTGTGTTCTCAATTTCTCTTAAATTACACAGAAAGCATTCCCACAGATATTCCTCTCTTCCGTGTCTAAAATTCAACTTCAGTTGGCCACCTCTTGCTCCAAAAATTAAACTTAATTAGTGCGGTTAAAATTATGTTGAAAATAATATTATTAAAAGTCTTTTCTCGTACTGTCTTATGATAATTATCATATATTTTATGTAGAGGAAAATCAGGAAAATTTCTCTATTTAAATTTTCATGTAAAGTTCATAGTGATTGAGAGGAAAATAAGGTGACCTGTTTACACCCAACACCTAGTTATCAAGCCATATTTTCCTAATAATCCTAACACTGGACAGACTTCTAAAAATGTTTTGTGGCTTCAATTTCTGTTAAATTACACAGAAAGCATTCCCACAGATATTCCTCTCTTCTTTATCTAAAATTCAACTTCAGTTGGCCACCTCTTGCTCTAAAAATACTTAATTGTTGCGGTAAAAATTATGTTGAAAATAATTATTAAAAGAGTCTTTTCTCGTACTGTCTTGTGATAATTATCATATACTTTATGTAGGTAGGGGAAAATCAGGGAAATTTTTCTATTTAAATTTTCATGTAAAGTTTATAGTAATTGAGAGTCGAATAAGGTGATCCATTTGAAAAGAAAACATTCTGTACATTGTAAAGAAATGTTGATCTATATTAAAGAGTAATTTCTCACATGTTTCTTTTTTAATATAATTCTTGTAATAGTTATGAACGGTATCTTGTATTTTCCCATGTAATACCGGACGGAACTTCATAGGTTTATCCCCACCAATATGAACGGACAAATTATCCTGATGAACGCTATCTGTGAAAGATATGCGATCCGAGTACCTAGTGTTCAGTTCATACAATAGCGAGAGTGTGGCGTGGTCGACAATACCCGGAAGCCCCGAGACCGCTGCACTACCAGTTGATACACCGCGCCGGTACGGAATACAATGTGTGATATACAGCACCGATACGACATACCAACGTGAAAGAATGAGATAGATAGACTACCGTAATCACGTGACGTACTGCAGAGAATCGTCCATGTCCTTGGATGTCGCCTTTACCATAGTTAGTTAGTTATTCGTGTAGTCTATACGCCTGTGGTCGTTGCCATGTGGGATGTTCGCTTATAAACCTCTTGTTTACTTTTCATAGTTCGTGATTTTATACCGATAACGTGATCAAATTTATAAATAAATTCATATATATATGTTGAACAAATTAAATAAAAGAAAATTGTGATATTTTTTCTTGTTTTCCTTTAATTATTAGTGATTATTATCCGGTTTGTGTTAATTAAGTTTGTGTCAGTTATTTGTTTGATAAGTTTATGTTCTTATTTTTATCTGTGTGAAATTTTTTACAACAGTATTGAATTGGTAAGTTAATTTTTTTAAATTTTCTGTTTGTTAATTTACCGGTTTATATTAATTTTATCTGCCCATAATAGACAGGTGGAGTGTCAAATTATTTACTATCAATCTGTTCGTTGCAGGGCTAAAATGAATAGTTCTGTTTCTTATCACATGGTCAGCCAATTAAATGACTGAATCATTTAAGAAAAGAAGAGGTAGAGGTGTAAAAGACACTGATTAGAGTTATTTCCTCTGAAAGTAATGAATTTCATTATACAACCAGACCCTGAGGTGAGTGAAACGAAAGTGTCATTTGCAGAGTGGAAAACATCTGCTTTTCAGAGGGCTCGGGATGCTGCTGATAAGCGTACTTTTCCACTCCTGAGGAAGGCTTTTGTAAACCACCTCACTCCTCGATTTATTTAGTAAAACCTCTACAGGTTCAAACCAGCCTACAGGCTGATGACCTAAACAACAGGATGGGTTGCATATAGCTGAACAGAGATATTTGGATTGAAATGATTGATAACGTTAAATTTCTATTTATTTATTTTTATTATTATCATTATCTGCGTGGGTTTTGTGATGAACTCCGAAGAGAACACAGGTCTACGACTGGAGTTTTGAAGTCCAGAAGAAAAGGCAGCCGCGCCGACACGGCGAACAGACGCTGACCAGAGTACCGGTGAGTTTCACTCAGACGTGTCTGGATTTTGTGTTCTGAATTTTAACAGCATTTCCTCCATTGTGGGTCCAACACCCTTCCAAAGTAGGTTCATCCGCCCGAAGCCGTTGCCTCACTATGGTTTGTCAGGTTTTTTAACCGTCGCCTGACATTCGGCGTTGTGCTGATGTTCAGTTCACTACAATTGCAGCTATCAAGGGGCAGGACGTGGATCAATCAGCTTCACCCCTTCCATTTATTTTTATAAAGTAATAATAATTGTATTCCATGATTCCACGTAGGACGGAGAAGACTAGTAAGTTATATTTTGTTGATTAGATCTTCAGCCGAAAGTCTGGCTTTCGATGCTTGAGGTTCTCTCAAAAAGTGCTATCACAGTTCTAAAGCTTCAATTTTTTTAAACTTCTAATTCTTTCATTTTGATCCTTCTGCGGGAGAATTTGCATTATGCAATTAAAAGTCATTCAAACTTTACTTTTCTTACAGTTTTTTACAAACTGACAATGGCATTCATTACTTAAAGAGGAAATAACTCTTACTAGTGTCTTTTACACCTTTACTTTTTCTATTGTTAAATGCTTTAGTGATATATTTGGGTGACCATGTGATCAGAGAGATAACTATTTTGTGTAGCATATAACAGCTTGTATGCATATAACAGTTTCGTTCAGTAAAAATTTTGAACTAAAATTTTATCAGCTGATTTAATAAAGGTAGCCCAAAGACCAGTTTTCAAAATAAAATAATTAATACATATTGTCAGCTAGCTCTTTACTTAATATAAACAAGAAAGAATAATTGAATGTATTACCGCTATGTATTTCAATTTTGAAGTAGAATTAACATTTATTATTTATTTTAAGTTTTAATACCGTCTAAGACTTAGTATATTTTGATAAACCTTTCTTCATGTACTACATTATGTAAAGTGGCATGTCTAGAAAAATTATGGAAATGTACCAAAGTACCTCGCGGTAGATAACGGGTTTTTTTAAAAATTACTGCTTGTCATTAAAAATATTTTACGACAGAATGGATGTAGTATTAAAGAAGCGTCAGTAAACAGCGTTAATTTTCTTTATAATCTTCATTCATTTTACACAAGTGACACATCCGTAACTAAAGCCTTCTTCTTTCTTCTTCTTATCTGGTCTCTTCTTCTTATTTTTGGGTATATGTCTTTCTCTTCTCCATTCTTCTATCTTTACTTTCTCTTGCACTGTTGTTTAGGTCATCAAGCAAAAGAGTGGTTTGAACCTATAGAGGAGGTTTTACTAAGTAAGAGGAGAGGAGTGAGGTGGTTTACTATTGCCACAACTCACTGAGTAGAATAGTATACTTATCAGAATGCCAGTCCCTCTGAAAAGCACATATTTTCCACTCTGTAAATGATACCATCACTTAATACACCATAGGGTCTGGCGGTCTTGGGTTCGAATCCCATTCAGGCACGACATATTTTCATACGTTACAAAAATCATTTTTTCCTTCACCGTCTTCTGCATTAGTAGTAATTGCGGAACAGTCGGACGTTAAACAAAAAAAACGAGTCCCAATAATTCAATACTCCATCATCTGCCTTTTATAGACAAAATTACTAGCGGTACCCGGCGCGTAACATAAAACATGTTTTTATGGAAAATATAAAATTTATTTTATTTTATCGAAGGCCCGTTAGCGTAAAGGTTAGCGCAAGTGGTTTCTACACCGAGATACCGGGTTCGATTCCCGGTCAGGTCTGGCATTTTTTCATCACTCATTCTCATTACCATCATTATCCATCGGCTGTATTAACAGAAATATTTCAGAACAGTCAGACGTAAAACAAAAAAAAACTAATGTCAGGGGCATAAAACGTCACTACTACGACCGATGCCCAAACAATAATAATGGCCGAAAACAGTATAGGAAGTGAGAGAAAGCTTATTTTGTGAGAAAGACCGGTGACCGGCTACTCTGTGCTGTTACGAAGTGACAGTGACACCGGTAGACGCCTGGCGGGAATAACTGATCGAGTGATAACTGAGTAGAAAATTATTAAATTACTTATATTGCTATAAAAAATAGGGGTTGGTGTTAGAAGGGTGAAAATTTAGGAGCGTATGTATTTTTTAATGCCACATTATGAAAAAATAAAATTTTGTCCAAAAAATAAAAAATAACAATTTTGGGGTGGACCACCCTTATCACTAAGGGGTATTAAAAAATAGATAAAAACCTATTCTCAGACCTACCAAGTATAGATATAAAATTTTATCAAAATCGGTTTAGCCGTTTCGGAGGAGTAGGCCTATGGCAACTAACACTGTGACACGAGAATTTTATATATTAGATAGATGATGGCAACATAAAATTTATAGCTCCTGACAAAATTTGGTAAATTAGGTATAAAAATGTTAATATGGTGTGTTAATGTATTCTAGGAGGTGAGATAAAAAAAAGTTATAATTTATAATTATACTTACGTTATACTTATAAAAAAAATCTAGTGTTGATAACTTTAGAGATTATAAAGTAGAAATTTTATAAACAAAAAGAGAGGAAAGTGTTTTCAGTGATTTTAATCAAGTACATAATTTATATTTAGATACCGGGTTGCTAGAGAATCTGTTTTAATCTAATATTGTAGCAAACTAATTTGTCCCTTTTTACCAAGTTGACCCAAAAGCTTCATACATTTTCTAGTATAAAATTTAAAATTTCTTTGTACATACGTTAATTTAATAAAATTTAAATTCGTGTCCACAAACCTTGGTTTAAATTATCTAACCTGACCTAAAACTTACGTTGTATGTTTACAATTTAATAGCCGTGTTATTATTATAACTCTTACTACACGTGAAAGTTTTTGTTTACTTCTCTGTAAACAAAGAGACCGTTTTGTAAACAGATAATAGAATTATGAATAGCAAACAAATATGAAGTGTAAGCATATTAAAGTTTATTGTTGCATTATCTAAATTAATTAAGGCTTAACTATAGTCTACCTACTGTAAGAGTACTCGGCGTGTATCTACCTCTCCGCCTGACAATTAACTTGCACTACGTTCCATCATAATCATAAAAATCTTGTGTGAAACGCTCACACAACTTTCTCTTGCCAATGCAAATAATTAATAATAAACCTAACATTATTAATAAAATATTAGAAATAAACAAAAACTAACCTCAAAAACATAACCTTATTTTAATCATGAGTGAATGACGCAAAATGAAAATCGAACTCAATTCGGCTTAAAAAAACGGAAAATCACACTTTCACGCTAAACTAGGCTCTGTAGAGAAAAATTCTCTAAATAAAAGTTGTAGATTAATTTTCTATAAATTTTATTATATACACTTTTGTCGTAAAGTGCATAACTAAGGGCGAAATCTTAAAAAAATCGATTTTTCACACGTTTTCGTGAGAAAAAGACAGAAAATCGCTAATTACCGCTAAACTAAGCATTATACAAAAAAAAATGTTTTAAATAAAAGTTGTAGGATTTTACATTATCTACAACTTTTATTATATATATTTTTGCGCTTAAATGCATATTAAAGCTGTAATCTTAAAAAAACAATTTTTTTACATGAAAACAGCCTGACCAAGAATTTCAGCAAACATGGCGCCTACCCTATCTTGTAGAGAATAAAAAATTGAGTAAATGAGGCGTTTTTTAAAAAAATCGTAGGACCAGTTTTTGAGAAAATCGCAAAAAAGTGAAAAATTATACAAATAAACTACTACTTCCGGTTGACCGATTTTGATGAAAATGTTCGTGTCGGGTGCGGTAAGGGTATGTAACTTAAATTTCAAGTTTCAAGTTCGTACGATGTTCCGTTCTTGAGATATTTTGTATATACACACACACACACACAGACCAATCGCCAAAAACATATTTTTTGGGTTCAGGGGGTCTGAAAACATATAGATCCGGTGAAAACTCGATTTCTAAAATTCGACATGAAAACAATACTTTCCATCCTATATATTAATATAGGCAAGAGAAAGTAAAAATCTACAATCTACCCAGCTAAAATAAACAATCCTATAAGCGTTTTCAATAATACCGTTCAGATTACTTGTAATTATTGTAGTTTCATAAAGAGACTCCTTAATTAATTATTTTAACCTTTACATTTAACAAAATAATTTTTTTCTTCTTTTTAATGGTTGCCGCTTTTATGTTTCAAAAACTCAACACATTCACTGTCACACATGTTAACAAAACACAGCTTACAAAACTTTTCAACTGCAGTCTACGAAAAAAAATCGAAAAGAACCGATACAATACCAAAAGATACTAACGAAACAAAAAATGAGTTCAACACGGGCAAGCGCAAACAGTTGTATTAAATTAGTCACAGACATTAATTTTAAAGACATGAAGTAAACAATCTGAAATGATTAACAACGAATCACTGGAATTGTTTACTCTCCTGTTTATAATTCAAGCGCATTAGTCTTACATTACTTGTGACCAAAAATAAATTTGAGTGTTTATTAAAAATCTACTAATCATAAATAAAAATATAATAATAGTAAATAATGTAACGAAAAATAACAATGTAAGAGTAACAATAGTAAAAGTTGGTAAACTAATGTTCGATTTATAAAATATTTTCTAACAAATGAATTGAACGTGTTTTCATTATAATATTAAGGTTAGAGCGAATTAGTGTTGTATGAAATTTTGTTTTTGATCATGCTGTGCGTATTTTTAATTAATGCGCATGCTCACTTGTATTGCTGGTTGCCTACGTCTGAGTACTCTTAGCGTAAATAGACTCTATTTATATCTAAGTTTAAGATGAGTTGTAATTTTCTTCTAAGTTCTTTTGTTTATCTTCTACTTAAATTAGATGCAAAAGAATTTAATACGCGGCTCAGATTCATTAGAATTAATGAGGTATTATGTAAGCATCCAGTGTTAAATTACTCTAGGTAGGCTTAACTTTGTAATCAGAGATTATAATTATAAGTGTACAATTATAACTGTCATTTTTTACTTTCTCTTGCCTATATGAATATATAGGAAGGAAAGTATTGTTTTCATGTCGATTTTTCGAAATCGAGTTTTCACCGGATCTATACGTTTTCAGACCCCCTGAACCCAAAAAACATGTTTTTAGCGATTGGTCTGTGTGTGTGTCTGTGTATGTGTGTGTGTGTGTGTGTGTGTATGTGAACAGAATATCTCAAGAACGGAACATCGTACGAACTTGAAACTTGAAACTTAAGTTACATATCACTACCGGACCCGACACGAACATTTTCATCAAAATCGGTCAACCGGAAGTAGTAGTTTATTCGTGTAATTTTTCACTTTTTTGCGATTTTCTCAAAAACTAGTCCTACGATTTTTTTAAAAATCGCCTGGTTTACTACATTTTTTATGCTCTACAATATAGGGTAGGCGCCATGTTTGCTGAAATTCTGCGTGAGGCTGTTTTTACGCAAAAACCTTTTCTTTTTAAGATTGCGGCTTTAATATGCATTTGAGCGCAGAACGTTATATAATAAAAGTTGTAGAAAATGTAAAATTCTCCAACTTTTATTTCAAACAATTTTTTGTATAACGCTTAGTTTAGCGGTAATTTGCGATTTTCTGTTTTTTTTCTCACGAAAATGTGTGAAAAATTGATTTTTTTAAGATTTCGGCCTTAGTATGCATTTTACGACAAAAGTGTATATAATTAAATTTATAGAAAATTAAAAGATCTACAACTTTTGTTTAAAGCATTTTTCTCTACATAGCCTAGTTTAGCGTGAAAACGTGATTTTCCGTATTTCTAAGCCAAACTGAGTTCGATTGTCATTTTGCGTCATTCACTCATGATTAAAATAAGGTTATGTTTTTGAGGTTAGTTTTTGTTTATTTCTAATGTTTTATTACTAATGTTAGGTTTATTATTAATTATTTGCATTGGCAAGAGAAAGTTGTGTGAGTGTTTCACACCAGATTTTTCATTATAATTATTATGTACCTAAGGGGGTAGTCAACCGAGAAAATGAAAATGAAAACTTCTGGCTATAATTTATCTTTATTTATTTTTAATGAAAGAGTAATTTACTAGTAATGATCTACCATTTAAACCGAATCAAAAAATTAATTACAGCCCCTAATATAAGGGTGAGGTTGGAAAAGCGGGCTTTTACGGGGAATCGAATATCTCAGGAACCAAGAAAGATATAAACATGATTCTTATGCTACAAAATACAGAAAATTATTGTCTATTATCTGTAGTATGCGCTTGTATGTATTTTTTCTTACAAGAAATTTATTAAAGAAAAACCATATTTTCAAAAACATTTATGTTATGTATCAAAAAATTATTTTTTAACTAAATCCCTATTTAAGTTTTTTGTAATAATCATTCCACAGATAATAGAGCAAGAAATTATGAACGTTTGAAAAAAAAACATCATCCAAATATCTCCAATACTAACCAAAATATTTAATTCCCAAGAATGTACAATCATGTAAAAACCACATTTCCGGAAAACTTAAAGTTGAAGGAATAATTTCACTCCCCTTGCTAGTGATCTTTATTTTAAACAGATGGTTTTACAACGTTTTGTCAAAGTATAAACATAGTAAACAAATGTTGTCATTCAAAAAATTTTAAACCTCAAATAAATGCAAAAAACAATCGAAATTTAAAAAATTCATCTTCTTAAGGGGGTCACGTATCGAAAAATTGGAAAAATTATGGATTTTTTTGTTTTTTGTTGCATAATGTACTTTGAAATTTCCGCTAAAAAATGGTGTAAATATTATGTTTCTACGATAATTATAAATATTTTTTTCATTAACCTCTACTGCTGGTGCAACTACTCACACCAAAACAAGAAAATATTTTTACATTTATTTTATATATTTATTTTACCATTATTTTTGTTCTAATACTATTTTAATTTAAAATCTAAGGTTGGAAGTACCGTGTCAGTTGTATTATCATAGCACATGTGTTATTTTGCCGTTTTATTACAGTTGTTGTTTTAGTGTAAATATTTACTAACAAAAGTGTGTTAGTAGGATCGTGTTTCCGAAAATTAGGATTTTTACCACATTTTTACCTTTTTCTCAGGACTTAATAAAGATATTTGAGTGAATTTTTGTTTGTTTAAAAGATCCATTATTTCTGCCTATTCTGAGCGTTTAACAATTTAAATTTGTAAAAAATTAAATTTTTAAATTATCACCAAAAGGTCTTTTCGGAAAAAAATTGTTACTTTATCAATTTGAAAATTTTTTCCGCTCAAAATGTGCAGAAAAGAATGATCTAAAAGATAAAAAAAAATTAAGTATCTACCTTATGTAGTTCCTGAGAAAAAGGTACAAACGTTAACATTGTGAAGTATAGGGATACGTAACCCCCTTAAGTTGACTACCCCCTTAAATTACTCTGGTAGGCTTAACTTTGTAATCAGAGATTATAATTATATGTGTACAATTACAACTGTCATTTTTTATTATAATTATTATGTACTTAAAGTTGCATAAAGTTGTACTTAAAGTTGTACTTAAGTTGTTGTACTTAAAGTTGTTTATGTACTTAAAGTTGTTTATGTACTTAAAGTTGCATAAAGTTTTACTTAAAGTTGTACTTAAGTTGTTGTACTTAAAGTTGTTTATGTACTTAAAGTTGCATAAAGTTGTACTTAAAGTTGTACTTAAGTTGTACTTAAAGTTGCATCAGTAGGTTGGTTATCAGCGACTCTACGGCGGTTATGCAATTGGAAATTTAATCAACTACGTAAGGTAATTGAACCTCAACCATCAAAGTACACTGGTAACTACTCTTAAGTATTCAAATATAGGGTGATTCAAAAAGAGCGCCGGTTTTGATATATCAAATTAAGAGATTTATTTTATTGAAAAACTGAAAATAAATACATCAACAAGTTCATCTTACCTTCCGATTTCATGTATGAAAAATGATGTCATGCATGTGTCCTCCTCTACTGCGCTGGCACGCATCAACTCTGTCCATGAAATTGGATATTACTGCACGACAAGTTTCGACTTCCATTTGCCCGATAACCCGTCGAATTTCCTCCTTTAAGTCATTGATGTTTCGGGGTTTATTGGCATACATCAATGACTTCAGATGATCCCAAAGATGAAAGTCACAAGGCGTCAAGTCACACGACCTTGGTGGCCATTGATGGTCGGAATTACGAGAAATGATGCGATCCTGGAACCGTTCACGGAGCAACAACATTGTTTCTCGTGCAGCAACTGAATTTTATACGGGTGATATTGGAGATCGTACCGAAGAATTCTCCGTACAGAAGAACATCGTAAACCCAATTGTTGAGAACGGCGACGTATTGATTTTGCTGGGCTAACAGCCACACTGTCACGAACCAACGCAACGTTCTGCTCAGTTCGGCCAGAACGACGACGTCCAGAACTTTTAAGGTCGACTGTTGAACCCGTCTCAAAAAACTTTTTCATGAGCCTGCGAACTGTTGATTCATTCGGTGCTTCATTACGTCCTAGAGTACCGCGAAGTCGCCTGACAGTAGCCGCATAACTCTCTCCACTCTGGTAAAATGTTTTAACGATTAACACTCGTTGTGCAATAGTAAACTTCTCTATGGTTAGACACAGACTGCGAGAGTACTACACTGCGAACAAGAGAAACTACAACTGAATCGTCAATCGGAATGTTCTCCGAAATAGAAATGAGGTCAAACAATGTTGCCAACCGAAAAAAAACATTTACCAGCCGTTTAAAAACCGGCGCTCTTTTTGAATCACCCTATACATATAAAAGTAACTATCTTTACTACGTACGATTTGAACCACGGTACCTTCGTCTCCGAAATCATGCTGTTAAACAGGTGACTCGGGTTCTGCATTTTGCATTTTTTTCTACAGAGGATTTTGGCTTGTAAAAATTTCCATCGGGTTTCAAACCCAAGACCTCCGCGTTGTACGCTAACTACTGCGCTAAATAGGCGACCCCTTGTCTCTTTTTACATATTAATTGCCGCTATCTGTATATTTAAATGGGTTGGGGTTACTTCCCTGTTCGGTCTCAGCTAACACTGAATTGATTCAAACCAGCACATATCTACTTTCTCTTAACGTATATGTAATATAGAGATGAGTAAATTTTCAATGAGAAATCACCGAATCGTTTGAAATTAAAACAGGCGTTAGGCAGGAAGATCGACCGTCACCGGTTCTTTTTAACTGTGAGATGGAGAAAGTTATTCATTAATGGGAAAAGGAACTTAGGATACCAATAAAGGACTGTTAAACCAAGTACACATTGGAGGACCAAAGAACGGCATTAAGATAAATTGTCTTATTTTTGTAGACGAACTTGCAATCGTTTCTAGAAGGATGGGAACATCAATAAAACAAAAAAAACCTGTGAAAAACAAGCAGAAATAGCAGGACTACAGATTTCCTTCGAGAAAACTAAACAAATAACGAACATCAAAACAGCCCCGCGTTATCTGAAGACACAATACGGAAAAATTGGTAAAGTTGATACCTACAGGTACCTCGGGGAGATAATACAACCAAAGAACAGCAAAAAGGAAGTGAACAATAACTGACGAGGAAAGATGACCGGTGCACTTAGAGGACCCAATGTATAAGAAGAAAACACTTTCAAGACCAGCCAAGATTAGACATTATAATACTCTGATAAAACCTATGTGTCTGCACGCAAGTAAGTACCTTAAAATGACCCGGAAGTCTGATCTAAGAAAAGCAGAGAAATTTGAGAGAAAAATCCTCCTCAAGATAATGGGTCTGAAGATATTAAACGGACAATACAGGTTACGAGGTCGAGAAGTACTGTCCCAGAGGTTCGTAAATAAAAATCCAAAAAGTTTTAAGATCTCGAAATTCAACGTTTCTTTATTTGAAAATTCTTAATAAATATTTAAAATATTTAAAATGATTAAAATCTTAAAATCCTTTAAAACTTGTTAAAATTGTTGAATTTCTTTATAGTTAAATCTTCTAAAATTACTGAATTGATTCTTAATAAAATAAAATTAATAAATATTCAAAATCCTTTTTATCTTAAAAATTGTAGAGTATGTCTTGTTTCTTAAAAGATTTAAAATGGAATGAACTAACAATCCATTTTATTATTTTAAGAAAATTTTCTTTTTATTTTCTTTTTTTTTTATTCTCATTACTCATCATCTGTAGGTGGTAAATCATCTGGTATTTATGTTGATTGTGTAAATTTGTATGTTTATGTTTATGTGTGAGTGGGGTTAATTTTTGTATGAATTTACGTACGGTCTGTTGTTTGTATGTATAAGTGTCTCATATTACAGTACCTCACAAGGAAAATGAACGATTAATGAAAACGATTAGAAAAAGAACACTAAAATTCTACAGACACTTGTATAAAATTGATGAAAATCGGTTGACAAAATAAATTTTTAAACATGAGACTTAAGGTGTCCAATAAATGGTTTAAAGAATTTAGAAAGTTTATTGAGAAAACCGGAATAAACCGAGAACATTTAATAAACCGAACCAAATTCAGTAATCTAATTATGAACTTTAAGGGCGGTGTCCTTTCGTTCTTCTGTCCAGAAGAAAAGAGAAAAACCTAAAGTGAGCGTGTGCTGAGAATGTGGGCTGCAAAAAGATATTCTAGAAACGTCTAAAGCAGTGGTGTCAAACTCAATTTTGAAGAGGGCCATATATTAAATTTAGAATGTGTAGGCGGGCCAGATTCAAAAAACAGAAAATGTACTGAATTATAACATTTTATTTATTTAATTGTACAGTATATAATATACGGTTGTAAAAAATCATATCAAAGTTATAAAAGATGGTAATTATTTTGAGCTCGAGGATCCAGATACCTGACTTCTCTTGTTTTTGACAAGCTCATTGATATCAGGTAGAGATGGCGTTACTGTCTATCTCTCTCGCTTGCCCTTAAAATTACTTATAAATGTAGTGTGCGCATTTTAAAACTTCCGTAGAGGAATCGAGTGAAGTCTTAAAGCTCTAAAAAAACATGATTCTTCTTTCTGTGACACATTGCGATCGCGGGCCGTATTGATAAAGCCCGGGGGCCGGATGCGGCCCGCGGGCCGTATCTTTGACATGACTGGTCTAAAGTCACCTCACGTAGTCTAAAATTGACCCAATACGATAAAAAAAATATCGAAGTCAATCTAATATCAAAACTGCCCCGCGTCACCTAAAGAGATAATATGGAAAAATTGGGAATTTCATACATTAGTAGCAAATTAAAATATAAACTGCGTTCTTTTTTAAATGATACTAAAGGTCTTAAATTACTGTGTTTATGTGACTGTCAACAAATATTAAACAAAATTTTTCATCAAATTATACAATACATTTTTATTGTATAATTATGTTATTTATTTTCAAGGTCAGTTTTGCGTTACGCCCATTACAGTGCATTATAATATCGTGTTTCTTTATAGCCTATCCTCTCCATTTTGTAAATAAACATTATACAGTAATATTATAATATAGAATGTTTCATAAACGACGATTCTTTTTTAATTGATATGAATACAGTACCGAAAAAATCTTGTGTAAAACACTCGCACGACTTTCTCTTGCTACATTACATGTAAATAGTGAACAATACAGCCTATGTTTTATTAGAAGTAAACAATCCATGATTAAAAACATAACCTAATTTTAATCATGAGTAAATGATGGTAAATACTTATCATCCTCAACTCATTGGTCATGGTCTAGAGGTAAAGTCGTCGCCAAAATCAGCTGTTTAACAGCTGATTTTCGGAGACGAAGGTTCTTGGTTCAAATCCTAGTAGAGGTAGTTACTTTTATACGGATTTGAATGCTAGACAGTGGTTATCGGTGTACTTTGATGGTTGGGGTTCAATTAACCATACTCTCTCAGGAATGGTCGACATAGGTCTGTACAAGACCACACCTCATTTACACGTCACACACTTCATCCTCATCTCATTGGGTCATGGGGTTGCTTATCGCTCTAAATTGAACAGATTGCAAGGTACACTCATTAGGAATAAAAATAAAA
Source organism: Catonia carolina (assembly GCA_035578175.1). Taxonomy (NCBI): domain Eukaryota; kingdom Metazoa; phylum Arthropoda; class Insecta; order Hemiptera; family Achilidae; genus Catonia; species Catonia carolina. The sequence goes on from JAQMRL010000002.1 coordinate 5,081,373, forward strand.
AGTTCTTGTAATTTATAATTTAAATTTTTACTGGGACAAGTTAAATACATATTTTAAAATTAAATAATTATTTGTATGTTTGTACGTTGAAATAAGGTTGTAGGCATTTGCGTACATTAAAATTTGTAGACCTAATAGGTTGAAAGAATAGGTTATGGATATACTTTATGCGGGACTGTGTGTACACGTAGAGCAAGAGTTGTGCCAATTCGAATTGTCAACATATAATAATATTTAATTTAATTAAGTTAAATTAATTAATGATGCCATGTACTCAACGAGTTTATGTTTCATTATTTCATACTATTACAGTAACAATATTGAGAAAAAGCAATCCATTTACCCTACCTACATTTAACCTTAACTTAAAGAATATTGGTGTAGGATTTTATAAATATTTTTCCCGTTTTTATCGTTAAAAATATTGTAAGATTGCAAACGAAATATTAACAAAATGTAAAAAGTTATGCCGGTGGGGGGGGAATAACAGAAACGATTCAAAATCGTTGGAGCCGTTTTTGATAAAATTGCAGAAAAGTGAAAGTGGTATCTTCCGACTCTTGGAGAGAGTTTAGTTATTGGTAACATAAATCATCGCTAGAAGCTTAATTTATTCGCTTTTTGGGGTTGAAGGGGCCTGAAAACGTGTATTTCCGGTAAAAACCTGCTTTGGAAAAATCGACATGAAAATAAACTTTCCTTTTCTATAGACTACTATATAATTTACATACAGGACAAGAGAAAATAATATTCGTTAAATTTTTTTTAATTGAAACGGGTTAATTTTTTTAAGGAACTCCTCTTAATTTAGTATAAGGTAGGGTGAACCCCACTACCTAGTTAGTTTTCAAGCTGTAAGACCGATTTTGATGGTTTTATTTTTTAGAAAAGTCAGAAAAATCTTTTTAAGAACAATCAATTACAGCAAAATGATGTAAATGATTTGTACATGAACCATTTCTAAACGCGGCCAATTCATTCAACTATTCTGTAGAAACGGAAGTACAAAAAAAAAATACACATGAAACAAATTATCAAACAAATTGTGCTGGGCATATCGTGGAGCCTTTTGTATTTGTTCAGTGTTAGTCTAATTCAGAGTTATTTTGTCATTGTTTAAACTTTTCGGTTTATTTCAAACAAAACATGAATTGTAGACCCTACCACATGCCACATTCCTGTTACTGAATGTTTGTTATAACAGAGGAATTTTTCAAAACGTGAATTCTCATTTGTTTCTTTTTGTGAACATTTTCTAGCGCTTTATACAATTACTGCATAGAATTATAATTTATTGTAGTGGGGAAAAATTTTCAATACCCTATTTCAATTGATCTTTAATTTTCGTGATCCCTTGAAACCAAAACACGATTTCTACAATAAATTAGTAAATAAATGTCTACTTTTGTTACCTGCCCCCAAAATTGTTTAACATACTTCCCCTAAATTATAAAAATACTACCTTGTTTTTGCGGAGTAATTGGGTCCGGAAGGGGTCACGGATAATGAAAAATCGGCATAAACCGGAGACAGTAGGAAAACGACGAAACAAAATATAATTTCCTTTAAATCCCTAATGTGTGTACTTTGCCATCTGTTCAGTTCAGAACAATCGGCAACCCCATCACTTAATGAGATGAAGATGATATGTATGACGTGTAAATGAGATGCCGTCTTGTACAGACTCAGGCCGACCTTTCCGGGAAGAGTATGGTTAATTGAACCCCAACCATCAAAGTACACCGGTAACCACTGTCTAGTATTCACATCCGTATAAAATTTAGCAGTAATATCTAGTAGATACCTTTTCCAGGATTTGAACCAGGATCTTCATCTCCAAAAATCAGCTGTCAAATAGCTGACTCACGACGATTTTACATCTAGTCGAACCTGGTGTTTTTTTGTTTGTTTGTTTAACGTCGGATTGTTATGCAATTACTGCTAATGCAGACGGTGAAAGATGAAATGATTTTTGTAACGTATGAAAATATGCCGTGCCTGAAAGGGATTCGAACCCAAGACCGCATGATGAGAGGCGAGCACGTTACCAACTACGCCCTCGCCTTTCATCATGCGGTCTTGGGTTCGAATCCCATTCAGGCACGGCATACTTTCATACGTTACAAACATAAACCATTTCATCCTTCACCGTCTGCATTAGCAGTAATTGCATAAGAGTCGGACGTTAAAACAAAAACAAAAAAATCTGGTGTAAAACACTCACACAACTTTCTCTTGCAATGCAAATAATTAAAATTAACCTAACATTATTAATAAAATATTAGAAATAAACAAAAACTAACCTCAAAAACATAACCTTATTTTAATCATGAGTGAATGACGCAAAATGACAATCGAACTCAGTTTGGCTTAAAAATACGGAAAATCACGCTTTCACGCTAAACTAGGCTCTGTAGAGAAAAATGCTCTAAACAAAAGTTTTAGATCTTTTAATTTTCTATAAATTTAATTACATACACTTTTGTCGTAAAATGCATACTAAGACCAAAATGTTAAAAAAAATCGATTTTTCTCACGTTTTCGTGAGAAAAAAAACAGAAAAGCGCAAATTACCGCTAAACTAAGCGTTATACAAAAAAATGTTTGAAATAAAAGTTGTAGAATTTTACATTTTCTACAACTTTTATTATATAACGTTTTGCGCTAAAATGCATATTAAAGCCGCAATCTTAAAAAGAAAATGTTTTTACGTAAAAACAGCCTCACGCAGAATTTCAGCAAACATGGCGCCTACCCTTTATTGTAGAGCATAAAAAATGTAGTAAACCAGGCGATTTTTAAAAAAATCTTAGGACTAGTTTTTGAGAAAATCGCAAAAAAGTGAAAAATTACACGAATAAACTACCACTTCCGGTTGACCGATTTTGATGAAAATGTTCGTGTCGAGTCCGGTAGTGGTACGTAACTTAAGTTTCAAGTTTCAAGTTCGTACAATGTTCCGTTCTTGAGATATTCTGTTCACACACACACACACACACACACACACACACACACACACACACACACACACACACACACACACACACACAGACCAATCGCTAAAAACATGTTTTTTAGGTTCAGGGGGTCTGAAAACGTATAGATCCGGTGAAAACTCGATTTCGAAAAATCGACATGAAAACAATACTTTCCTTCCCATATATTCATATAGGCAAGAGAAAGTAAAAACAACGGGTTGGTCTAGAGGAAAATTCGTCGTCGCGAGTCAGCTGTTTAACAGCTGATTTTTGGAGACGAAGGTTCCTGGTTCAGATCCTGGAAAAGGTATCTACTAAATATTACCAACCCGGTTGGTACGAAATATAATGTAGAACTAAACCGTTTATTTAAACGTTTTTTAAACGAGTTTTGTTACAGCCTATATCTTCTCTCGCATCCCAACTGCCACCGATCTCTATATTCCCAGTCCGATCCTTTAGATTCCTAGAGAGCATTTCTTCCGGCATTTATTTATCAATGTTTCAGGTGGTCACCCACGTTTCCGTCTTTTTTAGGGACTCCAGTTCACAATCCTTCTTGGCCACCTTTTCTCTTCCATCATCTGCACATGACCAAACCACACCTGGTGACTCTTCTCTATTTTATTCACCGTACCATCCAATCAACTTCCTCAAATTTTCCCTTATCTCCACGTTCCTCACTCTCTCACTCTCTCTCTCTCTCTCTCTCTCTTAACTAGAAATTGTGTTACTCCTACGCAGCAAATTCATCTCTACATCTCCGATTCTGTCTTTGTCTCTACTGATCATCTTCCATGTTTCTGAATCGTTGTTTAAGTCATCAGCCCAATGGCTAGTTTGAACCTGTAAAGGTTTTACTAAGTAAAACGAGGAGTGAGGAGGTTTACAATTGCCTTCCTCACTGAGTGGAAAAGTACGCTTATCAGCATGCCGGGCCCTCCGAAAACCACATATTTTCCACTCTGCAAATGACACCTTCACTTCATTCACCACAAGATCTGACTGTATAATGAAATTCATTACTTTCAGAGGAGATAACTCTGATTAGTGTCTTTTACACCTCTTCCTCTTCTGTTCTTAAATGATTCATTTATTTAATTGGTTAATCATGTAATAAGAAACAGAACTATTTATTTTAGCCCTGCAACTAACAGATTGAGTATAAACAATTTAACACTCCACCTGTCTGTTATGAACAGAACCATGTTTCTGAACCATAAAGTAAAATACTTTGCACCACTGCAATAATATATAATACTTTGGACACACAATGCTAAACCACTTTGAACAACTCTTGTATGTTTGTATACAAATGCCCAAAAAATAAGCGTCAGATGCTACTGAGTTAAGAGTTGTATACATTTGGGGTTGCATAAGTTTGGAGTTAAACATATCAAACGGTTGGTTTCACCAATGTAGTTAAACAAGTTTTTTAATACGAGTATGACGGAAGAGCTAATCCTCGTAAAAATAATCAGGAATATTAAATGTTTCAAAAGTAGAAGTTATCTTTTTTAGGCTAAAATTTCACTATCTACTACTTTCAGGGCGACTGAAAAATATATTGACATGCTTACCGAATCATTGTCGTACGTGAACTAGTGTTTTTTTATTATTAGTCTCGCGACTGGTTTGATGCAGTTCTCCAAGCTATTCTATCGTTCGCCAGTCGTTTCATAAATGATGTACATACCTGTAACATCCTACATCTTTAGTAATTCGTTTTAAAAATATTTTAACCTTTGCATCCCCCTACAATTTACTCCCTCAGTATTACCCTCCATTATTGATAGACCAATACCTGAATGTCTTAAGATGTGCCCCACTAGCTTATCCCTTCTTCTAGTAAAATATTTCCATATACTTCTTTTTTCATCCACTCGTCTACTTATTTTGTCCACGTACCTAATCTTTACCATTTTCCTACAACACCACTTTTCAAAAGCTTCTATCCTTTTCCTTTCTACAGGCCCTATCACCCATGACTCTATGCTACACTCCAAAACAAAGTGTTTTAAGTTTTCGTTATTTTTTTTTGTTTAACGTCCGACTGTTCTGCAATTACTGCTAATGCAGACGGTGAAGGATGAAATGATTTTTTGTAACGTATGAAAACATGCCGTGCCTGAATTGCCTGAATTCAGTGCCTGAATCCCATTCATACGTTACAAAAATAATTTCATCCTTCACCGTCTGCATTAGCTTTCGTTAATTTGTAAATAAATGTTTGTAAACTGTTTTTCAGTTCAGTCATTTCTAGTATTTTACATTTATGATTAAAATTAGGTTATGATTTTCATATTACGTTGTTTGCTAATAGATTAAACATAGGTTATATTGTTCATGATTTCCATTGGCAAGAGAAAGTCGTGTGGCTGTTTCACAGCATATTTTTTGGAAGAGTCAATTAAAAGAGAGATGATTGTGCAAAATTGAAAACTTTGCACCATCGCAATCCCCTTATCAATTTGTAGTGTTTACAGGAGGAAATAAAGAAGTAGGCTTGATGGTGACTTTGTAATTATGAAAAATATTTTTAAAAGCGTTATGATTCATTAGCATTTTATAATTTTATAAATAGCGAAGACAAAACCGCTTTAAACTTCTAAAATAAACTAAGTAAACATCTGTTATTAATAAAATACGCAGAGAAAGTCGAGAGAGGAAAAGTTAGGTTGTTTTCTTCCATACTAAAATTTACATTAGAACGTTGAGACGCCTCTTTAATGCGATTAACAGACCAAACCAACTGAGACACTCAAAAGCATCGAGTTTCTCTGATTTATGTTCACTAAACTACCATCGCTACCCATTTATTAACTAGTAATATTAAACTGAATACCATGTAAATTAATAAATCTTTATTTTGTCAGCGTAGCGATTTAAAAATAGTTTTACCATTTTGTTATTAAGGGGGTAGTCAACTCAAGAACATGATTTTTTGTTTAATTTCGACTGTTTTTTGCATTTATTTTGAAGTTTTATATTTTCTGACTGCCCATAACAGACAGGTGGAGTGTCAAATTATTTACACTCAATCTGTTCGTTGCAGGGCTAAAATAAATAGTTCTGTTTCTTATCACATGGTCAGCCCATTAAATGACTGAATCATTTAAGAGCAGAAGACGTAGAGGTGTAAAAGACACTAATCAGAGTTATCTCTTCTGAAAGTAATGAATTTTATTGTACAGCCAGACCCTGTGGTGAATGAAGTGAAGGTGTCATTTATAGAGTGGAAAATATGTGCTTTTCAGAGGGCCCGGCATGCTGATAAGCATACTTTTCCATTCAGTGAGGAATGCAATGGTAAACCACCTCACTCCTCGTTTTACTTAGTAAAACCTCTAGAGGTTCAAACCAGCCTTTCGGCTGTTGACCTAAACAACAACATATTTTCTGAATCACAAAATTTATTTACTTTGTTTTTACGTTGACAAAAAGTTATAAGTAAAAACATCTGTTTAAAATAAAGCTGACTAGAAAGGCGAGTGATATTATTTCTTCAACTTCAAGTTTTCCGGAAATATGGTTTTAGCATAATTGTACATTCTTGGGAATTAAATATTTTGGTTTGTTTTGGAGATATTTGGATGATGTTTTTTTTCAAATGTTCATAATTTCTTGCTCTATTATCTGTGGAATGATTATTACAAAAACCTTAATAGGGATTTAGTTAAAAAATAATTTGTGAATACATAAAATACATGTTTTTGAAAATATGGTTTTTCGTTAATAAATTTCTTGTAAGAAATAATATATAAAAGCGCATACAACAGATAATAAACAGCAATTTTCTGTATTTTGTAGCGTAAGAATCATGTTGATATCTTTCTTGGTTCTTGAGATATTCGATTCCCAGTAAAAACCCGCTTTTCCAACCTCAACCTTATATTAGGGGCTGTAATTAATTTTTCGGCTTGGTTTAAATGGTAGATCATTACTAGTAAATTATTCTTTCATTTAAAATAAATAATGATAAATTATACCCAGAAGTTTGGATTTTCATTTTCTGGGTTGACTACCCCCTTAAAGACTTTTACAATTTCTTTTAACACTTTCCAGTCTACCATTTTTTTCACGACTATGCACTACAGACTAAAGTAAATTTAACGTATCTCGTATCACTGTAGACTAACGTTTTTTCAACTTTTTCAAAAAAAATCAGTGTGCAGTCACTTCAGTTCTTATCAACAAGGGTATTATATGAAAATAAAGTTTAAATTTTGATCTTTTTAACCATATATTTAGTTTAAGTCAATTATTAAGTTATTTATAAAATAATACTATTTACAATTACTCTAATTTACACATTTCCGAAAAAATTTATATGAAACTTATATCAATATCGCTTTCATTCTCCGCAGGGTCGTATGATTCTTCAATGTCCGTGCCATCTAATTCCGACCCAGAAAGAATCTTCTGTAAAACAATATAATGCATCTCTAGACATCGTTTCATGAAATGTATAATAGGACAATAACAGTAAAACACATACACTGCAAACAACGTGGCCATGTAACACGCTATGTCGGTACTCGGTAGTAGACGCTACGGTTCGATCTCGCACATTAAGTAGCGGTCGATAGTTTCGTCGATATATCAGAAAATACTAATCGATTCGGTCAGCTATCGCTGTAGGTAAACTGAGAACAAAGTGAACTAAATAACAGGGAAAACAGGAAACGGATAGCGTAAGGGTAGCCACATTTATAACAATGTGAAAGTAGCAAACGTATGAGATACGTTTACCGTCTAGGGATGTATATTACCGTGCCCGTATGAGATACGTTTGCCATCACTCGGTGTATATCATCACGGCCGTATCACGTACGTTTGTCGTCTCGAAATTGTTAAATACAGAGTCCTATTAAATACAAGTTTTGTTTTTATGATGCGAAGTTGGTAACCCTACTCAACCGGTATAGATACCGCAGTGTGAGTTGGTTTTCCTTGAGCTTTGTAAAACTTTGTCCCGTTTCCGGTCGTGTTATGAACAGAATGTCTTTTACTCTAGAACAATCGCTTTTTTAAATCTGAAGGCTGAAGCTCTTGGACTAATCGTACGCTATACGGATACAATTTCTATTTTTTTAGCACCTTTCTGACACACTCGAACATGATAAACCAACTTACGAGAAACTTTTGTTTATAACCACCGTTTACTTGAGTTGGTGGTTATTTATTCCTAGTAGATAAAATATAATTTTGTATTTGTATAAAGTAGAATAAATAAAGATTATTATTATTATTATCTCTTTACTATTCGAGGACGGGTGGGGAATCTAGCGTTTTGAGGAGTGCATATTAGCCGCTGACATATCCGTTGTCATAGCAACACGCTAGCTAAGGAAGAGTAGTGGCGGTCACCCGTCTAACTCTTCATTTAGGCATTTGTTACGTGCATTGAGGCCATTAAAAAGCTATTTAAAACATTAGAAAGCGCTCTAAGCACATACAATAATTTTATGTACTATTTTACACGTCACTTCTTCATTTATTGTAATACAAAAATAATTGTAACAGAAATTATACATATTTTGTGAGAGAAATAAATTTCGTTGCTATTTAGAAAATAGGTGAAGAGGCTCTTCACCTACTTAACTTAAATAACCGCCGCTGCTTGAATTACAGAAAATATTCGGCAATGAAAGTCATATTTTGGACGCGACTTTTGGATTTCTTCGATCCATCTGTGTATTACGGTAATAGTGTGTGACAGTGTTGGATTTTAGCCTATAAAAAGTACGTGTTTTTTACTTTCGCTTGCCTATATGAATATATAGGAAGGAAAGTATTGTTTTCATGTCGATTTTTAGAAATCGAGTTTTCACCAGATCTATACGTTTTCAGACCCCCTGAACCCAAAAAAACATGTTTTTAGCGATTGTTCTGTGTGTGTGTATACAAAATATCTCAAGAATGGAACATCGTACAAACTTGAAACGTAAAACTTAAGCTACATACTACTACCGGACCCGACACGAACATTTTCGTCAAAATCGGTCAACCGCAAGTAGTAGTTTATTCGTGTAATTTTTCACTTTTTTGCGATTTTCTTATAAACTGGTCCTACGATTTTTTTTAAATCACCTGGTTTATTCAATTTCTTATTCTCTACAAGATAGGGTAGGCGCCATGTTTGCTGAAATTCATGGTGAGGCTGTTTTCACGTAAAGAAATAGTTTTTTTAAGATTACGGCTTTAATATAAATTTTAGCGCAAACATTAAATGTTAAAAGTTGTAGAGAATTTAAAAACCTACAACTTTTATTTGAAACATTTTTTTGTATAACGCTTAGTTTAGCGGTCATTATCGATTTTCTGTTTTTTCTCACGAGAACGTGTGAAAAATCGATTTTTTTAAGATTTCGGCCTTAGTATGCATTTTACGACAACAGTGTATATAATTTATTTTATAGGAAATAAAAAGATCTACAACTTTTATGTTGTTGTTGTTTAGGTCATCAGCCAAAAGGCTGGTTGAACCTGTAGAGGTTTTACTAAGTAAAACGAGGAGTGAGGTGGTTTACCATGCCTTCCTCACTGAGTGGAAAAGTACGCTTATCAGCATGCCGGGCCCTCTGAAAAGCACATATTTTCCACTCTGCAAATGACACTTTCACTTCCTTCACCACAGGGTCTGGCTGTATAATGAAATTCATTACTTTCAGAGGAGATAACTCTGATTAGTGTCTTTTACACCTCTACCTCTTCTGTTCTTAAATGATTCAGTCATTTAATTGGCTGACCATGTGATAAGAAACAGAACTATTTATTTTAGCCCTGCAACGAACAGATTGAGTGTAAATAATTTGACACTCCACCTTTCTGTTATGGGCAGACAACTTTTATAAAAAGCATTTTTCTCTACAGAGCCTAGTTTAGAGTGAAAGAGTGATTTTCCGTATTTTTAAGCCGAACTGAGTTCGATTTTCATTTTGCGTCTTTCAGTCATGATTAAAATTAGGTTATGTTTATTGAGGTTAGTTTTTTGTTTATTTCTAATGTTTTATTACTAATGTTAGGTTATATTGTTAATTATTTGCATTGGCAAGAGAAAGTTGTGTGAGTGTTTCACACTAGATTTTTAACGATCGTTTAAAGAATGGAGCTGGAGAAAGTAAAAGGAATTTTTTATTTCGTTCTTGATATTAAATTTAAATTAAATTGAGAAAACACTGCTATTTTCTGAACATTATTCTTTATTTAATATTGTACGGGCTGAGTATTACAAGTTTCCTGCAATGTTACTGCTGCTATTTGTAGGCCTATTACATTTCATAATAATAATACAGAGGGTGGCAAGAAAAAAAAACCGAGAACACAATGAGTATTGTTTACTGAAATCCCTTTAAAATATAAATTAATTCATTGAAAATACAGACGGAAAATATTAAAGGCGTTCCTTTTATTCTTTTGTTCTATCGTGTTCATTTTTTTTCGTTGAATTAAAATATGAAATTAATAAAGTCGGATGGGACTTAATGTTTTCGTATTTCGAACAATTTTCAATGTTTGGAATACCAAAGTAGGTCTCTTCAACGCCTACTAATTTATCCGTTATAAAAATTTAAAAAAAATTGGAATGGTGACAGAAAAACTTTTCCCGCAAACTTTTATAATAATTATTTTTACTTATGTTTGTAGAATTTCTGTAAAATACAGATTGTTTACATGTAAACATTGGTGTTATAATGTAGTTATGTGAGAGTTACAGTATGAACAGATTAATTTTTTTATCATTATTTGTCCGTTTTGTAGTGGTGGAGGGTTAATCACTTAATAAGTATTCTACTATAAAAATAATGTGGTGAGAAACACACACATGACTTTTTTTGCCAATGTAAATAAGTAACCAAAGTGAAATAAAAAACATAACCTAATTTTGAATCGTGAGTGAATGATTAAAAATGAAAATCAGCCTATGTAGAACTTAAAACCGGGAAAGTCGCTAATAATAATAATGCAAAACTTTGTCTCTGTAAAAAGTAATGCTTCAAATAAAAATGAAGTTTTTTTAATTTAATATAACTTTTATTATGTAGACTTTTGTCGTAAACTGCATAGGCCGTTAGCTTAAAAAAATCAAAATTTTTAACGTTTTTCATGAGCAATATAGAGAAGACATTAATTTATTGATACTGAATAATTGTTGTAGAAAAAAATGTTTGAAGTCAAAGTTGTAGGTTTGTTAATTTTCTACAATTTTTATTTTATACACTTTTGGCCTGAAATGCATATTTAGGCTGTAATCTTAAAAATTGTCCATTGCACGTAGAGTGTTAAATTATTTGCACTCGGTCTATTAGTTCCAGGGCTATAAAAAAAATAGTTGTGTTTCTTTTCACATGGTCAGCCAATTTGTCAGACTGAAGCATTTAACAGCAGAAAAGTTAGAGGTGTTAATAACCCAGTCACAGTTATCTCCTCTCAGAGTAATCAGTTTCATTATAGTGCAGGCAGACCCTGTAGTGAATGAAATGAAAGTTTCATTTGTAGGGTGGACAGTAGAAGCTTTTCAAAGAGCCCGGCATGCTGATAAGCATACTTTTCCACTAAACTACATCACTCCTAGTTCATACACCAAACTTCAAGAGTCCTTCACGACGCCGGTCAACGCTCTGTACAGCCAGCTGTCAGAGAAATCTACACGACACCTCGCCCGCCGCAAGTAAAGATTAAACAGCCATTCCACGATTTTCTATAGACTCTCCACAAACATCCCTATAAATATTTCCTACTAGAAAAACAACACTCCCGACTAGAAAAAGCTTCTCTTCCCAAGGCAATGTTCTCGCGGTTATCCCGATTCTGAGCCCATCCTTCCACCAGCTAACCAGCTAACCAGCTGGTAGCTAACCAGCTGGTAGCTAACCAGCTAACCTCATGCAGGCCACTATTTAAGGAGCTTAAATTGCTTACAGTTCCCTCTCTGTACATTTTTCAGGTGATTATGTATGTTAGGCAAAATAATTTTATGCAGAATTTCAATGTTCACAATCATAACGAGAAACAGAAATGATTATTATGTGGCTAATCACTCCACAAAATTGTTTGAACAAAAACCTACTTATGCAGGGAGAAAATTCATAAATAAATTACCCCAATTTTTAAAATGTTGTGAGGATTTGAATTCCTTTAAAAAGAATCTGAAAAATTACTTTATCGGTGAAACTTTTTATAGCGTACAAGAATTTCTTTCTTGATAGTAGTGTAGTGATACATTGTGTGATTCTTATATTATATTTCAGGTGTTATAGCTGACATGTCCTATACTCCTCCTGGAGTCTCCAGGGCGCAAAAAAAACCAATTAATCATCTGTAATTTCAAATGAAGAAAAATCTCAAAAAGTTCTTTTCATCCAATTCTCCGAATGACAAGGTAGCCTAGCTACGACGTCGTCATCCCAAGCGCAAGCTCACTTCTTTCAACCCTCGAATTTCGGACTTCACTTTTCGTTTTACTAAATGAAGCCTCTAGAGGTTCAAACCAGCCTTTCAGCTCATCTTTTTACTTAAACAACAACTTCCAGTAATTAGCATGGAATCGAATCCAGGTTCTTTCGCTTTACAGTTTAAAGTAACTAAGTACTGATGTCTAAACCACTGTATAACGAGAGTGATCCGTTACACGTAATGTAATAAGATATTTGGATGTAACATGTTCTATGTCTGTGTAAATTAAACTGATACATTTTTTGATAGCAGACATAACTTGGTAGTTCATTAAATGTTAACATAAAACAGGCGTTTTTCTAGGCGTATAAAATACATCTAAAAATACGTATACACATTTGCAGACACTTGAGTTAAAAAGTTAAAAAAGACAGACGGATGAATTGTAGCTTTATGTCTACATAGAATGCTAATATTTAATCACTTTTTTATAAACGCTTTTTTAGGAACAACACAATGAAATCTTCTTTTATTCAAAATGTTTATAAAATATTACTCTATTTTTTTTAGTTAATTGACCTTTTAACACATTAGTTAGTTTTACTTAAGTTCCAAGTTTTAATTACGTACTTTGTTTTGTTCTTGAGATATTTTGTTCACGTACACACACACACACACACACACACACACCAATTGGTAAAAACGTGGTTTTATTGGTTCGGGGGCTTAAAGACTTTTATTTCCTTTGTTAAATCGACATGAAAACATTAATTCATGTTCTCTATACATTTATTCATGTAGGGATTGAGAAAGTAATAAAAAATTTCCTTTCATGAGACGACGCGTCTTGTGGCAAGTGGCAAGTTTTAAAAAGAGCTATCTTTGACTTAAAACAAAACCCATTAGTGATTTCTGCATCTACTCTTTAAGAGGAATCGAATAACACTATTTTTCTATTTCATATAATGAATTAATACAATAATTTCACTAACCTTCTTTTTAAACTGCGTCACCTTTATTTCAATTTTCACTTACACGTGTTTCGGTGTATCCACCATCATCAGAGTAAATAACATATAATTGAAACTAAAAGAGTTTTATACAAGTGACTGAAGATGTATCATCTTCTATAGATTTTTAATAAATAATGTTTTTAGTTTCAATTATATGTTATTTACACTGATGATGGTGGATCCACCGAAACACATGTAAGTGAAAATTAAAATAAAGGTGACGCAGTTTAAAAAGAAGGTTAGTGAAATTATTGTATTAATTCATTATATGAAATAGAAATATTTAAAACTGCAGGATGCATTATAAAGATTTATTTTTGAATGAACACTATTTTTGTTTCCAAATTCTGATTTTGATTTCTTGACTTCTGGTTTTTGGCCATTTCTGTTCGAAACTGGAACTTCAAGCCCAATCCAGGCTCATTAACTTTTCGTGTAGATTACGAATCCGAAAACCGTTTCTTGCTATCTCTTGTACGAGTAGTTTCTAACATCACTGGATGTGACAGACGACGGACATAGGAAAATGATAGATTATTTTTACTTTCTCTTGCCTATATGAATATACAGGGTGATTCATGAAGTTCTCCCCCCACTTCTACAGCACATTGTACTAGTAAAAATAATGAAAAAATGTTATATAAACATAGGTCCGAAAACGCTTCGTTAGCGAGTTACAGCTAGCGAAAGTTTCGCCTGGATTTCAGTTCACCAGGTGAAATGAGGTCTTCCTGGAATTGTGGTAAGGTAGATTAAGGGGCAAATTCAATCATTTCTTATGGTTTTTGATCTGATAAATTGAATAAAACAGGTCCCAGAACTGTAAGTTAAATAGTTTTTGAGAAAACCAGTGTCAAATGCAAAAAATGGAGTGAAAATCACATTTTTTCATCTTTGGGCAAGAATAACTTTGTTATTTCACCAAGAAACAGTTAAAAATTTTCAATAAAAAATGTAGAAAATTTTATTCTGAACAAACCGGTGTAAATAAAGTACACAGAAAGCGAATAGTTTTTGAGAAAACCAGTGTCAAATGCAAAAAAATGGAGTGAAAAAAACACATTTTTTCATTTTAGTTTTTCCGGTTAATTTTACTTTGTACTCTTATGAATAAAAACTCATTTAATCAAATATCTATTCGCTTTCTGTGTACTTAATTTACACCGGTTTGTTCAGAATAAAATTTTCTACATGTTTTATTGAAAAATTTTAACTGTTTCTTGGTGAAATAACACAGTTATCCTTGCCCAAAGATGAAAAAATAAGTTTTTCACTCCATTTTTTGCATTTGACACTGGTTTTCTTAAAAACTATTTAACTTACAGATCTGGGACCTGTTTTATTCAATTTATCAGATCAAAAACCATAAGAAATGATTGAATTTGCCCCTTAATCTACCTTACCACAATTCCAGGAAGACCTCATTTCACCTGGTGAACTGAAATCCAGGCGAAACTTTCGCTAGCTGTAACTCGCTAACGAAGCGTTTTCGGACCTATGTTTATATAACATTTTTTCATTATTTTTACTAGTACAATGTGCTGTAGAAGTGGGGGGAGAACTTCATGAATCACCCTGTATAGGAAGGAAAGTATTGTTTTCATGTCGATTTTTAGAAATCGAGTTTTCACCGGATCTATACGTTTTCAGACCCCCTGAACCCAAAAAACATGTTTTTAGCGATTGGTCTGTGTGTGTGTCTGTGTGTGTGTGTGTGTGTGTCTGTGTGTGAACAGAATATCTCAAGAACGGAACATCGTACGAACTTGAAACTTGAAACTTAAGTTACATACCACTACCGGACGCGACACGAACATTTTCATCAAAATCGGTCAACCGGAAGTAGTAGTTTATTCGTATAATTTTTCAGTTTTTTGCGATTTTCTCAAAAACTGGTCCTACGATTTTTTTTAAAATCGCCTATTTTACTCAATTTTTTATTCTCTACAAGATAGGGTAGGCGCCATGTTTGCTGAAATTCTGGGTGAGGCTGTTTTCACGTAAAAACGTTGTTTTTTTAAGATTACGGCTTTAATATAAATTTTAGCGCAAAAACTTATATAATAAAAGTTGTAGAGAATTTAAAAACCTACAACTTTTATTTAAAACATTTTTTTGTATAACGCTTAGTTTAGCAGTAATTTGCGATTTTCTGTTTTTTTTTTCTCACAAAAACGTGAGAAAAATTGATTTTTTTAAGATTTCGGCCTTAGTATGCATTTTACGACAAAAGTGTATATAATTTAATTTATAGAAAATTAAAAGATCTACAACTTTTATTTAAAGCATTTTTCTCTACAGAGCCTAGTTTAGAGAGAAAGAGTGATTTTCCGTATTTCTAAGCCAAACTGAGGTTGATTTTCATTTTGCATCATTCACTCATGATTAAAATAAGGTTATGTTTTTGAGGTTAGTTTTTGTTTTTTTATAATGTTTTAATACTAATGTTAGGTTTATTGTTAATTATTTGCATTGGCAAGAGAAAGTTGTGTGAGTGTTTCACACCAGATTTTTTTTTATTCCTAATGTGTGTACGTTGCAATCTGTTCAATTGAGAACAGTTAGCAACCCATAACCCAATGAAATGAGGATGATGTGTAAGACGTGTAAACGAAGAAGTCTTGTACAGATTCAGATAGTATGGTTAATATTGAATCCCAACTTTCAAAATACACCGGTAACCACTGTCTTGTATTCAAATCCGTATAAAAGTTACAACAAATTACTAGAAATTGAACCAGGAACATTCGTCTCAGCTGTTAAACAGATGACTCGTGGTGATTACTTTACCTCTAGACCAACCGGTGAGTTGAAAAACGATAGATGACAATAAAAATTGCCACCAAAAAATTTAATAATGAAGGTTTTTGTTGTTTAGGTCATTAGCTGAAAGGCTGGTTTGAACCTCTAGAGGTTTTACTAAGTAAAAACGACGAGTGAGGTGGTTTATTATTGCCTTTCTGACTAAGTTAAAAGAGTATGCTTATCAGCATGCCAGCCCTTCCGAAAAGTACCCAATTTCCACCCTGCAAATGAGACCTTCACTCCATTCATCACAGCGTCTGGCTGTATAGTGAAATTCATTACTCTCAAAGGAGATAACTGTGACTAGTGTCTTTTACACCTCTACTTCTTCTGTTCTTAAATAGTTCTGTCATATAATTGGTTGAGCCCACGATAAGAACCAGAACTATTCCTTGTAGCCCTCGAACTAACAATAATAATTACTCTAGTAGAAATTTTTTAAATTGCTACCAATGAAGCAGAAGTAAACTATAAATACATTTTTACTTTCTCTTGCCTATTTGAATATATAAGAAATAAAGTATTTTTTTCATGTCGATTTTTCGAAATCGAGTTTTCACCGGATCTTCACGTTTTCAGACCCCCTGAACCCAAAAAACATGTTTTTAGCGATTGGTCTGTGTGTGTGTGTGTGTGTGTGTGTGTGTGTGTGTGTGTGTGTGTGTGTGTGTGTGTGTGTTTGTATACAAAATATCTCAAGAACGGAACATCGTACGAACTTGAAACTTAAAACTTAAGTTACATACCACTACCGGACCCGACACGAATATTTTCATCAAAATCGGTCAACCGGAAGTAGTAGTTTATTCGTGTAATTTTTCACTTTTTTGCGATTTTCACGAAAACTGGTTCTACGATTTTTTTTTAAAAATCGCCTGGTTTACTTAATTTTTTATGCTCTACAAGATAGGATAGGCGCCATGTTTGCTGAAATTCCTTGGTCAGGCTGTTTTCACGTAAAAAATTTATTTTTTTAAGATCGCGGCTTTAATATGGATTTTAGCGAAAAAATGTATATAACAAAAGTTGTAGAGATTTTAAAATCCTACAACTTTTAGTTCAAACTTTTTTTGTATAAGGCTTAGTTTAGCGGGAATTAGCGATTTTCTGTTTTTTCTCACGAAAACTTGTGAAAAATCGTTTTTTTTTTAGATTTCAGCCTTAGTATGCATTTTACGACAAAAGTTTATATAATCAAGTTTATAAAAAATTAAAAGATGTACAACTTTTATTTATACTATTGTTCTCTACAGAGCCTGGTTTAGCGTGAAAGAGTGATTATCCGTATTTTTAAGCCACACAGGTAGATTTTCATTTTTCGTTTTTCACTCATGATTAAAATTAGGTTATCTTTATTGAGGTTAGGTTTTTGTTTATTTCTAATGTTTTATTACTAATGTAAGGATTATTGTTAATTTTTTGCATTGGCAAGCGAAAGTTGTGTGAGTGTTTCACACCAGATTTTTTAATAAAACTCTATTCGTTAAAAATTACAGTAATAAAACGAAGATATTTTAAACTTATTTTAAAAATAATAGCATGTAATATAACAAATTTACTGGACATCTGGAGTTGTTTATTTTTTGAGTCTATTAAAATAATAAACATCTCCAGCTGATTGAAAAATTAATACTTTAGAATTATTTAATTCACATTGACAAAATTATTTAAAAGTTATTTATTTGAGTTACTAGGCAACTAAAGAAGAAGTAAAGATTTTGTACAAATTATTTTAGTGAGGGACAAGATGGCGAACTGAATGGGCAGGTCCCTCATTCATCCATTAAATGTATTGAATTTGTTTAGTTTATGATATTCGGGATATTAAATAAACCAGTGAGTCTTAAATATTTTTACATTATACTGTTTTATTTGTGTATTTCATTGTCATTTATAACATTGAATCCAGACTATAGGCCTATTATTATTATTCGTTACCAACAAATGTTAGTATGGTTGAAATGAAAATAGGTGTCACTGGACATGTTAACAGTAATAATTAACTGTTGATAACTTTCTATTAGATGCAACTGACAGTAGTGGCAGTGATCACACTACAAATATTTAATCTCTTATGAGAAGATAATATAATTATTCTTTCAAATTGTCGATCACTTATGAAGAGATATTTAGTTCTTTTACAAGCACTGACAAGAAAACGGATAAACTTTTGATGAGTATTGAGAAAAAATTTAGATTGTAAATAGTTATTAATGTAAATGGTTAAAATGGAACGAAGACTAAGCCCCAGTAAAAGGTGGTTGAAATGTTGGTCCTGTGAAGAGATTAAATCGGATCCTCCTCTAGACTAGAATCTAATTAATCGCTACCTCATTTCATATAATATAGACGTAGAGTGTGCCTAATTTACTGCAATCCATTTAACAGTTAACGAGTAATTGGGTTCCTCACACGCTTATAGTTACTTGCTACAATGTGATCAGGTAAAAACCGCCCTGAAAATTGCACCCACATTCCTGATATTATTATTATTATTATTATTATTACTATTACTATTACTAGTCGTAAAACTCCCAAAGTGGAAGACGCTAAGTAAAGATGATTCAGTTTTGGGGTTTCTTGTTGTTATTTTTATTTGCCCACCAGTTTTTCATTCCCTGCGAGAATTTAGCCTTTCTTTCTTCACTCTATTTTACTCCAGTTCTCGGAGCTTTTGTTTCTGGTTTAACTTCCCATTTCTCAACCTTCCTCCTAAAATTGTTTCTTGTGTCCAAGTCTTCTTTCACAATCTTAGCCATCTCCAAGTCTTTTTTAACATTTCGGATCCATTCTCCTCCATCAACGACGGAAAAAGGAAAGAGGAACTAGAGAGGGTGCAGAAAAGACTAATTTATAAGTTAGAATGTAGATCTGGGAGAAAATTTGATGGCTATGAGGATGCCCTCTCATTCTACGGGCTTCAGAGTCTGAGCACGCGTCGTAGAATGATGGAAGTTCTATACATTTACAACATTCTGCATTCACGAGTTGAAGTTCCGGATATCTCGAAAGTTTTTCTGAGGGTGCCTTGCACAGCTTTAAGAAGTTTCAGGCTGTTTGCTGGAGCCACAAAAAGTAAAATAGCTCCAATCAATAGATGTATAGGTACAGCCAATGAAATAAATGGAGAGGTAGATCTGTTTCACAGAGATGGTAAAATTAAAGAAAAACTGTACAGGATACTGTGAAGGAAGGCTGTAAATACTGCGTGAGCTTTATGTTATTTGTGTCTATGTGGTGTATGTTAAGCTCGGCGGCTGACTGTATTTTAGTGAAGAAAGAATGACTACGTTAAGTTGTAATGGTGCGGTATACTGAGGCGATATTCTATTGCTGTTCTACTGTACTACCACCTCGCATCCTTGCGACCAGCCTTAGTAGTGAGTGGAGACGGCGGGGTGTAGGGAAGTTTGGAAGCCCCAAAATAAAATTATTATTATTATTATTATTGGCGAATTCTCCTTGGATAGAAGACGTTAAGCATCATGACTCAGTTTCGTCATTTGTTTTTCTTATTGGTCCAGTAGGCCTTCATTGTTTCCGAGAAAGCTTTTTTGCGGTTTTCAGACCACTTTGGTCTAAACTGCTTCTCTTTTGAGGGCTCTGAAACTTTCCACTTGTCTACCTTGTGACGGAATAAGTTTTTATTAAAAATTTCAGTTTGATGTATATTTGCGCTTTTTAGGTCCTTACGAATTTCGTCCAGCCAAGGTGTTGAAATTTTAAGTTTTGTAATATATTATTTTGTAAATAAGTTTTGTAAATTATTATTATTATTATTATTATTATTTGCGTATATTCCTCTTAAGGAGAGCGCTAAAAACACAAAAATTTAGCTCTTGGTGGTGGCTCTGTTCCTCTTTTTAGCTTCCCAAAAATCTTTCATCCTCTCACTTTGCGCCTTTTTCTCTTCGTCTGTCCATTTTCGCCCACTTCTTTTTGCTTGCGATCTGAACTGAATTTCCTGGTTTCTGATATTTTTCTCTACAAATTCTTTCATTGTGATGCACAATTCTTGCAGGTCTTCCATAGTTTCTTTGTACCAAGAGGTACCCAACTTTTAAGTGGAAATTATGTTTAATATTCTTTTTGTCAGTCTGGTGTCACTCATTCGGGCTATATGTGTAAAAAATCTCACTCTGCGTTTTCTGATGAATGTCGTGATGGTTTTAGTATGCCTGTATAGTTCTTCTGTGGGTCTTTTTTGCCAGAAGTTTTCTCTGAAAACTGCTCCGAGTATTTTCCTCAGAATTTTCCTTTCTTGCTTTTCAATGTCTTTAATTTTTGCCATTCCCCTGGTACTTGTGGTTTCTGATGCATATAAGGCTTCTGGTAGGACCACCGTATTGTAGTGTCGTAACTTTGCAACTGTGGAGATGCATTTTTTATTGTAGTAAGACCAGGTGAGTTTGTACGCTTTCTGTAATTTTGAGACTCTTTCCTCATTTGACTTCGTGTTGAGACCAGATTTTTGCATAATTTTTCCTAGATATTTGAACTCATTGACTTGTACAATTTCACCGTTTTTTGTTTTTAGTGGGAGTTTGTCTGAGGACTTTGTATCAAAAAACTATGTTTTATTTTTCATAGGAAATTTTGAGCCCGGATATCTTATATATAATGAATGAACAAACAAATGGAAAATGCTATTCAATTAAATAAAATACTGTAGCAATATTTAAAAGAAAAGCGTGCTCGACCATTCTCGAGAAGGACCGAAATTTAAAAGGTTAATGTAAATAATAACAGTTACTGGTAACGCGCTATAAGTTGGCGATTGCGCTTATCATGCGGAGGACAGTATACTATCTATTCTACTTACATCGGCCAACCAGAAAGCATAACACAAGTATAAACCACCACAAACACTTAAGTAATAAAATTCAGTTCATGACTTGTCACACTAAATAAGTAAGAAGTAATGTAATTATTTAAAGAAAGTAACTTGTTTAAAATTCATTTGCAATTCAACACGACTTTACTGAAAATAATGAAATATGAACACCCTAAAAATACAATAACATTTTGAAATTACCGTAAAACTACTATTACTCACGATAATAAGCTCGCATCGACAGAACTCACGGACTAAATAGTCTATCACTACAAATGTCAGAGTGCAGTAATTCAGTTTACTGCTGATAACCAAAGAGGATACTAAAATATAGCTTAGGCCTAGAATTATGGCTTATTTAGAATGAATGTGTATTATTTAGGATAATTATTAAGAATCAATAAATAATAGAATGGGATGTTTATAAAACGACATACTAATTGTAAACATAATAAATCAATGTAATTGTAAAACAACAAAATGATGTATTTAGAAAAGCACATAAATGGTAGCACTTCCACCCCCCACCCACCCACGCGGGCATAGTCAAGTCTTACTCTAGCTGACGATCGTCAACTTATATTGCGTTACAAGCAGTAGTAAATAATAAATAGGGTTTCTAAGAAATAGAAATATAACGCACAAAAATGGGACCGCTAAATCTGAAAAAGCTATAATAACCTGGCTCAGAGAAATTCAAGAGGATGAGCCCAGCCGAGACCGGACGCACCATCCCTGGTCTATGCTACCGGTGGCGGACGCTACATTCCCGCACCGATCAGCCTTCGCCGGCCCGGAGAGAGCCGCCTCGGCCGCGCTATCGGCTGACGGCCTACGCCGACCCGATACTGCGGGACTCTGGGGGCCACCACTGTCACGCTGCAGTGGGGACCCAACTGCCGCTGAGGGAAGCCTAGGCTTGAACCCGGTAGCCGAGCCGTCACTCTTCGGGCTCCGCTTCCACCACGCCGGCCAACGACAAGACGTCCACCACAGCACACGGCTGCCGGACTCCAGCGAGGACTAATCGACGACCCCGCAAGAGACAAAATGATGCTTCCGCTCGCCGACCCGTCACCGTAAGCCGTCGACCGGACCGTCATCGCCCGCTGACGCGAGCGATGCCCACAGCGGTCCCTCGACCGAGCCTTACGCCCACCGGACCCGACGAAGCAGCCATCGACGCACTACTGCGAGGGAAGAAGATGACGTCTCCGCTGGACGACGACAGGCCGTGTCGCCCAGCTCCTCGACCGCCACGACGACTACGACCGACGCTTAAACGGTCTTTTTCAGGGCCACTAAATTAATAAGGTTAGCCACTTAATTTCGCCATCCGGTGAGACACTAATGATTAAAATCAGGTTGTTTTGAGGTTAGTTTTTTTGTTTACTTCTAATATTTCATTACTAATGTTACGTTATATTGTTCATAAAGCTATTTGCATTGGCAAGAGAAAGTCGTGTGAGTGTTTCACACCAGATTTTTATTTAAGTTGTCGTATGTTTTATGTCAAATACTTTAGCATACAGTAAGACAGAAAATGAGTTCTGAATTCGTTAGTATTCATAGATTATGTGTCTAAATTTAGTGTGAAAACAAACACGTGATTGCGGTGGAAACTTGAAACTTAACAGATAAGATGAACGAAATGTTATTTCAGCATGAATCTAATACTGTAGTAATATTTCAGGGTGTCATCTCGTTTGACCTAGTTGTCATGTTATCTTAAACCACTACTCACTAGGCCTACTACGTGGTCTAAGTTTCTTCATAAATTTACAACTTTTTTCGTTTCGCCTAAGTCCGTCCTTGAAATTTTACTATACTTAGTAATCTACTCTTTTTATTTTTGTTTTTTTTTTTGTACAAAAACACCTTTTAATTTTAATAGAGTTTCAAAACTTTAGGGGAAAGTTAATTAAAGAAAACAAGATACAATACCGCAATAATAAAAAGTTTTAGTTGTAGTACAACTGACTAATTTGTATTACATTTAAGTTGGTAACTTTTTTTATAAATTTATTTTTATTTAATACGATTAATTTAACATGCTTTTTGAAATTTTTAAGATTATGTTAAAATATTCAAATATGCCCATAACGGGCAGTTGGAGTGTTAAATTAATTGCACTCGATCTGTTGGTTCCAGGGCTACAAAAATAGTTCTGTTTCTTATCACATACTCAGCCAATTTTATGGCTGAACTACTTAAAAAAAAGAAGAGGTAGAGGTGTAAAAGACACTAGTCAGAGTTATCTCCTCTGAGAGTAATGAATTTCATCAGTATACAGCCAGACTTTGTGGTGAATGAAGTGAAAGTGTCATTTGCAGGGTGGAAAGTAGAAGCTTTTCAAAGAGTCCGGCATGCTGATAAGCATACTTTTCCACTAAACTACATCACTCCTAGTTCAGACACCGATCTTCAAGAGTCCTCCACGACGCCTGTATATGTTTAAGATTTATACGAAATATTTTAAAATGTAGCATGTACTATATTTTATCACCCCATTATGACAGTCTACAAACAATTGCTAAAAGATTGCTAAGTTTAATAATTTTAAATTTGCTAAAAATATAATTTATTATGAAATTATATTAGGCCTAATACGTTTCTTTTTTATCTGTTTCAGGTAAGTCCCAGTAATTAAAGACAGTCGTTAAGTAAGTTGTTTTAATCAGTCCCTTGAAAAATGGGACAAACTTCGGTGAGTCATTTTTTAAAATTTTGTATTATGTTTATTAAACTTTCTGTTTAAGTTCCGCGTACTTGATATATTAAATATATGAGACTTAACAAATGCAGTACAGTTAGCATTTCCTGCTTCGTGAGGAATTGGTTATGCACACAGTAAAAAACGTCTCTTTGTAACAAATTCTGCTCATTTATTACTTTCTCTTGCCTATATGAATATATACGAAGGAAAGTATTGTTTTCATGTCGATTTTTCGAAATCGAGTTTTCACCGGATCTACACGATTTCAGACCCCCTGAACCCAAAAAACATGTTTTTAGCGATTGGTCTGTGTGTTTGTGTGTGTGTGTGTGTGTGTGTGTGTGTGTGTGTGTGTGTGTGTGCGCGCGCGCGCGTGCGTGTGTGTGTGTGAACAGAATATCTCAAGAACGAAACATAGTACAAACTTGAAACTTAAGTTACATACCACTACCGGACCCGACACGAACATTTCATCGAAATCGGTCAACTGGAAGTAGTAGTTTATTCGTGTAATTTTTCACTTTTTTGCGATTTTCTCAAAAGCTGGTCCTACGATTTTTTTTTAAATCGCCTGGTGTACTAAATTTTTTATGCTCTACAAGATAGGCTCGGCGCCATGTTTGCTGAAATTCATGGTGAGGCTGTTTTCACGTAAAAAAAGCGTTTCTTTAAAATTACGGCTTTAATATGCATTTTAGCGCAAAAATTTATGTATAATACGTAATGTAGAGAATTTAAAATCCTACAACCTTTATTGAAACATTTTTGTGTATAACGCTTAGTTTAGCGGTAATTAGCGATTTTCTGTTTTTTTTCTCACGAAAACGTGTGAAAAATCGAGTTTTTTATAAATTCAGCCTTAATATGCATTTTACGACAAAAGTGTAAAAACATTTATAGAAAATTAAAAGATCTACAACTTTTATTTAGACCATTTTTCTCTACAGAGCCTAGTTTAGCGTGAAAGAGTGATTTTCCGTATTTTTGAGCCAAACTGAGGTTTATTTTCATTTTGCGTCTATCACTCATGATTAAAATAAGGTTATGTTTATTGAGGTTAGTTTTTTGTTTATTTCTAATGTTTTATTACTAATGTTAGGTTATATTGGTCATTAATTGCATTGGCAAGAGAAAGTTGTGTGAGTGTTTCACACCAGATTTTTTTTTTATTAGTTTTTCATTTATCTTGTGTTGTTTAGGTGATCAGCTGAAAGGCTGGTTTGAACCTCTAGAGAGTGGTTCCCAAATTACGGGGTGCGTCCGTTAAGGTAGACGTGAAGACAAGTTTAGGGGGGTGCGTGACTTCTAGATTGCTTTGCCGTCCGCACGTCCAGTGCTGTTGCGATCCACGAGTTGAGTTTAAGCATCTACTACAAAGTTTACTCCAGTATATTACAGTAAACACTGTGTTTGTATTTACCTTTTACAAGCACCTATTTGTGTAAAACAGCGTTTTCAGCACTTGTTGCAATAAAGGGAAAGTATCGGGTAAAACTTGATATTGCTATGATTTACGTTGTGCTTTTTCTAATAATCAACCAAGAATAGGGAATCTTGTAAAAAATTCCAAGGTCATCCATCTCGCTGATTTTTTTTTCTTACTCAGTTAATTTACGAGGGTTATCCAGAAAATAACCTCCGTTTTGAAATAAAACGTAAACGAGTGAAGATACAAAAACTTTATTATATACATATTAAAACTACAGTTTTTCTCTATTTTTCGACATAGTCGCCAAACAGATTCAAGCACTTGTCGTACTTTGGAACAGTCTTTGAAATATCCTCTGCATAAAAACTGCCGCCTATGAATGTAGCCAACCATTCATACAGCTCGAAGAACAAATGAACTTTTGGCCAAGTTTAAATTGGACGTTTTCGATCATCCCCCATATATCCCGGACTTGGCTCCTAGTGACTTTCACCTGTTCCCGAACATGAAGCGGTGGCTTGCATCTCAGCGGTTCGCCAATGACGAAGAGCTTCAAAACGCCGTGAATGGTTGGCTACATTCACAGGCGGCAGATTTTTATGCAGAGGGTATTTCAAAGACTGTTCCAAGGTACGACAAGTGCTTGAGTCTGTTTGTCGAAAAATAGAGAAAAACCGTAGTTTTAATATGTACTATATAATAAAGTTTTTGTATCTTCACTCGGTTACTTTTTATTTCAAAACGGAGGTTATTTTCTGGATAACCCTCATACATTGCAACTTGTAATGTTATAAAAAACAATGAAAAAAATTGTATGGTTATTCAGTGTAATTCTTGTTTTTTTTTTCATTAAAACTTCAAATTGTGTGAGGGGGCTTGGGAAGTTTTCTTTAAGTCAGAAGGGAGCGGGGTAAAACAAATTTTGGGAATCACTTTTCTTGAGGCTTTACTAAGTAAAACGAGGAATGAGGTGGTTTACGATTGCCTTCACTCACCTTTCTGAGTGGAAAAGTAGCAGTTGCATATCAGTATGTGAAAAGCACCCAGTGAGGAAGGCAACGGTAAACCACCTAACTCCTCGTTTTATTTAGTAAAGCCTCTGTTTATAGAGGTTCAAACCAGCCTTTCGGCTGATCATCTAAACAAAACACAACAGGGTAAACAATATTTATAAATGCCGGCCGCATTGGCGCAGTTGGTTACGTGCTCGCCTCTCATCATGCGGTCCTGGGTTCGAATCCCACTCAGGCACGGCATATTTTCATACGTTACAAAAAATCATTTCATCCTCATTACACTCAGTTGCACCCCAACGTCGTCGCTAATGACCTTGTAGTTGATGCGACGTTAAAAAAAATTTATAAATGGCGTAGTTGTTAACGTGATCGCCTATCATCATGCGGTACTGGGTTCGAATCTCACTCAGGCAAGGTACATTTTCATACGTTACAAAAAATCATTTCACCTCACACAGTTCCACCGTAACGTCGTCGCTAATGACCTTGCGGTTGATGCGACGTTTAAATAAATAAATAAAAATAAATAAAAAATAAATATTTATAAAGTAAATAACAACATAGACTAATTTGTTATTAAGCAGACGTTTAAAATAATAATAAAATTTCAAAGAATATTTAACGTTTAATCGCCCTGCATGTAAATTAAATAATAAAGGTAATAATTTATTTAATAGCTACCTACAATTAGAACTAAAAATAAGTTCACCCGCTTAATTAAGCGCTCATAGGTTCATTTAAATACAAGTTCACCTTGTCTTCTCTACATGCAACTACACTACACAATAGAAACAAAAAAAAACAAATATCCAGCGCTATTAGATCATTTTTATAGTAGTTTGTTTCTACAAATTAAGTTTATGTCCTTATAAATTATGTATTATTGTTTTCTTTTTCACTTACTAATTCCATGGATGTGAAATTCATTATAATTAACTTCGAATAAAATTTTTATGTAGATGTTTCGTGCAGAATTTTCTTTTAAAACTACTATTTTAATTAATTGTAGTTTTTTATTGTTGTTAAAATATTTTTATACAAATTATACTAATAAGGTATTTTCAAAAAATAGAATATTTTCAGCATTGTTGTTGTTTAGGTCATCATCCGAAAGGTTGGTTTGAACCTCTAGTAAACTAAGCAAAATGAGAAGTGAAGTGGTTTTGTTGTCTTCTTCACTGAGTGGAAAAGTATGCTTATCAGCATTTTTTTACTTTCTCTTGCCTATATGAATATATAGGAAGGAAAGTATTGTTTTCATGTCGATTTTTCGAAATCGAGTTTTCACCGGATCTATACGTTTTCAGACCCCCTGAACCCAAAAAACATGTTTTTAGCGATTGGTCTGTGTGTGTGTCTGTGTGTGTGTGTGTGTGTGTGTGTGTGTGTGTGTGCGTGTGTGTGTCTGTGTGTGAACAGAATATCTCAAGAACGGAGCATCGTACAAACTTGAAACTTGAAACTTAAGTTACGTACCACTACCGGACTCGACACGAACATTTTCATCAAAATCGGTCAACCGGAAGTGGTAGTTTATTCGTGTAATTTTTCACTTTTTTGCGATTTTCTCAAAAACTGGTTATACGATTTTTTTAAAAATCGCCTGGTTTACTCAATTTTTTATTCTCTACAAGATAGGGTAGGCGTCAAGTTTGCTGAAATTCTGCGTGAGGCTGTTTTCACGTAAAAACGTTGTTTTTTTAAGATTACAGCTTTATTATGCATTTTAGCGCAAAACTTTATATAATAAAAGTTGTAGAGAATTGAAAATTCTACAACTTTTATTTCAAACAATTTTTTGTATAACGCTTAGTTTAGCGGTAATTTGCGATTTTCTGTTTTTTTTCTCACGAAAATGTGTGAAAAATTGATTTTTTTAAGATTTCGGCCTTAGTATGCATTTTACGACAAAAGTGTATATAATTTAATTTATAGAAAATTAAAAGATCTACAACTTTTATTTAAAGCATTTTTCTCTACAGAGCCTAGTTTAGAGAGAAAGAGTGATTTTCCGTATTTCTAAGCCAAACTGAGGTTGATTTTCATTTTGCATCATTCACTCATGATTAAAATAAGGTTATGTTTTTGAGGTTAGTTTTTTGTTTATTTCTAATATTTTATTAATAATGTTAGGTTTATTGTTAATTATTTGCATTGGCAAGAGAAAGTTGTGTGAGTGTTTCACACCAGATTTTTTTATTTGCATCCAGGAGACTTCAAAGGGAGTATAGGACATGTCAAATAAAACTGATAAACTGAAAGTTTATCACCAATGATAAATTCATCACTTACCACCAGAAAATTGTTTTTGCTACTGCTTACTTCAGTAGGCTTGTCATGAACCCCATTGAATCAAATATCTCACAAAATAAAAAATAAAAAATCAAACACAATGATAAATTCATCACTTACCAATAGTTTTTCCCTGCTACTGCTTAACTCAGTAGGCTTGTCATGAACCCCTTTGTATCAATTAGTACACAATATTTGTTTAATTAGAAATTAAATATTTTTCAATCAAAACTATTTAAAAAGGAATTCGTGCACACTGTAAAATGTTTCATCAATCAAATACTGTTTTACCTTTTTTTTAAAATGCCTTAAATTGTCACAACTTTTTAAACCTTGTGGCAATTTATTGATGTATTTTCTACCTGCATAAGTTGGTTTTTGTTCAAACAATTTAGTGTTGTGATTAGCAACATAATAATCGATTCTGTTTCTAGTTACTTTCTCTTGCCTATATAATATATAGGAAGGAAAGTAATTGTTTTCATGTCGATGTTTCTAAATCGAGTTTTCACCGGATCTACACGTTTTCAGACCCCCTAAACCCAAAAAACATGTTTTTAGCGATTGGTCTGTGTGTGTGTGAACAGAATATCTCAAGAACGGAACATCGTACAAACTTGAAACTTGAAACTTAAGTTACATACCACTATCGGACCCGATACGAACATTTTCATCAAAATCGCTCAACCGGAAGTAGTAGTTTATTCGTATAATTTTTCACTTTTTTGCGATTTTCTCAAAAACGTCCTACGATTTTTTTAAAAACCGCCAGGTTTACTACATTTTTTATGCTCTACAATAAAGGTTAGGCGTTATGTTTGCTGAAATTCTGCGTGAGGCTGTTTTTACGTAAAAACATTTTCTTTTTAAGATTGCGGCTTTAATATGCATTTTAGCGCAAAACGTTATATAATAAAAGTTGTTGAAAATGTAAAATTCTACAACTTTTATTTCAAACACTTTTTTTGTATAAAGCTTAGTTTAGCGGTAATTAGCGATTTTCTGTTTTTTTCTCACGAAAACGTGTGAAAAATCGATTTTTTAAAGATTTCGACCTTAGAATGCATTTTACGACAAAAGTGTATAAAATAAAATTTATAGGAAATTAAAAGATTTACAACTTTTATTTAAAAAATTTTTCTCTACAGAGCCTAGTTGAGCGTGAAAGATTGATTTTCCGTATTTTTAGGCCAAACGTAGGTTGATTTTCATTTTGCGTCTTTCACTCATGATTAAAATAAGGCTATGTTTATTGAGGTTAGTTTTTTGTTTATTTCTAATGTTTTATTACTAATGTTAGGTTTATTGTTAATTATTAAGCATTGGCAAGAGAAAGTTGTGTGAGTGTTTCACACCAGATTTTGTAGTGGTTGTGAACATCTAAATTCTGTAAAAAGGTATTTTTCTTTACGTACATTATCACTTCAAAAATGTGCAAAGAAGGAACTGTGAGCAATTGCAGCTCTTTAAATAGTGATCTGCATGAGGTTAGCTGGTTGACTCCCATCATACATGCCAGGCCCTCTGAAAAGTATCCACTTTCCACCTTGCAAATGACACCTTCACTTCATTCGCCACAGGGTCTGGCTGTATAATGATGAAATTTATTACTCTCAGAGGAGATAACTGTGACTAGTGTCTGTTACACCTCTACCTCTTTTGTTCTTAAATACTTTAGTTATTCGAGGTGTGGCTATTAAATAACGAGAGTGACGTTGTAAAAAGTTTAATTTTAATTTTATACATAATCACTTATTGTCACCTTCAATATACACTCCTTCTCTATCCCTAAAACGCTTCATGCGAATTTTCCATTGTTGGAAACAGTGCTGGAAGTCATCTTCTGTCAGCTTCTTCAGGATACGTGCCGCTTTCTCTTTTACAGCTTCCACAGACTAAAATCTTATCCCTTTTTAATGCAGATTTCACTTTAGGGAACAGGTAGAAGTCACATGGTGCAAGATCTGGTGAATAAAGTGGATGTTGTAACACTGAGATGCTGTACTTGGCTAGGAACCTCTTGACAGATAACGCGGGATGAGCTGGCGCATTGTCTTGGTGGAGAACCCATGATTTGTCCTTTCACATTTCGGGGCGTTTTTCCCTTACTCTTTGACGTAGTTTAGAAAGTAACAACAATGGAAAATTCGCATGAAGCGTTTTAGGGATAGAGAAGGAGTGTATATTGAAGGTGACAATAAGTGATTATGTATAAAATTAAAATTAAATTTTTTACAACGTCAGTCTCGTTATTTAATAGCCACACCTTTTATAATTGGCTGACCATCTGATAAGAGAGATTACTAACTTTTGTAGCCCTGGAACTAGCAAATCTAGTGAAAATAATTTAACCCCACCTGACTTATAGGCAGCATATACGGTACAAGCAATTAACAACCGGAGTAAAGTTATTCAGTAGCTGCTTAAAACTGCAAGTAGATAAAACGTTCTTGCCTTGACTAAATTGTTTTTTTAACATTTATTGTAAATTTTATCGTATCAAAGGGTTGATATTTTACAAAAATATACATCATAAAATTTAAACAAATTTCAAACGGTTTTAAATAGATAATAATACTGTTTTTTTTTGTCTGTACTACAATTTATTTTTTATATTCCTAATTTTTGTACGTTGCAATCTGTTCAATTTAGAACAATAAACAACCCCATGACCCAATGAGATGAGGATGATATGTATGACGTGTAAATGAGGTGTAGTCTTGTACAGACTCAGGCCGACCATTCCTGAGAGAGTATGGTTAATTGAACCCCAACCATCAAAGTATACTGGTAACCACTGTCTAGTATTCAAATTCGTAAACAGCTGATTTTGGCGACGACTTTACATCTGGACCAACCCGGTGGGTCACTACAATGTACTATGTACTATGTACAATGGGTACTACAATGTATGATTTTGTTTCTTTTGTTGAAAAATTCAGAATTTAAAATGTTACGCTAAACTGTATTAAAATGAACACAAATGTTAAAACAGACGTTGAACACAATTTTATTAGAGTGAAAATATATTATTACACCGTATAACTTTTCACGTTTTGCAATATTTTAAAAATTGTTTATAATTTTAATGAAATAATTTTGCGGCAAAGTGCTAAATTTTTCTCGCTAATTTTCTACCAGATAACCAAAATTGACAACTACTAAATAACAGATTGAAATAGTTGTTATTTAAGTAATCAGACGAAAGGCTGGTTTGAACCTGTAGAGGTTTTACTAAGTAAAACGAGGAGTGAGGTGGTTTACAATTGCCACAACTCACTGAATGGAAAAGTACGCTTGTCAGCATGCCGGGACCTCTGAAAAGCACATTTTTTCCACTCTACAAATGACACCTTCACTTTATTCACCACATGGTCTGGCTGTATAATGAAATTCATTACTTTCAGAGGAGATAACTCTGATTAGTGTCATTTACACCTCTATCTCTTCTGTTCTTAAATGATTCAGTCATTTAATTGGCTGACCATGTGATAAGAAACATAACTTTTTATTTTAGCCTTGTAACGAACAGATTGAGTGTAAATAATTTGACACTCCACCTGTCTGTTATGGGCACTTGAAATAGTTTTACAAACTATAAGCGAAGCGGTCAAACTACCCATCACTTTAAAACTCTTGACTTACAAGACGATGCTTCAACCGATCTGGATGTACGGTAGTTCAATTTATGGTGAAGCAAAGTCATCACGCGTTCGTGAAAATGACAAATACAACGCTTCCAAAGTAAATTCTAATTTTACCTCAAATACCAAAATTATACTAATACTAATAATAATACTACTAATAATGGTACTAATAATAATACTTGTGTATACAAGTAAGTTGTGTATACAAGTGTCGGGTCCCCTAGTGGTACCTAACTTAAGTTCCAAGTTTCAACTTCTTACGCTATTCTGTTCTTGATACAATTATTGTATCTCAAGAACGGAATAGCGTAAGAAGTTGAAACTTGGAACTTAAGTTAGGTACCACTAGGGGACCCTACATGAGAACATTTTCATCAAAATCTGTTAACCGGAAGTAGTAGTTTATTCGTGCAATTTTTAACTTTTTATGATTTTCTCAAAAATGGCTTCTATGATTTTTAGAAAAAAACGCCTAATTTACTACATTTTTTTAGATTCTACGTCTACAAGTTACACCGTGTGGGCTGAAATTCTTAGGGAGGCTGTACTTTCGTAGAAAAAATATTTTTTTAGATTGCGGCCTCGATATGCATTTTAGGACAAAACCTTTTAAAATAACAGTTATAGAAAATTAAAAAGCCTACAACTTATGTATCAGGCTATTTTATCTAGGTACATCACTTAATTTAGCGTCAATTTTTAGTGATTTTCTGTATTTTCTCATTAAAATCGGTAAAAAAATTGAATTTTTAAATATGCTGCCTTAGTATGCATTTTAAGACAAAAGTGTATATAATCAAAGTTACTCATAGGAATTTTAAAAAATGTACTTTATTTTCAAGAATTTATTTCTACAAAGCCTAATTTAGCGTCACATTAGTGTTTTAAGTTGAACCGAAGTTAATTTTCATTTAACGTCATTCACGTTTCATTTAAATTAAGATGGTTTTTAATTATTTATATTGGCAAGAGAAAGTTTAGTGGTAATTTCACGACAAATTTTTTTATATTAGCGATTTATTGATTATATTTTATTTTTTTAAAAAAACAAATATTGTTGCTTAGAATGATTTATAAAGACGTAGGCGTAATTTGTTGAAATAGGATTTGATAAAAGAGAAATAAGGGGCTTTTGCCAGAGTTTATGCTGATCTATATTTTCCTTGAACCTGCCTGCGATATTTTATTATTATTTGCTTTCAAGGTATGTACTTGTGAATCAATTTTCTGCGTTCAATACTTTTGTTTTTTCTTTCTTGATGGTTTACTCGTTGTGACAGTTATTGGTTTAAAGGTCGAGTGTGTGTTTGTGTGTGAGTGTGTGTAGATATTTATAGGTAGGGATAAGTGGTGGGTTGTTTGACTCGACAAACATAAGCCGGGTCAGATGTCAGTGGGCGTCAGGAGGTGGTTTTTCTACATATATGAGTACAAAGGCTTTGCGCCTACGCTTCCACTTCACCACTATAATAGCATACTCATACTGCATAGGCCATGACCATCTCATCTCCTCTCCATCAAACACACCTTCACTTTTTCCATTCAACTTTTACTTATTTTCTTCTCAAAGTGTTTATTTGTTTGTTAGTTGGTTCACTGACAGTAACTGCCTACTGCATACACAATCATTTACTCGCTGAAAACCTTTACTAAATCACCTAGATCTTGATATAGTACAACAGTTTAAAAATAATAATAATAATAATAATATATAATAATAAATTAAAGAAGGAAGAAAGAAAAATAATTAGGAAAATTCTTGGACCTAGATGAACCGAAAACTGGTACAGATTACAGAGAACGTCGAAAATTGAAGAATATTCCAACATAAAGACAGACATGAGGAAAAGACGCCTTCAATTTTATGGCCACATTATGAGGCTTCCTGACAATAGACTCACAAAGAGAATAGTAAAATATGTATCATCACTTGTTAATGGGGGGGGGGAATGGATACAAAGTGTTAAAAAAGATTTAGAATTGGCCAAAATCACCAAAGAAAAAATTCTCATAAGAGACAGTTTTAGAACAAAAGTTAAAAAATGGGAGGTTAAACAAGAGACAAAAGCTCCAAGAACCGGAACAAAGTGGAGTGAACAGAGAAAAGCTGATAAAAAGGACAAGAAATCCCAGAAAGAAACCAGATTTACTTAGCGTCTTCCACTTTGGGAGCTTTACGACTAATAATAATAATAATATATAATAATGTTGTAAAGGAGTTTAAAGATAATTACGAATTTAATTAGCGCCTAACTAACACTCTTCGTGCCCCACGTTGGGCGCCAAAAATGTAAAGGAGTTTATGAATGAAATGTTTGAAATAAATGAATGAAATTAACTGTGAAATGAATTAATTCATTAATGAAATAAATACAGAAATAAATGAAAACACTGAATGAATTTGATTAGTTATTTAACAATATTTAATGGTTGAATTGAATTTGAAATTACTTAAAATAAATTAACAAACTTGTCTTTACAAAAATGAATATTATTTGATCTTGATTTAAATTGATTATATTGATGACACTTATTATAATTTTAAATATTTAATGAATTTATGATAGTTATAAAATATATTAAATTGATTTTATCTGCCTATTGAGCTCAAGAAATTAAATATGATAAAATTTTTACAATTACTAATTGAAGTTCTGAAAGTCTCTGCGTTCCGTCTGCCACGTACCTTTCATCTTGATCGAATGGGCACCGGACCATTGTTACTTTCTGTTTTATAGATTGAGTAGATTCCTCTTCAAAATTTTATTTGTTGGTTTTTAAAATCGTTAACATATTTAATTTAGTTTTTTAATTCATCCATGTTTTGATGTTATCTCATTCTCTTTTATAAAAATCCATTTACTTGAAATTATTTATTAAATTATCTATTCATTTGTTTTTCTGAATGGCTTCACTTGAATCATCTGGCTTCTGGATTATTATCATTATTATTATTAAATATTTTTATAAAATTTTGGTTTCATATATTTAATTTCTGTTATGGAGTATTAAGATATTAAATAAAAAATAATTCATCTTGATGTTTAATGATTAATTATTTAAAATATTTCTTTTAAAAAATCCAACAATTAACTATTTGATCTACGATTTTATGTAGAATAGACTGCTATTCTACAATGTGACACATGTGAAGTTTATGGGAGAAATTACTGAACCTTTTGACATTCAAACAGGGATGAGACAGGGTGACGAACTCTCTCCTCATTTGTTCAATGTTGTTCTAGATAAGGTTATGGAGGAATGGGAGAAAGAGCTCAAAAAACATAAGTATTGGAAACCTATCACACTCGGTTTTCTCAGAAACAACCTTTGCCATACCTGCCTTTTGCGGACGCTCTGGCAACACTAGTAGAGGATGAGGGAACTGCCGTTTGCAGATTGAGATACTCAAAGAATGTGAAGAAAGGGTCGGATTGCAAATCTCATTCTAAAAAATTGAGTTCTTGTGTTCAAGGATAGAAATAGCGAGCTTGAAAACTAAATATGGTAAAATCAATAAGGTCCCGTACTGTAAATATCTGGGAGAAATCACTGAACCAACAGGCCGAGAAAAAATCTCACAACAAAGTCGCTTACTAAAAATGAAAAAGGGATTGAGCCTGGTCCAGCATCTTTACTACAAAAAATTCATGTCAAGGCACATAAATTTGCGACACTACAACACAGTTATAAAACCAGCAGCCCTCTATGCAAGTGAAACATTAACACTCAATGGGAAGCGAGACCTTGAGGAAATCAAAAAGGAAGAGAAAAAATCATAAGGAAAATCTTAGGGGCTAGGCTTACTGAAGACGGTTACAGGCTACAATGAATCAAAACAAGTGAGAAGTATTCAAACATCGAAATTGACTTTAGGAAACAAAGAATTAAATTCTTTGGTAATCTTAGTAGATTATCACAAGATCGATTGACTAAGAAGATTGTAGACTATATAACCGCACTTAAAACCTTAACACCATGGCTTCAGGAAATTCGTAAGGATCGCGAACGTGCAAACATAAGTTCAGCCGATATCGTAGAAAGAGACACGTTTCGAGACAAAGTAAATTAAGTGGGAAGTTTTACCTGAGCAACCACAGCAAAAACAAGTCAGGCCAAAATGGTCAAAAAAACGTAAACAAGCTTTCTCAGAAAGAATGAAAGTCTATCGGCAGAACTGGAAGAACCCAAAGAAAAGTTAATTGAGCTGTTTGCTTAACGTCTTCCGCTATTGGGAGAATTCGCTAATAATAATAATAATAATAATAATGTGACACTTATCTCTAAAGTCCGTTTCGGGATCTGGGTAAATTAAATATACCGGGTGATTCAAAACTATACGGCAATCTCTTGGGATCTCATTCTATAGCTAAAAATGAGAAAAAAAGTTCATATAAACATATGCCTGAAAAGGCTTAGTTAGCGAGTTACGGCTAGCGAAAAATTTCACCTAGAACTCTGTACCCTCGGTGAAGTAAGGCCGTATAAAAATGTTAAAGGTAGTTACAAAGATACAAATACGATTGTTTTTTATGGTTTTTAATCCGAAAAATTGAATATAATAGGTTCCAGAGCTGTAAATGCAATACTTTCAGAGATATCTTACATAAAACACAAGAATTGGTGCAAAGAAATGACATATTTTTGTGTTTAACGTAAGATTACTTCCATAAATGGTAAATAAAGGTGTATTTTTCTTAAATAAATTTGTAGAAAATTTAATTCGGAAAATATTCATGTGAATTACTCAGGTAAGGTACCTCATAAAACATTAGGTTGGGAGTAACAGCTGATCATTTATCAGCTGTTACTCCTTAATATGAGTTAATATTTTATGCAGTTAAGAATGTGCGTTTATGTGCGTCTATTTTGATTTTAAATAAAGCGAAATTTCAATACCTATTATGCATTTTTTTCCTGAGTAATTCACGTGAATCTTTCCAGAATTAAATTTTCTACAAATTTATTTAAGAAAAAATACACCTTTATTTACCATTTATGGAAGTAATCTTACGTTAAACACAAAAATATGTCATTTCTTTGCACCGATTCTTGTGTTTTATGTAAGATATCTCTGAAAGTATTGCATTTACAGCTCTGGAACCTATATATTCAATTTTTCGGATTAAAAACCATAAAAAACAATCGTATTTGTACCTTTGTAACTACCTTTAACATTTTTATACGGCCTGACTTCACCGAGGGTACAGAGTTCTAGGTGAAATTTTTCGCTAGCCGTAACTCGGCAACTAAGCGTTTTCAAGCATATGTTTATATGAGAACTTGTTTTCATATTTTTAGCTATAGAATGAGATCCCAAGATATTGCCGTTTAGTTTTGAATCACCCGGTATAACGCACTATAGTTTAACAAAAAGATTTTGTTGTTTTAGTAACCAATCGAAGGTTAAATATAATCAACCCGAGTAATTGGTTGTGTTTTTGGTTCAGGAGACTTGAAAACGTGTATTTCTGGTGAATACTCGATTTCGAAAGTCGACATAAAAACAATACCTTCCTTCCCTAACTAAAGTAAGAATTTTGAGAATTTTCTGCTATGAATACAGACTCTAGCAATGTGTAGAGCTACTTTACAAAAGCGGTAGAAATTTTTTTTTTTAATCCCTAATGTGTGTACGTTGCAATCTGTTCAATTCAGATCAATAAGCAACCCCATGACCCAATGAGATGAGGATGATGTGTAAGACATGTAAATGAGGTGCAGTCTTGTGCAGACTCAGGTCGACCATTCCTGAGAGAGTATGGTTAATTGAACCCCAACCATCAAAGTATACCGGTAGCCACTGTCTAGCAATCAAATCCGTATAAAAGTAACTACCTTTACTAGGATTTGAACCAGGAACATTCGTCTCCAAAAATCAGCTGTTAAACAGCTGAAGTCAAAATGTCAAGTGGTAGAAATGCCATTTTTAAAGTATTTTTGTAATAATTTTTGTGTAGAACAGGTTGTCAATTAGGTTTTAACTGTAAATTTCTCGGTTGATTTTTAGTTATTTTGTTTCACCTAATAACAAATGGAAGTAATTTAATTAAAGAAAGTAACTTTTAATTTATTTTTCCACTTGACACTTATTTTGCGACAATAACGGAATGGATCTACTGGTACAATTTCCGACATTAGTATTTTCTTATTTTATTGCTAGTTGTTCCTTGTTGTTTTTCAGTTTGAAACTTGAGTTTTGTTTGTAACTGTTATTAGTCTAACGACACGCTGTCATTCCACTTTTATGTCAGCAAAAGTTATTTGGAAAGTTTTCTTTCCTTGTATTCATTATTACTTTCTAGTAGTATTTCTATCTATAGGCTACAGTACAAAATTAAAAATCATTGCGATAGTATAACATTTTATAAAATTAAATAATTTTAACTGATCTTTACTATTCATCACCCTTGAAGCCAAAATACCTTGTGTGTAACTGCTCATGTGTTATTTCAAATAGAGGGAACTTCCAAAACTGATGTTTTTTAGTTTAGGTGATCAGCCGATAGACGTGTTCGAATCTCTAAAGGTTTTACTAAGTCAAATTAAAAGTTAGGTGGTTTACCTTCCTCACTGAGTGGAAAAGTATGCTTTTTAGCTTACCAGATCCTCTGAAAAGCATCTACTTTTCACCCTACAAATTATTCCTAGTTTGTGTACGTTACAATCTGTTCAATTTAGAACAATAAGCAACTCCATGACCTAATGAGATGAGGATGATGTGTATGACGTTTAACAGCTGATTTTGGCGACGACTTTACCTATAGACCAACGGGTGGGTCTAACCTAAAATTAGTAATAAAACATTAGAAACTAACAAAAAACTAACCTCAAAAAACATAACCTTATTTTAATCATGAGTGAAAGACGCAAAATGAAAATCGACCTCAGTTTTGCTTAAAAATACGGAAAATCACTCTTCCACACTAAACTAGGCACTGTAAAGAAAATTGCTCTAATTAAATTGTAGATCTTTTAATTTCCTACAACTTTGATTATATACACTTTTGTCGTAAAATGCATACTAAGGCCGAAATCTTAAAAAAATAGATTTTTCACACGTTTTCGTGAGAAAAAAAACAGAAAATCGCTAATTACCGCTAAACTAAGCATTATATAAAAAAAATGTTTGTAATAAAAGTTGTAGAATTTTAAATTTTCTACAACTTTTATTATATAAAGTTTTGCGCTAAAATGCATATTAAAGCCGCAATCTTAAAAAAAACAATTGTTTTACGTGAAAACAGCCTCACCAAGAATTTCAGCAAACATAGCGCCTACCATATCTTGTAGAGCATAAAAAATTTAGTGAACCAGGCGATTTTTAAAAAAAATCGTAGGACCAGTTTTAGAGAAAATCGCAAAAAAGTGAAAAACTACACGATAAACTACTACTTCCGGTTGACCGATTTTGATGAAAATGTTCGTGTCGGGTCCGGTAGTGGCATGTAACTTAAGTTTCAAGTTTGTCAGATGTTTCGTTCTTGAGATATTCTGTGTACACACATGCACACACACATGTACACACACCCGCACACACACACACACACACACTC
The DNA here is from genome assembly GCA_035578175.1 of Catonia carolina. Taxonomy (NCBI): domain Eukaryota; kingdom Metazoa; phylum Arthropoda; class Insecta; order Hemiptera; family Achilidae; genus Catonia; species Catonia carolina. The sequence goes on from JAQMRL010000002.1 coordinate 5,121,058, forward strand.
AGACCAATCGCTAAAAGCATGTTTTTTGAGTTCAGGGGGTCTGAAAACGTGTAGATCCGGCGAAAAGTCGATTTCAAAAAATTGACATGAAAACAATACCTTCTTTTCTATATTATATTCATTCAGGCAAGAGAAAGTAAAAATTGGAACTAGCCATGATACGCGTTCTCTTATGAAAGGAATTTTTAATAATGTTGTAATAAGATTGAACAACATGAAGGGTGTATTAAATCCGTGCGATGTTTTCCATCTGATTTAACCTTATCAAGAATTCAACAACGTTTAATTCGAGATGCGGTCAAACGGTACTTCTAGCTTTACATCCATCCAACTAATATCGCTGTACCTTAATTAATCTGAAACTACAGCCCAGCCGCTAGAGAGAGCTGCGGGTTTATCGCTCCACCGTCCCGTCCGATGTTTCTATCCGCTCGCTCAACTTCTCACTCAGTTGAAACCATAGTTTGTACAGGATAATGTATTCCGTTGCCAGGTAATTTAGTACACCATCTTATTGGTTACCCTTCTTAAGATATCCTAAACGGATTTAAATTGTCAGGTGACATGCTCAAATTTAAACCCAAAATGTTTGTTTAAATAATATGGTATTTGAAATTTAAAAGGAAATTTACAAATTGCATAGGAAATTAAAAGTTTTATTTCGGAAGGTTTATCATAAATCAGTACTAAAGAATTAAAGAGTGTTAACTCCAATTTTGGCAAAATAGAGTTATAACTGCGTTTAAAATTTTAAAAAATGCTCTAATGCTTCAATTTTGTAGTTCATGTACAAGATTTTTTTTTAAATCGTTATTGAATGTGTTTTACTGATAGTCACCCAAATTTTGCTTGAATTTTTGTAGAATTTGGGTTTTTTATTCGTCTGTTACTAAACTTAATAGGCTACTAGTAAATTTTGAAATTTTTTTCAAACGTTGAACATAAAATGCTGCTTCTTTATAAAAATAATGGTAGCACTACGTATTTCACCTAAGTTTTTTCTTTATACAATTAAGTTATTTTACATTGGAGTAAACATTAATTTAGAACGTAAAAAATTGACAAAATCCAGAAAGCTGTTAAGGTTTTAAATCCTGTTTGGGTGGGAAGGAAAGAAGGAGTGTAGAAGTTGACAACATTATGAAATAATAAATGTGTAGATAAAAGAAGCATTTTCTGTAGAAACTGGGTCCAAATTTAGAGTTTCTAACACCTACTTATACAGCCAGACCCTGTGGTGAATGAAGTGAAGGTGTCATTTGCAGAGTGGAAAATATGTGCTTTTCAGAGGGCCCGGCATGCTGATAAGCGTACTTTTCCACTCGGTGAGGAAGGCAATGGTAAACCACCTCACTCCTCGTTTTACTTAGTAAAACCTCTACAGGTTCAAACCAGCCTACAGGCTGATGACCTAAACAACAACAACAACAACACCTACTGAAATTTTGTTACAATAATGAAAAGCTAATACTGCTACTTATTGGCTCTTCTGAAATATCAACAAAATGGAGTTAACACCTTTTACTTTTCACTTACAGAAATAATTTGTATATTTTATTTCGTTTATTACTCCTCCTAAAGAACAAAGCCCGTGCTTGGAGGAGGATTACTGAAATTACAACATAAACCTCAGTAATAACGGGTGTTTTATTAAGGATGCAACCCTGATTATAAGAAGATAGAAGTAATGCATTGGTAAATTTTCTGTCCCCCAATCGGTATGTTGGCAACAGTGTACTTAAGGCAAACTACCTAAGACAGTTAAAATGTTCTAGTCAAGCATTAGTGTGGTGACAACAGTCGTTTCGTTATATTGTGTACAGCAATGGTTTTTTCTAAGGAAGAACCGGGTGTTTTATTAAGGACTCTCTTGAAAAATTAGGTTTTTGTAGATAGCGTTGTTTGACATTAATCCCTCGAAATGTCTCCTTCACTTCATTCACCATAGGTCTGGCTGTACAACGAAATTCATTACTCTCAGAGGAGATAACTCTGACTAGTGTCTTTTACACCAGTACCTGTTTTGTTATTAAAAGCTTCAGTCATGTAATTGGCTGATCATGTGATATTTGCCGGCCGCATTGGCGTAGTTGGTAACATGCTTGCCTCTCATCATGCGGTCTTGGATTCGAATCCCATTCAGGCACAGCATATTTTCATACATTACAAAAAATTGTTTCATCCTTCACCGTCTGCATAAGCAGCAATTGCAGAACAGTCGGACGTTAAACCAAAACAAAAAAAAGATCATGTGATAAGAGAGAGAACTATTTTTGTAGCCGCTGTCAGTTGTTATAAGCAAATAATAATAGTAACAATAATAAATAAAACTGAAGAAATGTACATTTTATATTAAATATTTTTTGTGTAGTGTACTAAATTTAAAAAGAAACTAAACAAATTTGAAAACGTCTGCTGGCGAGTCCACTTCCAAGTGATTGGATGTCTGAATAGAAGTAAAAGAACGTTAGGAGGTCAAGTGGAGTTACAGAGAGAGAGTACTGGGACTGGGTAAGATACTGGGACAGGAAGTCCGGAGATTTTATTGGGTCACCGATCGTAATAACTCACCCGTAAATATCATTCGTTGGCGGTTCTTTCCCATTTCAAACATCAGTTCGTTTCCAATTTTTATTTACCCACTAAATGGGAATCGGATATCTTTCTTTAAATGAATCTTCTATTTATGTCAAAGTGTACGTTTTTATTCATTTTGTTATTGTACATTTTTTAAAAAGATAATTTCATGTAAAAATAGTGTGTTTTTTTAGATTTTACACCGGTTAACTTTTAAACCCCTCAGTATTAGACCAAATCAAGCGATACTACGGTTTATTCAGGTTTATGCACCGAACAGCTCTTTCACTGAAGAAGAAATCGTGGGAGAGGCCTGTGCCCAAAAATGGGCCTCGTTTCCTAAATACTTATATAAAAAAAAGTGATTATGATTTTATTTGGACATTATAGTTAAAAATTATACATGATTTGTTTTAATATAATTAATTATTATATATAGATATTGTTTTATGTGTAATGTATCTACTCACTGTAAAGTAAAATATGTAATTTTAAAGGAGACTAATAAAAAGGCTATTATTATTATTATTATTATAACTTTTAAACACCCACCGGGTTGGTCTAGAGGTAAAGTCGTCGCCAAAATAAGCTGTTTAACAGCTGATTTTTGGAGACGAAGGTTCCTGGTTCAAATACTAGTTAAGGTAGTTACTTTTATACGGATTTGAATGCTAGACAGTGGTTACCGGTGTACTTTGTTGGTTGGGGTTCAATTAACCATACTCTCTCAGGAATGGTAGGCCTGAGTCTGTACAAGACTACACCTCATTTACACGTCATACACATCATCCTCATCTCATTGGGTCATGGGGTTGCTTATTGTTCTAAATTAAACAGATTGCAACGTACACATAATTTAAAAAAAAAAATCTTTTAAACTCGTGTAATGTAAACAAACGTTTCTTCGAAACGGGAAATACAGACTTCTTCAGCTGATAGTGGAAGGAAAGATAGCAGGAAAGCGCCGGCCGGGCAGAAGGAAAGCGTCCTGGCTGAAGAATTTGAGAGATTGGTTTGGTCTCAACTCCACGTCACTGTTCCGAGCAGCTGTTTTGAAAGTTAGAATAGCAATGATGATCGCCAACCTCCGACGCGGAGACGGCACTTGAAGAAGAAGAATGTAAACAAATCATATGAGCGTACGGTTGGAAGAATCAGACTAATGTTACCGACGATTGTCTGTATCAGACAACCTGGCGATAAAGACGAATCAAGTTACAGTTGAACTTCCTTAACTCGAATGTATACAACTCGAATTTTCTACATTTCGAATGAAATTTGGCTTCCCTTTCCAAATTAATAACTACTCATTAGTTTGCATTAAAATTAGCGTCTATAACACAAAATATTTGTAACTATTTTTTTTTGTTTAAATTTTTTTACCAGGTTGAGTGTTATGAGAGATAGGTTTTTCTCTCTCAGTTGCCGAACCCACACAGATTTACAAAAAAAACTAAATAAAAATTGGGTCATTTTGCTACAACGTTTTTTTTGTTGTAAAATTTTCATTTAATTTGAAGTTATAAGAAGTGAAAAATATTCAAAACAATTTTCTTGTTCTTTATTCATGATTTGTAACTGGTTAATGTCACGTAGCACTGGAGGACGAAAATCCAATTCTGGGGAAAACAACGAAGATACCTAATAAATGTCCTAAAATTTTAAATAAATACAGATAACTAATTTTTAAATTTTATTTAGTTTATTGCATATTTTTTTATTTACTCATTTTTACGCATTCATGGCCACAACTAAACAAAATTGTACTTTACCAACCTCGGAAATGACAATGATAGTAAAAATTGTTTCATTAATAATATGTGGATGTTGTTTGCACTAAAGAGAAACAAATAAAATTTTCTGAAAACGTTTTGAATCGTTTCTATTCAAAAATATTTCTATTAAAATTCGTTTCTATTGAATCTATTCAATTTCTGCCCATAACAGACAGGTGGCGTGTCAAATTATTTACACTCAATCTGTTCGTTGCAGGGCTAAAATAAATAGTTCTGTTTCTTATCATATGGTCAGCCAATTAAATGACTGAATCATTTAAGAACAGAAGAGGTAGAGGTGTAAAAGACACTTATCAGAGTTATGTCCTCTGAAAGTAATGAATTTCATTATACAGCCACACCCTGTGGTGAATAAAGTGAAGTGAAGTGATTTGCAGAGTTGGAAATTATGTGCTTTTCAGAGGGCCCGGCATGCTGATAAGCGTACTTTTCCACAGTGAAGAAGGCTATGGTAAACCACTTCACTCCTCGTTTTACTTAGTAAAACCTCTACAGGTTCAAACCAGCCTTTAGGCTGATGACCTAAACAACATTCAATTTCTAATTATAGGTATAATAATAAATATAATATTTATTATTTATATTTTTTTATTATTATTTTATATTTTCCCATAATAGCCAGGTGGAGTGTAAAATAATTTGCACTCGATCTGCTAGTTCCAGGGCTACAAAAAATAGTTGTGTTTCTTATCACATGGTCACCCGATTATATGACTGAAGCATTGAAGAACAAAAGAGGTACAGGTGTAAAAGACTTTAATCACAGTTGACTCTTCTGGGAGTAATATATTTCATTATACCGCTAGAGCCTGTAGTGAATGAAGTGAAAATGTAATTTTCAGGGTAGAAAGTAAACGCTTTTCAGAGCGCCTGGCTTGCTGATAAGCATACTTTTCCACTGAGTAAGGAAGTCAATAGTAAGCCACTTTACTCCATGTTTTACTTCTGCTCTGAAGATTGCTCTGAAGATTGACGGCTGGGTTAATATTGTTGTTAAAAAATATAGTTAACATGCGCTGTAGCTGCCGCTAAAATTTGAATTGTCATTTGTAGTGGATGACGACATTTGATGTGTAATTTATTTCTATAATTCATTTGATTTGTAATTCATTTGTAAACTTGTTTTTATGTATTTTGTGTTTTTTTTATATATATATAACCACCGTTTACTTGAGTTGGTGGTTATTTATTCCTAGTAGATAAGATATAATTTTGTATTTGTATAAAGTGGAATAAAAAAATATTATTATTATTATTATTATTATTAAATATTATTATTATTACTTAGTAAAGCCTCTAGAGGTTGAAAACAACCTTTCGGCTGATCAACTAAACTACAACATAATATAATGTTATACAATCACTTATAATTTTCTTGTTGTTTTTCATATCAAATAACAGGACTCAATTTGTTATTGTTTTGTAATGTATCGAAACTCACTCCAGTCTTTTAATCGAATGGTTTAGTTCCGTACAACGCATGTTATGTGCACGAACAAGATTACTTTTTTTACAACAGCGCAGCAGAGATTTTCTGCTAGAAAGAAGGCGAATCAGTAAAGTAAAAAAGAAATGTGGTTTGTTTTCAATTATTTTCTTTTTTATCGCCATCTTAGGAAAACCCCGTTTTCTTTTTTCCTAACGAATTGTATTTGCTTGAACGACCATCTGGTTTAGAATTATCCCTCCTTAGTGTTCTTCCAACAGAAAACAACTTTCTGCGTTTACCTATTGACATGATTCAACGTAACAATATAAAGAAACGAATTTTTCTTTTAAAATAAATTGCACAACTTTATTTATTTTCATTTTAAGTATTTAAGTTAGTACAAAATTATTTCTGTTTTCTAAAGTTGACCTAATTTTCTAAAAGTATAACTAAATATATCTTTTAGCGTAGAAAAACATTTGGTAATTCAGTTCTCAGGAAATAAATGCCAGAATTAAAAAAGCTAGGACACCGTTCAGGGAAATCCAAGATGCTCAAAACGCATATTTGTTTTTCTCTTTAATTCTTTATTTACAACTGTAAAATTTTACAACAAGCAATTGTGATGATTATGATGATAATAATGTAAATGACATGATAGGCATGAGAGGGGTAGGGCTCCGATTGGTGCCTCCCCATGAAGGAAATTTGTGTATCAAATTAGCAGGTCTCTACTCCAGTGTCTTTTAAGGTATCTAGGGGGATTATTAAGTAAATGGAAGGAGGAAAGTGAACGCACCAGTGGGCTCTCGTGTTCGTGTGACTTGTACAGGTATTCGATGGAATTTTGTACTAGTGGTGTTTTCAAATCTGTATGTAAGGTTTTGTTGCTAACGTAAAGAGGTGCTTTTGCTATAAGGCGTAATTTGCTATAAAGCATAAATTGAATTTGAAATTAAAAATCGGACTTATCCGGTTCCGTAACGTCACTATTTCGAACGGCCTGACAACATTTTTACTTTACAACTCAATTATTGATCCACTGACTACAAAGACGCTAACTTTTTATACCTGCGGTCTAATAGTTTTTCAAACGATCACCAACATTCTAATAAATTCTTTGTTATTCTCGAACATAGTAAAATGAAGTTTTAGAACTTCTTTTCAAAATATCTCATTCATCACAACTCACTATCGTTATTCAACACACTCCACCCCTCCCCCCAACATACAACACACAACTTATAACAAACAATCTATTTCATCAACCATTTCTAGAATGTGTTGTGTAGGTCATCAGCCGAAAGGGAGGTTTCAACTTCTAGAGGCTTTACTAAGTAAAACTAGGAATGAGGTGGTTTACACGTGCCTTCCTCACTGAGTGGAAATGTATGCTTATCAGCATGCCAGGCCCTCTGAAAAGCGTCTACTTTCCACCCTGGAAATGACACCTTCACTTCATCACCGCAGCGTCTGGCTGTATAATGAGATTCATTACTCTTAGAGGAGATAACATGATTATTGTCTTTTACACCTGTACCTGTTATGTTGTTAAGTGCTTCACTCATATAATTGAGTAACCATGTGATAAGAGAGAGAACTATTTTTTGTAGCCCATTTCTTAAAAACAGATCGTAAGATTTTTCTAAAAATTACCTCATTTACTATATTTTTTATGCTCTACATGATAGGGTAAGTGCCATATCTGCTGAAGTTCTTGGGGAGGCTATGCTCTTGTAGAAAAAAAATAGATTTTTAAGATTGCAGCCTTAATATTTATTCTAGGGCAAAAGTATATAATTAAAGTCGTGGAACATTTAAAAACCTACAACTTTCCACCCTGCAAGTAGCACCTTCATTTCATTTACCACTGGGTCTGTCAGTCATATAATTGGCTGACCATATTATAAGAAACAGTACTATTTTTATATCCCTGGAACTAGCAGATCGAGTGTAAATAATTTAACACGCCACCTGCTTGGTATGGGACAATTGTTTTATTATAAGCCTACATCAATTTGAATAAAATACTGAAGTTTGAAACGCAGTCAATTACTTGAAAGTGATGATGTCTCCAGAATGTATGCAGTGTTTAAACTTACCCATTCGTATTCAGTTACACGCTTAGTTCTGTGTGTGTGTTTTGTGTGAAAAGAGGAGGGAGTGAATTTTCACACAGATAAAGGTTAAAAGCGAAAGAGAGAGAGAGTGTAAGAGTGGAGACCATTCGGATCACGTGGTTCACCGACATCCGGAGCTTAGTGGTGACCAAAGTGGCTGATTGCTATTCGGTCCGTGTATTAGAACATGGTATTTATCAGGCTGTAATATTTAACCAAAACACCACACACGACACTTATTACCAAACTAGATACTTATTTTAATCGATTTCGTTCGTTTAAGTGCAAAACTCGACCATTTTTATATTCTGACCACATTGTGAAAACAATATTGTATTGTCACTCCACTCATATAACACACTGATATAAATTCAAATGGTGGCTCCAGTACGGCAATTCGTATTGACAATCTAACAAATAAATATTTTACTAATGCAAGCATGAGTTGAATCTCAATACAGTAATCTCTCATTAATCCGGCATTCTATAGTTCGGCTCGCCTCGGGTTCAGAGCTAACAAAAAAATTTGGTGTGAAACACTCACACAACTTTCTCTTGCCAATGCAAATAATTAACAATATAACCTAACATTAGTAATAAAACATTAGAAATAAACAAAAAACTAACCTCAATAAACATAACCTTATTTTAATCATGAGTGAAAGACGCAAAATGAAAATCGATCTCATTTGCCTTAAAAATACGGAAAATCACTCTTTAACGCTAAACTAGGCTCTGTAGAGAAAAATGATTTTTATAAAAGTTTTAGATCTTTTTATTTCCTACAAAATTAATTATATACTTTTTTGTCGTAAAATGCATACTAAGACCGAAATATTTAAAAAAATCGATTTTTCACACGTTTTCGTGAGAAAAATCAGAAAATCGCTAATTACTGCTAAACTAAGCATTATACAAAAAAATGTTTGAAATAAAAACTGTAGAATTTTAAATTCTCTACAACTTTTATAATATAACGTTTTGGGCTAAATTGCATATTAAACCCGTAATCTTAAAAAAACTATGTTTTTACGTGAAAACAGCCTCACCCAGAATTTTAGCAAACATGACGCCTACCCTATCTTGTAGAGAATAAAAAAATTAAGTAAATAAGGCGATTTAAAAAAAATCGTAGGACCAGTTTTTGAGAAAATCACAAAAAAGTGAAAAATTACACGAATAAACTACTACTTCCGGTTGACCGATTTTGATTAAAATGTTCGTGTCGGGTCCGGTAGTGGTATGTAGCTTAAGTTCTAAGTTTCAAGTTTGTACGATGTTCCGTTCTTGAGATATTCTGTTCACACACACACACACACACACACACACACACACACACACACACACACCAATCGCTAAAAACATGTTTTTTGGGTTCAAGGGGTCTGAAAACGTGTAGATCCGGTGAAAAATTGACATGAAAACAATACTTTCTTTCCTATATTCATATACGCAAGCGAAAGTAAAAATATTACTACTCGTACATATTTTATATAGATACTGAAGTCACGAGATCGCCTTTTGCGTATGGATGGGCTGTGAGGAAGGGAAGTAAAAATACGACAGTCCTGCCAACCTCAACAGTGAGACACTACTCGTACATTTCACTACCGTGCAGTTTCTACATACAATTCGTAACCTGTGGTTAAATCCGAAAAAATGTTTTCTTCGTAAACCTTATAAGAAATAAATGTGACCTTTAATACGGCCTATAGCTTCATTAAAGGATTAGAAATACGAGTATTTGATTCACTGTAATTATTGTTGTTGTTTAGGTCAACAGCCGAAAGGCTGGTTTGAACCTCTAGAGGTTTTACTAAGTAAAACGAGGAGTGAGGTGGTTTACCATTGCCTTCCTCACTGAATGGAAAAGTATGCTTATCAGCATGCCGGGCCCTCTGAAAAGCACATATTTTCCACTCTGTAAATGACACCTTCACTTCATTCACCACAGGGTCTGGCTGTACAATGAAATTCATTACTTTCAGAGGAGATAACTCTGATTAGTGTCTTTTACACCTCTACCTCTTCTGTTCTTAAATGATTCAGTCATTTAATTGGCTGACCATGTGATAAGAAACAGAACTATTTATTTTAGCCCTGCAACGAACAAATTGAGTGTAAATAATTTGACACTCCATCTGTCTGTTATTGGCAACACTGTAATTACCAGCTACCTTATTCCATTGGAACAAATTTTCTATGAATGAATCGCCTTCTTTACGATCGCTGTCACCGGCGTCTTCACTATCAGTCTCACTAGTCTACCTAACCGCTACCTTTTTTTGCCAGGTGTCAACAAAACTGTTGAAGAGTAGCTTCTTCACGTCTTTAATTTCCTTCTTTATTGTTCGAATTGTGGAAAGAGAAACATCACAGTAGTTAGCCGCTCGCTCATGGCTTTTGTTAAGAGGCACGGATAGCCATTTTTGTTTAGCTTCAACTTCACAACATTATATTACATTGTATATTAGATTTCGCTCAGCACTGTAAATAGTTCGACCACGTTTTCGAGAAACTGAAATTTCTGTTCACGGTAACAAACAGTTATATTCGTACAGTTAACCTACAAAAGGTTCCGCGATTTTTTTTGCGCGCCCTGGAGACTCCAGGAGGAGTATAGGACATGTCAGATACATGCGTTCTGAAAGTCGCTGTGCACCAAGTGACATGGCAGGGAATAATTTCATGGCTAGGTTGGTAGCTCTGTGCTGTTCAATTGTTGCCGAACACGTCGAGGCCTGTCAGTCATTGAGTTGAAGTTGTATATGTTTCATTTATTGCAGTTCTGTTGCACGTTTTTTGTTGTTGGACGCGATGGTTCTTTCAGTAGAGGAGCGCATTTTCCTCGTTGAATACGTATTTCGCGAAGGTGACAAGTACAGTGATTTAGTGAAGCGCAAATTTTCTGAAAAGTTTCCAGATTCAATTATTCCTCACCGTAATGCAGTACGAACACTGATAGAAAAATTTCGGGCAACTGGCTCTGTTGAGGACGCTGAACGTAGTGGTAGACCCCCTAAGCTAGACGAACAAAAGCTGCTGGATATTTCTGATTCTATGGCACAAAGTCCAAAAAAATCAATGCGTAAGTTAGCACAACAGCATAATATCGGACTTGCTACCGCACATAAAGCTGTCAGACAAGAACTTAAACTATTCCCATACAAAGTGAGGTGTGTTCAAGAGCTGAAACCTTCAGATAATGACAAGAGACTAAATTATTGTCATTGGTTTCAACGTTTCATCAACCAAAATTCCGAAGACATCCTTGACGTAACGTTTTATACAGATGAAGCGTGGTTTCACTTGGGAGGGTATATAAGTTCACAAAATACTCGAGTATGATCGACAACTAACCCTTGCGCTTTACATGAACAGTCCTTACACGAAGCAAACATTGGAGTCTGGGTTGCTGTGAGTAGAGCACGTATTGTTGGACCAATTTTTTTTGCAAACACAATCAATAGTGAACGTTATTGTTCTGATATTTTAGAGAACTTTACGCATCAAATAACACAAGTGGAAATGAATAATGGTTGGTTCCAACAAGACGGGGCAACAGCACATACATCTAACATCTCAATGGCTTTCCTGCGCAACGTGTTTGGTGAACGAATAATTTCAAAGAATTTGTGGCCTGTAAGATCTCCTGATCTGACTCCCCGATTTCTTTTTATGGGGTGCGGCGAAACAAACTGTGTATCGGAACAGACCACACACGATTGAGGAACTTAAAGCCGCAATAACGGCATACATTCAAGGAATCACTGTTCTTCAGTTGCGAAAGGTGTTTGCAAACAAAATGAAACGAGTGCAATGCTGTATTGATGCCAATGGAGGTCATTTCGAACACCTTCTATAAACAATGTAATCACGGTTTAACAATGTAATTAAGGTATTGAATAAATTTTTTTCCAAAATGCTTAGTCATTTCTTTATACATATTTTCATAAATCCATAGTCACAATTCCAGTGCACAGCGACTTTCCGAACGCACGGTATAACACATGAAATACATACAAGAATCACACAATGTATCACTACTATCAAGAAAGAAATTCTTGTACGCTACAAAAAGTTTCACCGATTATGTAATTTTTCAGATTCCTTTTAAAGGAATTCAAATCCTCTCAACCTTTTAAAAATAGGGGTAATTTATTCATGAATTTTCTCCCTGCATAAGTAGGTTTTGGTTCAAACAATTTTGTGGAGTGATTAGCCACATAATAATCATTTCTGTTTCTTGTGTTATGATTGTGAACATTGAAGTTCTGAATAAAATTATTTTGCCTAACATACATAATCACCTCAAAAATTTAGAGAAAGGGAACTGTAAGCAACTTAAGCTCCTTAAATAGTGGCCTGCATGAGGTTAGCTGGTTAGCATATACTGTAGGCCTATATGCTCTGGGTATAGTATAAGTTGTTATGTTTGTTGTACTGACATTAAAGGAGTCGCGCATGCGCACTGATGCTTTTCCCCTTTACCCCTCGTTGCAAACAAGGTGACTCAAGTGACTATATTAACATAAACTTTGTAGTACAGTAAACTAGCGCTAATCCGCGCTTTGTAGTGCCGCACCGAGTCCGGATAAGTGAAATCTGGTTTACCCGGAGGACATAAGTCGCTTCGTTTACGGTTACAATATTCGTGTAATTGATCAAATCCTCATTTTAGTAATAACCCACCGGGTTGGTCTAGAGGTAAAGTCGTCGCCAAAATCAGCTGTTTAGCAGCTGATTTTCGGAGACGAAGGTTCCTGTACTGGTTCAAATCCTAGTAAAGGTATAGGTGATTCAAATAGAGCGCCGGTTTTGATGTATCAAATTAAGAGATGTATTTTATTGAAAAACTGAAAATAAATACATCAACAAGTTAATCTTACCTTCCGATTTCATGTATAAAAAATGATGTCATGCATGTGTCCTCCTCTACTGCGCTGGCACGCATCAACTCTGTCCATGAAATTGGATATTACTGCACGACAAGTTTCGACTTCCATTTGCCCGATAACACGTCGAATTTCCTCCTTCAAGTCATTGATGTTTCGGGGTTTACTGGCATACACCAATGACTTCAGATGACCCCAAAGATGAAAGTCACAAGGCGTCAAGTCACACGACCTTGGTGGCCATTGATGGTCGGAATTACGAGAAATGATGCGATCCTGGAACCGTTCACGGAGCAACAACATTGTTTCTCGTGCAGCGTGACCGGTGGCACCATCCTGCTGAAACCACAACTCGTCAATGTCCATTCCATCCAAATGACGCCACAAAAACTCCCTAATCATCGTACGGTATCGGTAACAGCCACACTGTCACGAACCAACGCAACGTTCTGCTCAGTTCGGCCAGAACGACGACCTCCAGAACTTTTAAGGTCGACTGTTGAACCCGTCTCAAAAAACTTTTTCATGAGCCTACGAACTGTTGATTCATTCGGTGCTTCATTACGTCCTAGAGTACCGCGAAGTCGCCTGACAGTAGCCGCATAACTCTCTCCACTCTGGTAAAATGTTTTGACGATTAACACTCGTTGTGCAATAGTAAACTTCTCCATGGTTAGACACAGACTGCGAGAGTACTACACTGCGAACAAGAGAAACTACAACTGAATCGTCAATCGGAATGTTCTCCGAAATAGAAATGAGGTCTAACAATGTCGCCAACCGATAAACAAAAATTTACCAGCCGTTTAAAAACCGGCGCTCTTTTTGAATCACCCGTTAGTTACTTTTATACGGATTTGAATACTAGACAGTGGTTACCGGTGTACTTTGATGGTTGGGGTTTAATTAACCATACTCTCTCAGGAATGGTCGGCCTGGGTCTGTACTCAGGCTACACGTCATACACATCATCCTCATCTCATTGGGTCGTGGGGTTGCTTATTGTTCTGAATTGAACAGATTGCAAAGTACACAAATTAGGAATAAATAATAAAAAAAAATTTCTAATTTATTAAGCTTGGCCGAGGCAGTCAGCTGTTCTCATTTTAGTATGTTTACGTAACAGTAAATTAAGCAGGCAGTGAACATAACTGTAAACTTTACTAAAACTACTGTAAAATTAATTTTGCTTGTAAACTTACGTATAGCCTACATATAAAGTTTAGGAGTATTGATCTTCAATTAAATAGTAAACAATCACAAAGAACATTAAACTTAGAAAACAGGAAACAAAAACTTCTTACATCACTTCAAATAGTACGTAACTACATTTAGTAGTAAAATATCAAAATTTAAAAAATCACGTATATTTTTCTGTTTTAATTTTGAAAAGGCCTTCGGGCCAGCCCAGTCAGTCAGCTTGTATTAAGTCGCTATAATTTGTTAAGTAACAACGGTTGGGCAAGCGACTTTGTATGGTGACCAGTAGACAGCCATCCATGAACAAACTCTACTGGGGGTCCCTGTTCAAACTCATGCCTAATCCACTTCAAAAATACAACGATCAAATTGGGTAGTTGTCAATAATGTACAGTTCCCGATAACAAATAAAAGCTAAACAAAACAAAAATTTGAAAAACGCTTTCTAGCTCCGCGATCTCACATACACTTTAAAGTTTAAAGTTCGTTAGATGACGTGTCATTTTATCTCTTGAAATAGATAATTAATTTCTCCAACATTTCTACAGATTCAGAATGATTTAGGCAAGTCACGTCTTCTATAATTTTATCATCTGAGCTGTCATTTTGGCTAATTTGTGATGACGCGCCAAACAAGCCTCTACAATCTCATCTTCGTTCAACATCTCATTTCCAATGCCTTTATTGCATGTAACTCACAGGTAGATGTCTTCATCAGTTACTGTTAAACAGCTTTCCAATTTATGAATGTATAGGGTGATTCAAAAAGAGCGCCGGTTTTGATATATCAAATTAAGAGATTTATTTTATTGAAAAACTGAAAATAAATACATCAACAAGTTCATCTTTCCTTCCGATTTTATGTATGAAAAATGATGTCATGCATGTGTCCTCCTCTACTGCGCTGGCACGCATCAACTCCCATGAAATTGGATATTACTGCACGACAAGTTTCGACTTCCATTTGCCCGATAACCCGTCGAATTTCCTCCTTCAAGTCATTGATGTTTCGGGGTTTATTGGCATACACCAATGACTTCAGATGACCCCAAAGAGGAAAGTCACAAGGCGTCAAGTCACACGACCTTGGTGGCCATTGATGGTCGGAATTACGAGAAATGATGCGATCCTGGAACCGTTCACGGAGCAACAACATTGTTTCTCGTGCAGCGTGACAGGTGGCACCATCCTGCTGAAACCACACCTCGTCAATGTCCATTCCATCCAAATGACGCCACAAAAACTCCCTAATCATCGTACGGTATTGGTCTCCATTTACTGTCACGGCTTGTCCTTCTTGATTTTCAAAAAAGGAAGGGCCGATGACTTCGCCCGACCAAAAGCCGCACCAAACTGTCACTCGCTGTGCATACAAGAGAAACTACAACTGAATCGTCAATCGGAATGTTCTCCAAAATAGAAATGAGGTCAAACAATGTTGCCAACCGATAAACAAAAATTTACCAGCCGTTTAAAAACCGGCGCTCTTTTTGAATCACCCTTTAGTATGCAGTGTGTACTTTAAAATTTCGTTTAATTATAAAGCAGTTCTCTTACTAAAATAGTTTACTTTTTTTTATTCCTAATTTGTGTACGTTGCAATCTGTTCAATTTAGAACAATAAGCAACCCCATCACCCAATGAGATGATGGATGAAGTGTATGACCTGTAAATGAGGTGTAGTCTTGTACAGACCCAGGCCGACCATTCCTGAGAGAGTATGGTTAATTGAATCCCAACCATCAAAGTACACCGGTAACCACTGTCTAGTATTCAAATCCGTATAAAAGTAACTATCTTTACAAGGTGCAACCCTCCCTTTATCCACGTCGATAGGTTGGCAGTAGGGGGTTAACAAAAAAACAAAAAAACGGAAGCGAAAATCACAAAAGACTCAGTTTGTTGTTGCATAGGAGTATAATTACCAAAATAAAAAAACAATAGAATAAAAATAATTGAATGGTGCGATATCAAAATAAATAAATATTTTCAGAATGAATGGACCAACATTGATATTTTAAAAAAAACAAAAAAAAACAAAGTTACACATGAATAAGTAATTAACAGTAAATAGCAAATTAGATAAAAAAACCAATTTAAATAGATTTACTTAGTAACCAAAGTTTTAAGAGATCAAAAATTTTAAATTTTCTTTAATAATTATAGCTTAGGCCTACCATGGCAGCATTTTACACAAAATATAAAAAAAATTTAATAAACATTAAACTAGATATAATTTTTTGAATGTTTACAAGAATCCACGAAAATTCAAGTTATGTAAAATTATTAGAAAAAAATTTTTAAAGAAATAGAAAACAATTCAAAATGTTATTTTTTTAAAACACAAAATTAATTGAGAAACAAGTCCATTCATTAAGATTTTTCCAGATCTGTACATGTTTATTTCTAGAACAATTTCCGGACACGCTTCAACAAGGATTGACGCAGCAATAAAAGTTATCCCAAAATAAATACCAAAAATATAAAAAACACATACCGGATTGCAGATAAAACACTTCCCTGAAATTCACTAGTACTTAGTAAGGTGAAAATAAATCCGTAGGCCCTTCAATCAAAGGTTGTGTGACCGAACGAACGGCATTATTGCAAGTAAAGCGAATAACTTCAACAGGAATGAAGTTAGTCACTGGCAAACAAAATTTCCTGATCCGGGAATCGAATTGGATGGATTTAGCGTCGGAAACCAAGGCTGTCCAGACGGATGGTTCTATAGTTGAATAATTCAAAATCGAATAGTCCTGGACTTGAACAGTTCAAGACTCGAAGTAAGACTCGAACCCTGGACAGATAAATACAACCGACCATCGTCAAAAGAGAATAACAAAATTTCGATAACAAATAATAAAACGGTGACAAAAGAAACAAGCAAAAAAGGATAAGCAAAAGATCTGAATAAAAGGAAACGGTGAATATTTTTACAGGTTGCGACAAACTAAGCAATTAGCAAAGCAACAAAAAAATTTTAAACAAGTAGTAAAATTCGTTTAAATCGCCCTACACCTTTACGAATAACCACATAAGGTAAAAAAAAAAAAAAAAAAAAAAAAAATTTGACTAATAATCAAAAGGAATTTAACATAAACAAGAGTCGAACCAGGTAAACGTAGCAAAAGATTTATTCAAAAATTTAAATTATCATATGACGACTCATCAATCTAACGCAACCTCTAAAAACATTCAGTTTCAGAAAGCTAAAAATCATAAGTAAAACTTACCAATTTCATATTGGGTGACGTGAATAAATTTACTTATATTCTTTTAACGACAAAAAACGATCCGGAAAAGACTATAAAAATAATACGGAACACAGATGAAATAAATAAAACCAGCAAATAAATAACGTTACAAGAATCATTTTTACAGATGAAAAAAAACATAACCGAACAGCCACAACTAAAAGTTAACAAAATTCGTTTTTGCAAAAAGAATAAAATATAAAATCGGACACGCCATTTCAATGATAGAAATAACATCCTTACATTTTGACAATCAAACTAGTTCTGACAATCCTACAAGGAAAAGACGATACATTAATGCAATTACAGAAATGAACAAGAATAAATTCAGCAAGTACAACGAAAAACCGCCAGATCGCATCAGCTTACGGTAATTAAAATCGAAGTGAATCAATAGAATAAGATCAGCGCCAGAATATAAAATGTACTAAAAATGTAACGAATTCAGCCTAGACGTTACAAAGGATTTGAACCAGGAATCTTCGTCTCCGAAAATCAGCTGTTAAACAGCTGATTTTGGCGACGACTTTACCTCTAGACCAACCCGGTGGGATCAAATAGTTTTCTAATTTTTTAATGTTATACTTTTTGAAACAATTTACATTTTTTTGGGATGTTCTTCAAATGGACATCCTTACGACTTGTAAAGACCGGTCCGGATTATATGGCGGTCCGGAATAGCGCGAGTATGCTGTGATATAAAATTTTGCGAATGTTGAATACCAAAGTGGTTGTTTTTCCTAAATTTTATTTTAAGGCTGTGATTTTGAAAAATATATCACCGGAAGGCGATATTAAGTGGCGAACCTTTTCTGTTTGGTGGTCCTGAAAAGGGCCGTTTAAGCGGTGGTCGTCTTGGAGAAGCGTCGGTCGTAATTGTCGTGGCGGCCGGAAGCTGGGCGACACGGCGTGTCGTCGTCCAGCGAAGACATCATCTTCTTCCCTCACAGTAGTGTGTCTATGGCTGTGCTTCGTTGGATCCGGTGAGTGTAAGGCTTGGTCGAGGGACCGCTGTGGGCATCGCTCGCGTCAGCGGGCGATGACGGTCCGGTCGACGGCTTATGGTGATGGGTCGGCGAGCGGAAGCATCATCTTCTCTCTTGCGGGGTTGTCGATTAGTCTTCGCTGGAGTCCGGTAGCCGTGTGCCGTAGTGGACGTCTTGTCGATGCTGTAGACTGGTGGAAGTGAATCTATCTGTGTCTGGATCAGAATTGAATCTCTCGGCTCAGTGGAGCGCTCTTTTTATAGTTGCCGAGAGTGCTGTGGTAAGAGGCGGTTACTGGCTTGGCCTTGATGACAAAGGCCTCTGTCGGTACGCCGCCAAAAGGCCTACCGCGCCGACAAAGGCTGAAAGAAGTATTAAAGGCCGGCAACTTAGTAAATGATTAATTAGAAGGGGTGGCCGTGACAAATACAATTTTTTTCTAAAGAGAGCATAGTCCGAAAATAATTTTCCTGCGAGAACACTTCCTTAAAATATTTCTTGAATACTTTCTTTAATAAATCTATAAAATACGGTTCGTTTCGTTTACCCTTTTCATCTAGCCCCTTGACTTAAATTAAGTTCATATAGCCTACGCCCTGCAGCAATAAAGGTACTGTTACAATTTCAAAATGATTAGTTCAGTAATTCTTCACATTTTCGCGAACTTAAAACTAACGTTTTCTCTTTATAATAGTTTAAGGGGAGATTGCACGATGGTTTTAACTCAAAATTTCGATTTTTGGTTTTTATGTTTTTCAATAGTTTAGGCCTAGATCTACCAGAAAAACATTAAATTACGTCAAAAAAACAATTTTTTAATGAAAAAATTTAGTTTTCTCAGATTTACACAGAAAAATTATCATGTTACAAAGAACGAATATTTTTTCATAATTCTCGTTTTAGTGCAAAGGAGAATTTTTGTTTTTAAAATATCTGCATCACGGTTTTTTGTATTCTCAGCTGTTGGAACAGCTTTCTAAACAACTGTTGATGGGAAATTTACTTGTTTGTGTACATAGTGTTTTTGGTTTGTGCCTTCTTGTTTCTTACCTTTTTCCGTAAATTTAGATTTTTAACACTAGGGTACATTTTCCTCAGAAACCAATCAACCTACGGGGTTGAAATTTTTACCAGTTAATTATCTTGTATAGCCACATATACCGACATTTTTATGACTTCCTCAGGTGCTCCAAAAATTAGTAATACGCAAAAAACGTGGAAAGCAATTTGTAAAAATTTTATTTTATTCGTAATTTTTTTATAAAATGGTATGGTCCGAAGATTAAATTGAAAAAATGTCAGTAGCTTGAGAAGAAACCGGTCACCTATAGTGTGTAAAGTTTCATTTCCCTATCTTTTACCAATCCTATGAAAAATGTACCTAAAAACAGCAAATTTAATATTGGCAGAATACAAAGTACAGTCTCCCCTTAAGTTTTTGTTGTTGTTTAGGTCATCAGCCAAAAGGCTGGTTTGAATATGTGTTTTACTATGTATATCGAGGAGTGAGGTGGTTTACGGTGCCTTCCTCACTGAGTGGAAAAGTACGCTTATCAGCATGCCGGGTCCTCTGAAAAGCACATATTTTCCACTCTGCAAATGACACTTTCACTTCTTTCACCACAGGGTCTGGCTGTATAATGAAATTCGTTACTTTCAGAGGAGATAACTCTGATTAGTGTCTTTTACACCTGTACCTCTTCTGTTCTTAAATGATTCAGTCATTTAATTGGCTGACCATGAGATAAGAAACAGAACTATTTATTTTAGCTTTGCAACTAACAGATTCAATGTAAATAAACTGACACTCCACCTGTATGTTATGGTCAACTTAAGTTTTTACAGTTGTTTTTAAGAAAAAAATGTATTTTTATATGTTAGAGTATTCCCGGTGCAGTTCTGTTAACCCGTACTGGATAAAGTTGAAAAGAGGCAGTCGAGATGGCATGCCTCATCAATCTGATACATGATGAAAGGTTGCCTTTTATTAAAGAGGGTTTTTTTATCGCAAGGTTTGACCGAAAGGGGATTATCGGAAGGCCCAAATATTACTTGGGGGAAAATACATCACAAAATAAGTAGTTTAGAAAGGAAGGTACGGAGCTGAGAGCGGTGGAAGGAATAGCTTTGGAAAGAAGAGAATTTACTGCTTAGCTGAATACATCCGCACTATGATGTGCGTATTAGTAAAGAGCGTTCACTGTTTCAACCAGTCATCGTGATCACGGTGACAGTGATTTTGCAGTCACCGTTACTTTTAATAGTTACTAGTGATTTAGTCATAACTGTGTATATACACTTAGTATATTTTTCAGCTGTTATCATGAAACAATAATAATGTTTTCAGTTGTTATTTCATGATAACAACTTTTGATAAATTAAAAAAATGGGCTGCATATATAACTAAAATAAAAATTTAGCCTAAAACTGATTAACACAAGGTATCCTAAATTAGTAATAAAAAGAATATTTTATGTAAAAAAGAGAAAGTACAAGAAACAATTTACAACTGAAAAAATTAACAGGGCACAATATAAATAAAATAGCTAGGTAGAACGCGGCGTGCAATAAAAATAACACTGTAATATACTTATGTTACCGCGATCAGAAATGTAAAGGAACTACCCTCGTTTTGTTTAGTCCAGTAGATGAAAAACATAACAAGGGGAAGAGACCGAGAGAGAGAGAGAGAAGAGTGCGTAAAAATTGAAGTAAAAGAGAATGGACGTGCCGGTTATCAAAGGAGAGCACTAAGCCCAGTGAACAGACCAACATATCTTACGTAGCTATTATGTCGTTTTGTCTATTAATTGTAAACAGTGAATGAGTGAGAATTTCTTCACTAGTTTCTAAGGTAAAGCATTCGGTCTGTCTTAAAAGTGACAGTGAACAGTGAATGAGTAAGTAAGTGATTTTTGTAACAGTGACTGGGGAACGAGAGGTCTGTTATATAAAAGTGACAGTGAACAGTGAATGAGTAAGTAAGTGATTTTTGTAACAGTGACTGGGGAACGAGAGGTCTGTTATATAAAAGTGACAGTGAACAGTGAATGAGTAAGTAAGTGATTTTTGTAACAGTGACTGGGGAACGAGAGGTCTGTTATATAGCCTATCTGTTGACGTACGGTGAACATTCGCCGTGTCGTCCTGTCTTCCAGTGACAGAAAAGTAAGCGATCTTTGTAACAGTGACTGGGGAACGGTTACGCGCCTATCTGAAAAACTGTGGCCACCGTGAATTATAAGTAACCGTGACTCGTTCACAGTGACAGTTCTTTTGTCTCTTCTCTAGTGCGTATAGCGTCATATTATGAAGAGTAAGAACAAGAAGTACTGCGTGAGTCGCAGCTCCGTGTAGTTGTTGTGGAATGGAGTGAGTGCGTTGTTATAGAAGTGGGAGAATGAATGAGTTAGTAGTGTTTTACAGCTGATGCATTTGTAGTGGTAGCGTCTACTAACTAGACTAAGAAATATTCTTATCATCCGGCGCATTAATTTAACAAAAAAATACCTACCGGGTTATTAGTTTGGTCGGATTCATAATATTTAACCTACCATTTTATATCAAAACATATAAAAAATAATTGTAATAAACACAAACAAATATTTTGAATACGGAAAGTTTGAAAACGAATGTTTTGTATCAGAGTAATACAACAATTATTGTTCTCCCAGCATGCGTCACTCATTCATTATACCTCACCCGTACCCTTCACCCCGCAACTACATGGAGCTGGGACTCAAGCAATACAGAAGGTTTTGGTGATGGTGGTGGTGGTGGTGGTGGCGGCGGCGGAGGAGGAGGAGGAGGAGGAGGAGGAGGAGGAGGAGGAGGAGGAGGAGGAGGAGGAGGAAAAAGAAAAGGTCTTTTATACCTCTCCTTTCACAAAGGTAGAAGGAGATGAGGAAGAGGAAGGAGGAAAAGGGAAAGGGAGAAGGAGTAAAGACGTAGAAGCAGTTTTTGGGAAAATAGCAAAAAAAGTGGAAAATAACTCCGTTCTTGAGATATTTTCTACTCACAGACCACAGACCAATTTCTAAAAACATGTTTTCTTTGGGTTTAGGGGGTAGTAAACGTGTATATCCAGTGAAAATTTGATTTTGAAAAATCGACGTGAAAACAGTATTTTCTTTTCTATAATATTCATACAGGGTAAGATAAAATAAAATTTTTTTTTTAATTTTTTTTTTTAATTCCTAATTTGTGTACGTTGTGTCGTTAATCTGTTCAATTTAGAACAATAAGCAACCCCATGACCCAATGAGATGATGGATGAAGTGTATGACCTGTAAATGAGGTGTAGTCTTGTACAGACCCAGGCCGACCATTCCTGAGAGAGTATGGTTAATTGAATCCCAACCATCAAAGTACACCGGTAACCACTGTCTAGTATTCAAATCCGTATAAAAGTAACTACCTTTACTAGGATTTGAACCAGGAACCTTCGTCTCCGAAAATCAGCTGTTAAACAGTTGATTCTGGCGACGACTTTACCTCTAGACCAACCCGGTGGGTTAAAATAAAAAGTTAAACCAATTATCTTATTGGATTTGTGAGGTGTGTTCAGTTGCTCAATTTTGTTATCGGTTTATTTTCTGTTGGTAAATAGATTTGTGTCAGGTTGACGGTACTGTAGGTGGGCTTCGTATTTCGCTCCGAGGTAAATTATTGTTCCCTGTGTTTCTCTGATGACGGTGACTTCACTCTGCTCTTGATATAGGAATGAGAACTATTTACCAACAATTTTGTTTACTCAAACGGTAAGTAAACATGTTGTTTACCTCCTATACACTACATTACTGTACCGGTAATAAAGTTTACATTTATATTCGTTTACAAAATTATTTCGTTTTTATTCCTTTCATTTCTTTATTTGGTTTTTTACTTTTTCTTGACCTACATGAAATATAAAGAAGGACAGTATTGTTTTATGTCGATTTTTCTAAAACGAGTTTTCCACGGAATTACACGATTTCAGACACCCTGAACCCAAAAAAACGTGTTTTTACCGATTGGTCTATGTGATTTTTTTTTTCTTTTGGTTTAACGTCCGACTGTTCTGCAATTACTGCTAATGCAGACGGTAAAGGATGAAATGATATTTTATAACGTATGAAAAAATGCCATGCCTGAATGGGATTCGAACCCAAGACCGCACGATGAGAGGCGAGCACGTTACCAACTGCGCCAATGCGGCCGGCCATTGTGGTCTATGTGAGTGTGCGTGTGTATATGTATGTGTGTTCGTGCGCGCGCACAAAATAAATTATCGTAAAAATAAATTTAGCGAAATACAAATTGTAGGCAAAATAAAATTCAACCTGTGTAGACTTCAAAATCGTAAAATTACTAATTGAACTAAGCTCTGAAGAGAAAAGTGCTTGAAATGAAAATTGTAAACTTTTCAAATTTTTAAAATTTTAATTATATAAACTTTTTACCGATTAAAAATGCATACTTAAGCCAACATTTTAAAAATAATTCCGTCGTTTTACAGATTTTGCTGAGAAAAATACAGAAAATCGCTAATTGACGCTAAACTAAGCGTTGTAGAAAATGTTAGAAACTAAAGTTGTAGGTTTTTAATTTTCGCAACTTTATTTTGGCTTTATTTCTGCGGGTGAGTAGGAACCCAGACGAAAATTTTCGCCAGCTGTCACTCTCTAATAAAGCAATTCTGGATGTTTATATGAACTATTTTTCTTATTTTTGGATTAGATTCACCTCCAGAAGTATCTTCGTTTCTTCGTGAATCATTCTGTATACACAAATAGAAATAAAAATATACTGCAGTAAATAATACAATTCTAAAATGTATAAGCACAAGCCTTTACTTGTATGACAACTGTATTTTTTAGTTTATGACACCTATGAAACTGTACTGTTGTACTAAGGGGCTAGTACGCAACCAACATTACACCACTGTATTGCGTGTATATATTACGCCTTACAGAAGATTCATAAACATGAATATTCTTTGATATTACCGTACTTTCTCGAATATACCGCGCACCCCGATTTTTGAAGGTACTTTCAGAAAAAGTTAAAAGTGTCAAAAATAAAATGAAAATGAAAACTTACCAATTTATTTGTATACATTGAAAAATGTTCATAACTTTGATTAAGTCACTTTTTTTAACTTATTTATTTACAATCAGCCTAACAATGTGGCTTTAAGCAAATCATTATACAATAACTAAACTGACGTCAGTGAAGTAGACACCCTTTGCTCTCACTTCAACTAAATAAAATTAGAAAATAAAGTTAATAAAAACTAAGAAAAGTTGTGAAGTTACAAAATTAACAAGAACAATGTAAATGAAGTAAACAATGCAAAAGAAGTTAACAATAGAAAGGTAAAGTTTAGCGCTTGGCCTATGTGAGTGTGTGTATCAGTGTTAACAAAATATTTCAAGAACGAAATAATGTTCGGAGTTGAAACTTGGAGTAGGTGCCACAGAGGAACCGACACGAAAATTGCTATCAAAATCGGTCACCCGAAAGAAGTAGTTTATTCGTGCAATTTTGCCCTTCTGTGCAATTTTCTCATAAACAGCTCCTACGATTTTGTTTAACACTTTGACTGCTATGTGACCCAAATATATGTCACACTTGTCTTTAAAAATGGGCCATGTGCATCAAAAATGAGTCACAGTTCAATAACTAATTTTTAAGTCGTGTGTTACTAATGTGGTTTCTAAAGCTATGGCTTCAAAGAGTGACATTGTGCACTTAGCTTGTTCAAATAGTTGGCCTTTTTCAAATGGATAGGGTATTGCGTATACAGGTAGTTTTTCCTGTTTTACTATAATAGAATGCTGCTATTATTTATTTTTTTATTTATTTTTTGCTTATTTTGGTTGACTGAAATAGTCTAGAGTAGTTTGCACTAAACCCAGTTATCTATTACATTTTTGTCATACCACAAAAATGGGTCACATGGCTCTGAAATGTAAAATCATTTCAGCCGGCCATGTTACCGAAAAGTGTGTTACAACTTTATTTAACAAAAAGAATTAGTATTTGTTTATTAAATAAAATACGTAAAATAACAAGAAAAATAAATAAAATATGAAAACAATAAAAAAATTACGATGGCCCCGCTGTAAGTGTCACAAAATTTAATGTGGCAGTCAACGTGTTAAAATCATCTTATTATTTACATTTTTAGAAGAAAGGAAGGGTAAGCACCATGATAAAAATAAGAATAAAATTTTTCGAAGACCTGTGCCCCCGTAGAAACAATGTTTTTCAATAATTGCGGCCTTTATATCGTTCCTCCAATTCACCCGCGAATGTGTAAATTTTGCGAATAATTTTGCGAATATGAGTTTGTTAGTGAATGCTGATGTATACAACCCAACGCATGTTGTACTAAACTCACGAACATGTATCTTGTTTGGTTAGGTAGATACAGCCTTCATAAAGTTACGAAAATACACGAAGTGTGTTAAAGAAGAAAGCATTGAATTGGTTTTTTGCTCTCCTATAAAACTGAGAATTTGCTCATTCGCGAGTCTACCATTCTATGGACGGTATGCATTCTAGGTCAAAAGTAAATATACGCGTAATCAAAGTTGTAGAAGATTAAAAACCTACAACTTTGATTCAAAATTTTCTACAACGCTTAGTTTGGCGTCAATTTGCATTTTCTGTATTTTGCTCATAAAAATCTGTTAAAAATTTGGATTTTTTTAAATATTGCGACCTTAGTATACATTTTACGACAAAAATATATATGTATCAAAGTTATAGGAAATAGAAAAATCTACAACTTTTATTTCAAGAATTTTCTTCTACAAAGCCTAGTTTAGCGTCAATTAGTGAATTTCTGTATTTTTAAGTGGGATGGAAGTTGATTTTCACTTTTTTATGTGTCATTTACTCATGATTAAAATTAGGTTATGTTTTTTATTTTACAATCTTTAGGTACTAAAAATTAAACGTAGGTTATGTGTTTTATTATTTATATTGGTAAGAGCTGCCCATAACACATAACAGTCAGGTGGAGTGTCAAATTATTTACACTCAATCTATTCGTTGCAGAGCTAAAATAAATAGTTCTGTTTCTTATCACATGGTCAGCCAACTAAATGACTGAATCATTTAAGAGCAGACGAGGCAGAGGTGTATTGTGACACTAATCAGAGTTATCTTCTCTGAAAGTAATGAATTTCATTAAACACCCAAACCCTGTGGTGAATGAAGTGAAGGTGTCATTTACAGAGTGGAAAATATGTGCTTTTCAGAGGGCCTGGCATGCTGATAAGTGTACTTTTCCACTCAGTGAGGAAGGTATTGGTAAACCACTTCACTCCTCGTTTTACTTAGTAAAACCCTCTACAGGTTCAAACCAGCCTTTCGGCTGATGACCTAAACAACAATAACATTGGTAAGAGACAGTCGTGTTAGTGTTTCACACTAGATTATTTTTACAATTAAATGTTACTTTTCTACAAATAATTTAGAAACAGCCGGTGAATATATGTGTAAAAGTATTTCGGCTGTAATTAATAATACTACTGCTATTCATACAGTGGAAGTAATCTTAAAACTTTGCCCATATATTTTATCTGAATTTATTTTGTGCCTGCTTGTTTAGAAACGTTTTCTGTTCTTCGAGCACGTACACACGGACGTTTCTTAAAAGAACAATGAATCGTGTGCTTTTATTACCTTCGTTATGTGAAATATTGCTTATATCTCGTCTACAACCATTTTGAAAATTGTTTTAATTACAGTATTTCTGGCTCTGACATATTAATCTGGTCTATTTCAGATTGTTTTTAAAAATATTTTTTTTTGAAATTCTTATATTATTTTAAAAATAATAAATTTTGTTGGTTAGGTCGTCAGTCGAAAGGTTGGTTTAAACCACTAGAGCAGTGTTTCCGAAACTCGCAGCACACTACAAAAAAAACGGCCAATAGCCGCGGCACACCTATTACTTTATGCCATTGATTAAGCTTAAGTACTCGATATAAACGTACTTATATCATACTTATACATAATTACTTATAGTCATCGGCTAGGCATTATTTTGTTGGACCGTTTAAATTTAATTTAATTTATTTTCCGTGAGTTCCGCGGCTCACTTGGCCGGCCTCGCGGCACACAGTTTGGGAACCTCTGCACTAGAGGGTTTACTAAGTAAAACGAGGAGTGAGGAGGTTTAATTTGTCTTCCTCACTGATTGGAAAAATATGCTTATCAGCATGCCAGGACCTCTGAAAAGCATATACTTTCCACTAGTAGAACTCTGTATTGAAGGGGAGCTGGCATGACGGCTTATACTCAAAATTTTGATATTTCTTTTTTTATATTTTTCAATAGTTTAGGCCTAGATCTACCAGAACAAAAATCTGGTGTGAAACACTCACACAACTTTCTCTTGCCAATGCAAATAATTAATAATAAACCTAACATTATTAATAAAATATTAGAAATAAACAAAAACTAACCTCAAAAACATAACCTTATTTTAATCATGAGTGAATGATGCAAAATGAAAATCAACCTCAGTTTGGCGTAGAAATATGGAAAATCACTCTTTCTCTCTAAACTAGGCTCTGTAGAGAAAAATGCTGTAAATAAAAGTTGTAGATCTTTTAATTTCCTATAAATTAAATTATATACACTTTTGTCGTAAAATGCATACTAAGACCGGAAATGTTAAAAAAATCGATTTTTTCTCACGTTTTCGTGAGTAACAGAAAATCGCAAATTACCGCTAAACTAAGCGTTATACAAAAAAATGTTTGAAATAAAAGTTGTAGAATTTTACATTCTCTACAACTATTATTATATAACGTTTTGCGCTAAAATGCATATTAAAGCCGCAATCTTAAAAAGAAAATGTTTTTACGTAAAAACAGCCTCAAGCAGAATTTCAGCAAACATGGCGCCTACCCTTTATTGTAGAGCATAAAAAATGTAGTAAACCAGTTGATTTTAAAAAAAATCGTAGGACTAGTTTTTGAGAAAATCGCAAAAAAGTGAAAAATTATACGAATAAACTACTACTTCCGGTTGACCGATTTTGATGAAAATGTTCGTGTCGGGTCCGGTAGTGATATGTAACTTAAGTTTCAAGTTTCAAGTTCGTACGATGTTCCGTTCTTGAGATATTCTGTTCACACACACACACCACACACACACAGACCAATCGCTAAAAACATGTTTTTTGGGTTCAGGGGGTCTGAAAACGTATAGATCCGGTGAAAACTCGATTTCGAAAAATCGACATGAAAACAATACTGTCCTTCCCTATATATTCATATAGGCAAGACAAAGTAAAAACGTCAAAAAAAAATAATTTCTTTACGAAAAAATTAAGTTTTTATCAAGTTTACACAGAAAAATTATTATGTTACCAAGAACGAATATTTTTCACGATTCTATACTGCTCGTTTTAGTGCAAAGAGAATTTTAGTTTTTAAAATATCTGCATCACTGTTTTTTGTATTCTCAGCTGTTGGAACAGCTTTCTAAACAACTGTTGATGGGAAATTTACTTGTTTGTGTAAATTTTGTTTTTGATTTGTGCCTTCTTGTTTCTTGCGTTTTCCCGTAAATTTAGATTTTCAACAATAAGTAGCTACACTTTTCTCAGAAACCAATAAACCTACCAGGCTGAAATTTTTACCAGTTATTTATCTTGTACATCCACATATATCGAAATTTTTATTATTTATTCAGGTGCTCCAAAAATTAGTAATACGCAAAAAACGTAGAAATCAATTTGTAAAAATTTTATGTTATTCGTAATTTAAAAAAACAATGGTACGGTCCAAAGATTAAATTGAAAAAATGTCAGTAGCTGAGAAGGGTTGGTCTAGAGGTAAAGTCGTCGCCGTGAGTCAGCTGTTTAACAGCTGATTTTGGAGAGGAAGGTTCCTGGTTCAAATCCTAGTAAAGGTAGTTACTTTTATACGGATTTGAATATTGGACAGTGGTTGCCGGTGTACTTTGATGGTTGGGGATTCAATTAACCATACTCTCTCAGCAATGGTCGACCTGGGTCTGTACAAAACTACGCCTCATTTACACGTCATACACATCATCCTCATCTCATTGGGTGATGGGGTTGCTTATTGTTCTGAATTGAACAGATTGCAACGTACACATATTAGGAATTTAAAAAAAAAGTAGCTCGAGAAGAAACCCGACACCTATGGTGTATTGTTTAGGTCATCAGCCGGTAGGCTGGTTTGAACCTGTAGAGGTTTCACTAAGTTAAAACGAGGAGTGAGGTGGTTTACAATTGCCTTCCTCACTGAGTGGAAAAGTACGCTTATCAGCATGCCGGGCCCTCCGAAAAGCACATATTTTCCACCCTGCAAACGACACCTTCATTTCATTCACCACAGGGTCTGGCTGTATTATGAAATTCATTACTTAAAGAGGAGATAACTCTGATTAGTGTCTTTTAGACCTCTACCTCTTCTGTTCTCAATGATTCAGTCATTTAATTGGCTGACCATGTGATAAGAAACAGAACAATTTATTTTAGCCCTGCAATGAACAGATTAAGTGTCAATAATTTGACACTCCTCCTGTCTGTTACGGGCAATCAGCAAAATCGTTCCGACACCTATGGTGTGTAAAGTTTAATTTTCCTATCTTTTACCAATCCTATGAAAAATGTACCTAAAAGTATCAAATTTAACATTGACGGGATACAAAGTACAGTCTCCTCTTGAGAGTTATAAGAATTCATATTTTAAATACATTGAAGGCTATTTGCGTTTTAAATATATAGATATATTTCCGAAAAATTCAGCTTTATTTACTGTACAATTAATTTTAAATCTGGTTTTGCATTAGTACAATAATGTTTGCGGTTAAAAATGAGAATCTTTTAAGTGGAAGTTTAAAATTTAAGGGAGAAGACGAAAATTAAAAGATGTGCAGTTGGTAATCCATTTAAAAGCTGATTAGTGGGTGCTGCAGATAGAGTACAGGTTCGTACGTTCTAGGTCGGGTTAATTCAGGAACAAGCCGGTGGTGGCGCCCCACGGCTAATAATGTGCGTCTAGTTACATCGTTCCTCCATCCACCGTTCCTCTATCCACCATTCCACCACCGCTTTTACTTGAAGCCATAACCTAGTTCTGTAATTGGTGAACGCTTTAAACCACTTCTGCTACAGCTGCACATGATGTGAGGGCGCTCAAGTGCTTTTGCTTTTACCCCCTTCCTCGACTACCTATCATTCTAGTTAAAAATTGTCCTTCTATTTTTTATATATGTGTAAAAAAGGTTCACTCTAACAACGTTTTTATCTCATATACTCGTATTTTAGTTGATTAAAATGTTCAGGTACAGCAAGCGGCTTTCGTTACTTCATGTTAGACAATAATTTTTATTTAATTGGACTTTTAATAATGTACTGCTATTAAAAATTAATTACATAAAATGCATTCTCAGCTAAAAATCTGGTGTGAAACACTCAAAGAACTTTCTCTTGCCAATGCAAATAATTAACAATAAACCTAACATTTGTAGTAAAACATTAGAAATAAACAAAAAACTAACCTTAATAAACCTAACCAAACTTTAATCAAATATGGAAGACGCAAAATGAAAATCGATCTCAGTTTGCCTTAAAAATACGGAAAATCACTCTTTCACGCTAAACTAGGCTCTGTAGAGAAAAATGCTCTAATTAAAAGTTGTAGATCTTTTATTTTTCTATAAATTCGATTATACACTTTTGTTATAAAATGCATACCAAGGCCAAAATCTTAAGAAAATCGATTTTTCACACTTTTTCGTGAGAAAAAACAGAAAATCGCTAATTACCGCTAAACTAAGCGTTATACAAAAAAAATGTTTGAAATTAAAGTTGTAGGTTTTTAAATTCTCTACAACTTTTATTATATAAATTTTTGCGGTGAAATGCATATTAAAGCCGTAATCTTAAAAAAACACCTTTTTTACGTAAAAACAGCCTCACCAAGAATTTCAGCAAACATGGCGCCTACCCTATCTTTTAGAGAATAAAAAATTTACTAAACCAGGCGATTTTAAAAAAAATCGTAGTATCAGTTTTTGAGAAAATCGCAAAAAAGTGAAAAATTACACGAATACTACTTTCGGTTGACCGATTTTGATGAAAATGTTCGTGTCGTGTCCGGTAGTGGTATGTAACTTAAGTTTTAAGTTTGAAGTTCGTACGATGTTCCGTTCTTGAGATATTCTGTTCACACACAGACACTCACACAGACCAATCGCTAAAAACATGTTTTTTTGGGTTCAGGGGGGTCTGAAAACGTATAGATCCGGTGAAAACTCGATTTCGAAAAATCGACATGAAAACAATACTTTCCTTCCTATATATTCATATAGGCAAGAGAAAGTAAAAAGGTTCACTCTAACAACGTTTTTATCTCATATACTCGTATTTTAGTTGATTAAAATGTTCAGGTACAGCAAGCGGCTTTCGTTACTTCATGTTAGACAATAGTTTTTATTTAATTGGACTTTTAATTATGTACTGCTATTAAAAATTAATTACATAAAATGCATTCTCAGCTAAATAATATGGAATACTGATTTCATTATTTACTAATTTAAAAATAATTAAATTTTATCCGTTTAATTTTCTTTTGTATTCAGTTACACTTGTGAAATTGTTTTCGTATATTTTCCTAGTTTCATTATAATTTGTAGAATCATTTTAGTCCCTCGCAAGGTATTTTTACTTTCTCTTGCCTATATGAATATATAGGAAGGAAAGTATTGTTTTCATGTCGATTTTAAGAAATAGAGTTTTCACCGGATCTACACGTTTTCAGACCCCCTGACCCAAAAAACATGTTTTAGAGATTGGGGTGTGTGTTTGTGTGTGTGTGTGTGTGTGTGTGTGTTGTGGTGTGTGTGTGTGTGTGTGTGTGTGTGTGTATGTGTATGTGTATGTATGTGTGTGTGTGTGTGTGTGTGTGTGTGTGTGTGTGTGTGTGTGTGTGTGTGTGTGTGTGTGTGTGTGTGTGTGTGTGTGTGTGTGTGTGTGTGTGTGTGTGTGTGTGTGTAAACAGAATATTTCAAGAACGGAACATCGTACAAACTTTAAAATGAAACTTAAGTTACACATCACTACCGGGACCCGACACGAACATTTTCATCAAAATCGGTCAACCAGAAGTAGTAGTTTATTCGTGTTATTTTTCACTTTTTTGCGATTTTCTCAACAACTGGTCCTACGATTTTTTAAAATTGCCTGGTTTATTTAATTTTTTATTCTCTACAAGATAGGGTAGGCGCCATGTTTGCTGAAATTCTTGGTGAGGCTGTTTAAGATTACGGCTTTAATATGTATGTATTAAAGCCATATATGACTATATATGTACAAAAAATCTTGAGCTTTTTTTTATAAAACCGCAAAAAAGTGAAAATTTGCACACATAAACTATTACTTCCGGTTGACTGATTGTGTTGAAAACGTTCGAATCGGGTTCCCTTATGGTACCTTATTTAAGTTCCAAGTTTCAACTTCGTACGATATTTCGTTCTTGAGATATTTTGTTCGCGCGCGCGCGCACACACACACACACACATACACACACACACACACACACCAATCGGGATCTCGTTATTTAATAGCCACACCTCGTACGTCACCAACCAATCAGACTGATATTTTTGGTATTCGTGAAATATTCGGTTGAAAATAAGTTAGTTGTCATGTTATTTATTTAACACAGTTTTGGAAGTAAATATCTTCTTCTTTTGTTGTATGAGAAGAAGCAGAACTATTTTGTAAATAACAGTGGAGAATAGCACGTTGTATGAGAAGAACCAGAACTATTTTGTAAATAACAGTGGAGAATAGCACGTTGTATGAGAAGAAGCAGAACTATTTTGTAAATAACAGTGGAGAATAGCACGTTGTATGAGAAGAACCAGAACTATTTTGTAAATAACAGTGGAGAATAGCACGTTGTATGAGAAGAAGCAGAACTATTTTGTAAATAACAGTGGAGAATAGCACGTTGTATGAGAAGAACCAGAACTATTTTGTAATAACAGTGGAGAATAGCACGTTGTATGAGAAGAAGCAGAACTATTTAGTAAATAACAGTGGAGAATAGCACGTTGTATGAGAAGAACCAGAACTATTTTGTAAATAACAGTGGAGAATAGCACGTTGTATGAGAAGAAGCAAAACTATTTTGTAAATAACAGTGGAGAATAGCACGTTGTATGAGAAGAAGCAAAACTATTTTGTAAATAACAGTGGAGAATAGCACGTTGTATGAGAAGAACCAGAACTATTTTGTAAATAACAGTGGAGAATAGCACGTTGTATGAGAAGAAGCAAAACTATTTTGTAAATAACAGTGGAGAATAGCACGTTGTATGAGAAGAAGCAGAACTATTTTGTAAATAACAATGGAGAATATCACGTTTAAAGTAAGCCATTTAACTCTTCACCTGTCACATACGAGGGGGTTAATCATACTTTATGTAGGTATATCGTATAAAAAAAATAATAAATTGAATATAAGACTTGACTGAATTGTTCCCCTTTTTCAAGTGCCCTTAAAGGATAAAATTTAGTGGTAGAACGACGGTTGTTTAGTGGTTCAGTTTATTTAAAGAATAATGTCGGTTTTAGATAAGAAGCCCTTTTCCCCTTTTCAAATGCAATGGAACGGGGTAAAGAGAAAAAGGGGAAAGAGGAAAGCCCTCTGTTATATCTTACCTGATCTTCGATTTTTTTAAATTGAATTCTGTTGTACAATAAAGGTTTGTCATTAGTCTACTAGTCTACTAAAGGAATCCATTTCAAGGACTAAACGAGAGTTCGTATAAAAATAAATACAGCTCTTCCCTTATCGTTTATCGATTGTCAATTCTAACTTATTACTCATCGTTCATTATGCTTGTAACATTTACTTACACTCTGTAAACTCTTCATTATTTTGACATCTCTTTCACTTTACAACAATTTCGTTTTTACCCCTGACATGTGTATAAGTATAGGCATTTCATCTGGCGCGTGGAGGCTTTGAATGAATCAGCTTGCATATACTACATCCACCCGTCCCTCACCTATTGTTATAGACTGTTCATAAAACTAATGTAAATACATTTTTCTACATTTTATAGTGACATTCTTTTATTGTAAATAGTGTACAGTACAAAGCGAATGGGGAGTGATCTAATGTATTTATAATTTTTTTTTTTTTTAATTCCTAGTGTGTGTACGTTGCAATCTGTTCAATTCAGAACAATAAGCAACCCCATGACCCAATGAGATGAGGATGATATGTATGACGTATAAATGAGGTGTAGTCTTGTACAGACTCAGGCCGACCATTCCTGAGAGAGTATGGTTAATTAAACCCCAACCATCAAAGTACACCGTTAACCACTGTCTAGTATTCAAATCCGTATAAAAGTAACTACCTTTACTAGGATTTGAACCAGGAACCTTCGTCACCGAAAATCAGCTGTTAAACAGCTGATTTTGGCGACGACTTTACCTCTAGACCAACCCGGTGGGTATTTATAATTAATCATCAGTTATTATTGTTATTATACACTGTTATAGGCTTATAAGTAGGCATAGTTTATTTACAAATTAAACTGGTTTTGACAGCAGGTGACTCATCAACTACATACGCCTAACTAACAAATGAAACACAGTGAATATTGTCAATAAGTGTTTAATCAATGGTCGTTCAGTACAATCATTACGATTATACAGTGTCGAGAGTTTTTTTATGTGTGCAGATCGAATAGTGTGTTTGTGCGTGTGTGTGTGTGCGTGCGTGTGTGTGTGTGTGTGTGTATGTGAGTGTGTGTGTGTGTGTGTGTGTGTGTGTGTGTGTGTGTGCGTGCGTGTGTGCGTGTGTGTGTGTGCGTGTGTGTGTGTGTGTGTGTGTTTGTGTGAATAGTGTGTGTGTGTTAGATTATAGTTCTACCTATTTTGATTTGTTAATTTTTATGGTTGAAGTACAAATTTACCTAGTGTAGTGTTTATTATTTTGTCGTTTACTAGTTTATATTAAGCTTAAAATGTCTAAAATCGGAGGGAATAAAGTTCTGCATAGCCAATCGCGGGAGAAAATTGCTAATGTGGTTACGTTTATGACCGAGGAAGCAAAGCACAGTGTTTTTACTATAGATGTTAAGAAAATTATCGAACGCGTTAGTGGAGCAACTGGTGTGTCAAAACGTTCAATTACGCGAATAAAACAAGAATCGAAAGTAATATTAGAAGGATCGTCACTGTCTTTTACGACACCCAAAAAAAGAGGTGTACGGGCCAAACCTGTTTCAGGTTTGAATGATTTTGACAGGAGTGTTATCCGCCAAAAAATAAATAATTTTTACACAGACAAAGGTGAAAAATGCTTACTAACAATAAGTCAATAATTAATAATTAAAAATAGTATTAAAGACTATTAATAATCAATAAAAAATTAAAGTAGCGCTGTTTCAAAACTGTAACCGAAATTTTGTTAAAGTATAAATATTGTTAGAAATAGCTTTATAAATTAAATTATAATTGGGTCTATATATGAATATTATCGTATAAATGTACGCTTTATAGAAAACTGTGTCATCCATTTTGTTTTGAAGTGGCCATTTTTGATACACCTTATATTACTATAGGTTGAACTCTCTGCAAGCCAGTTGAGACGCCTATAGCTATACGTTGCAATCGGTTCACTTAGAACAATAAGCAACTCCGTGCTTAATAAAATGAAGATGATGTGTACGACGTGTAAATGAGGTGTAGTCTTGAATAGACCGAGGCCAACCTCTCTTACCTGCGTAAATATTTTAAAATATAACATAAAATTACCCTAAATGAAAATTACGAATAAATAATAACAATTTTTTGACATTTATTTAAAATTTTCCAACCCATCCTAGTATATTGTTTTGTCCGTAGTTGGATGGGATAATTTATACCACCTCTAGCGTAATAGGATAGTAGTTTACTGTAAGAAATTTTGTATTTTTGTAAATTATTTTTTATGTAATGTGGTAATATTATCGGAATAAATAAATAATAATAACTACTATTATTATTATTAATACATTATTTCCGCTGTTATTATTTAAGCTGTGTTTGAACTACAAAAGATGTGTGAGGGTTATGGAGTGAAGCTATCTGCCGCTAAGTCAAAGACTATGGCCTTTAAGGGCAAGTATCCAGTCAGAACGAAAATCGTTATAAATGATAAAGTTTTAGAACAAGTCTCGCATTTTAAATATTTAGGATGTGACGTAAGCTTTTTAAAAGATGACGATGTTATGAATAAACTGAATAAGTTTAGAACAATTTGCGGGACAATACATCGAACTTTGAAAAATAAGACAAGAAAGGGTACAAGAATTAAACTGTACAAAACTATGGCAGTCCCGGTTTTGCTGTATGGCAGTGAAAGTTGGACCATGACGCAACGAGAGAGAACTCTAATACAAAGTGCAGAAATGAAGTTTTTAAGGGCGACGGCAGGCTATAACAGACTGGACATGAAACGTAATGAAAGTATTAGAGCAGAATTACAGGTCCAACCACTATTAGACGGCATTGCGCGCTACAATTCCAGGTGGTGTGAACATGTGAATAGAATGCGAGAGGAAAGACTACCAGTCCAAATATTAAGTTATGCCCCACGGGGTAGACGTGATAGAGGAAGACCGCTACGAAGATGGGTGCCGGAACAGGCTTTAGGCCTATCCGTGTTTGGGTGATGATGATGATGATTATTTCCAAAAAGTAATACAATTTTTATCTTAACATTTTATATTTTTATTCTGCCCATTACAGGCAGGTGGAGTGTTAAATTATTTGCACTCGATCTGCTAGTTCCAGGGCTTGTCAATCTCTCTTATCACATGGTCACCCAATTTTATGACTGAAGCATTGTTTGAAATATTGTTTATAAATTTAGTAATTAACTATTTTAGTTATAGCACTTTATCATACTAATAAAAAAGTAATTAATTCAATTTATAAACTTCATTTTTCAATAAATCTTTGCACCGTGTCAGTACTTTTTCTACACATGCTAAAGGATAGTGAAAAGGTAATAAAAAATCTGGTGTGAAACACTCACACAACTTTCTCTTGCCAATGCAAATAATTAATAATAAACCTAACATTATTAATAAAATATTAAAAATAAACAACAACTAACCTCAAAAACATAACCTTATTTTAATCATGAGTGGAAGACGCAAAATGAAAATCGAACTCAATTTGGCTTAAAAAAAACGGAAAATCACACTTTCACGCTAAACTAGGCTCTGTAGAGAAAAATTCTCTAAACAAAAGTTGTAGATCTTTTAATTTTCTATAACTTTTATTATATACACTTTTGTCGTAAAATGCATACTAAGACCGAAATGTTAAAAAAATCGATTTTTCTCACGTTTTCGTGAGAAAAAAACAGAAAATCGCAAATTACCGCTAAACTAAGCGTTATACAAAAAAATGTTTGAAACAGAAGTTGTAGGTTTTTAAATTCTCTACAACTTTTATTATATAAGTTTTTGCGCTAAAATTTATATTAAAGCCGTAATCTTAAAAAAACAACGTTTTTACGTGAAAACAGCCTCACCGAGAATTTCAGCAAACATGGCGCCTACCCTATCTTGTAGAGAATAAAAAATTGAGTAAAATAGGCGATTTTAAAAAAAATCGTAGGACCAGTTTTTGAGAAAATCGCAAAAAACTGAAAAATTATACGAATAAACTACTACTTCCGGTTGACCGATTTTGATGAAAATGTTCGTGTCGCGTCCGGTAGTGGTATGTAACTTAAGTTTCAAGTTTCAAGTTCGTACGATGTTCCGTTCTTGAGATATTCTGTTCACACACACACACACAGACACACAGACACACGACACACAGACACACAGACACACACACAGACCAATCGCTAAAAACATGTTTTTTGGATTCAGGGGGTCTGAAAACGTATAGATCCGGTGAAAACTCGATTTCTTAAAATCGACATGAAAACAATACTTTCCTTCCTATATATTCATATAGGCAAGAGAAAGTAAAAACAGGAAACATATTTTCGTTTAGTTTTTCGTTTACCGGAATTCTTTCTTTCCCTTAAGTTCCTAAATAAAAAGTTATGTTGAGTCGGTTCATAAATTGCAAACAAACTTCATAAATTTAAACAAGTCAAGTCAGTTATCCTTTTTCCGCAAGTTCAAAATAAGTGGGTTGTATTCTGAAAGCATTTTTCTCAATGTATCTGTAAAAGTGTTCACATACGGAAATAAAAGATCAGAGAAAAAATTTAACGTTTTATGATATTCATCCAAATAAAATACAATGGTCGTTTCCATGGCTAGGTGGTTAGTGGGATAGGCTGCAAAAAATAATGTTCCGGGTTCAAACAATATTAAGAAATTATATTTTTTAACTTGATAAAACTTATCGATTATATATTACAGACTACTTTATTGGGGGAAAAAATTAAAAGGGAGAAAATTATTTTTCTGTTTTTCTTCTTTACCAATCATGGATCAAGAATATCAATCAAATACATCCCAGGGCCTATTTCGGCATCCACCTAGCCACCGGTCGCCCCGGATCGTGTCGTCCAATCGGCCTGTAACTTCTGACCAGTCTAGGAATTCTGTTTGGAGACATTCTTTCAAGATGATGTGTCCATTTATGGCGGTACTCCTTAATTGTTTCCTTAAGAAGACACACATCTAACTCCCGCCGTATATCCTCATTTCTGAACAGATCCAGTCGGCTGCAGCACCTGACACATCTCAAGAAGCGCATTTCTACCGATTGAATAGAATTTTCATATTTCTTGTTCCACACTTAGACCTCACTGCCATTCGTCAGTGTTGGGACAGCCACTCTCTTATAGAATTTCATTAATGTGCCAGTTCGGGCCATTCTCTTCAAATTTCGACGTATTTTACCACAAATCTTTATAAGGGGGATGATACCTCAAAATTAAATCGATGCGTTTTTCGCTTCCTCTTGTCTTATATAAAATATAGGTAAAGAAAGAGAGAGTACATAAGTTTTCAGGCCCCCTAAACACGTTTTTACCTTGATTTACTTTTCTCCCCTCTCTCTGTGCGTTTATGTGTGCATGCACGTATGGGAGAACAAAATATTTCAAAAACGAAATATCGTTCGAAGTTAAAATTTGAAATTTAATTTAGGTACCATGAGTACAATATTTTCTCTGTAGCAACACTTTTTCATTTTGTACTACAGATATAGTGGGAAAAAGTAAAAGAAGTTATTAAATTATTTTTTACAAGTACCCAACTTTCCTAAATTCATGTAATTCAGTTTAAAAAAAGCGACGATAAAATAATTTACAAGTGAAGTAAAAAGTAGAAGTTGAATTAAAGGTATTAAAAAATGTAGAGAGATAGCGGACTGACGTTTCTCTCGGTAGATACGCAACGTTCATTAAATGACGTCGGAAGAAGTGAAGAAGTGTCTACACATTCACAATGAAATAGCTCTTCTTTACCTCACACACACACACACACACACACACACACCTCTCAACCCATTTACAGACAAAAGAAGGCAAACACACTCATGCCACCTTAATCTTAATATGGGAGATTTTCTGAAATTACACCGACACAACTTTCATGTAAAACATCGACTCCCATAAGGAACAGATATGTTAATAAAGCAAAATAAATTACTCTACTGCGCTTTCACATAATACATTATTTAAATACTTAATAATTATCCCGAAGGATTTAGCATTTTGACGTAACCTATTATCTACACGTCTATTTAAGTAATAATACATTTATATCAATATTACGGACTGTCATAAATTATTCAGCGCATTTCAGTGGTAAATAGAAACAATGTATGGTGAAACATCCACACGACTTTCCCTTGCCAATGTAAATAATGACATTTATAATCTATGTTTAATCAT
Source organism: Catonia carolina (assembly GCA_035578175.1). Lineage (NCBI taxonomy): Eukaryota > Metazoa > Arthropoda > Insecta > Hemiptera > Achilidae > Catonia > Catonia carolina. The sequence goes on from JAQMRL010000002.1 coordinate 5,161,238, forward strand.
TAGTTAATAATGAAGGATTTGAAAATACGGAGTCACTAATTAACTCTAAACTAGGTCGCGTAAAACAACATGTTTGAAAAAAAAGTAATTGTAAGCTTTTAATTTTTATATTTTTTTGTTTAAAATGTATACCATCAACCCAACCATCAAAGTACACCGGTAACCACTGTCCAGCATACGGATTTGAATACTGGACTGTGGTTACCGGTGTACTTTGGTGGTTGGGGTTCAATTAACCATACTCTCTCAGGAATGGTCGACCTGAGTCTGTAAAAGACTACACCTCATTTACACGTCATACATATTATCTTCATCTCAATAGGTATGTCCACACTCATTCGACGTTCAATTCGACGTCGAATGCGACATCGCATGCGCTTAGAGGCATGCCACCTTCCGGCACTCGTTTGAAGAAATTTATCTCAAAAAAAACCATAAATATTTTTGAACAATGCACTAAATTAAAGCCTGTTCTTTTCTGCATTGAATGGTTTGATTTAGATTGTTTTATTTAGAAATTAATCGGAGATAACTCCAGCAAAGAAGTACTCAGTTTTTAGCCGGTGTTCCGTTAATGTGGTTTTTAAACGTCCCTTACTCCGTCCAGGCTTTTCCTAAAAATCGGCGTTAAATACGTTGAAGATCAGAGTTTTTTTTATAATATGAATATTTTAAAAGTTAAATCTCATGTTCCGTTTTAATATGCCGGCCATTTTTTAAAAAAGTGCTTTTTTGGCTCCACGTAAGGGTACGGAAATGATTTTTGGACTGAACCATGCATTTTCACAACGGTATTATGTCAAGCAAAGCGTTTATTTATTTTAAATAAAAACAAGGTTAAATTATTCAAAATGATCTAAATTACTCAGAATGAGTTGCAGCAGGAAAAACACAGAAGTTTATTTTTCTAAACGACTATACTCGGAGCGGATACCGCTATAGAGCTCAGTTTCCTCTTAAGAAGTTTAGAGACTAATAGAATTTTCTATTAACACCACATATCTAATTTTAATTACAAATGCAAAATACGATACATGGCTCAATGCTGCTGTAAAAATGCATGGTTCAGTCTAAAAATTATTTCCCTCTCTTTACGTGAAGCCAAAATACACTTTAAAAAAAATGGCTGGCATTTTATATTGGAACATCAGGCTTCTATTTTAAAATGTTCATATAGAGAAAACTCTGATCTTCAACGCACTTAAACGCCGTTCTTTTATGGAAATCCTGGATGGAGTAAGTAACTCTAGGTAAAGTTTATTAGAACAGAAATTTAGAGTTTTTTTAATTAAAACTTTAATATTATTGTTTATTATAAAATGTATTACGTGTGTAGGGCTATAACATTTCGTTGATGAGATTTTTGTTTTTATTTTAAAGGGTAACTTAATTTTATGTTGTAAACGAAGAGCTTTATACTTAATTTCAAACTTAGAGGAAGATAAATTAATCGGAAAAGAGAACTGGTACCGTCAGATAAAGTAAATTGACGACTGAGTTGTAAAAAAAAATAAAATAAAAATATGAAATTTATTTTCAAATAAAATCATTTTATAGCTCATCCAGGTTTTATGGGGATCGGAATGACTGACATTTTCGCATCAGCTATCAGCTGTTCGTATCTCTTCTCTCTCTCTCTCTCTCTCTCTCTCTCTCTCTCTCTCGTTTTACTGTAACTCGGTTGGCTTAACTTTGATGGGGGCAGACTGTAAATGTTACATAATATATGACCCCCACCCCACCCACACCCAGCCACAGTTAAATCATCTCAACTGTTCTCAATTTGAGAGGCTTCTTCAATCCTTCATATTTTGATTGAAGGGGAAACGATTTTCCATGGAAAATACTGCTTGTTTATTTTTAACATTTTATTTTTTAATTAACTTATTTAAGGGAAGCAGACTGATTTTAATTGATTTTTTAATTTTACTATGTATGAATAGATCGTTTTTCCTATTTAAATTGATATATAACACGACATTGGTTGCTTTTTCTATTGAGAAAAAATTATGTTTTTACATTGTTGTAGTACGTTGTGTTGTGGTTAGGTGATCACCCTGTAGTAGGCTGGTTTGAACCTGTAGAGGTTTTACTAAGTAAATTGAGGAGTGAGGTGGTTTACCATTGCCACAACTCACTGAGTGGAAAAGTACACTTATCTGCATGCCAGGTCCTCTGAAAAGCATATATTTTCCACTCTGCAAATGACACTTTCACTTCATTCACCACAGGGTCTGGCTGTATAATGAAATCCATTACTTTCAGACGAGATAACTCTGATTAGTGTCTTTTACACCTCTACCTCTTCTGTTCTCAAATGATTCAGTCATTTAATCGGCTGACCATGTGATAAGAAACAGAACTATTTATTTTAGCCCTGCAACGAACAGATTCAGTGTAAATAATTTGACACTCCACCTGTCTGTTGTGGGCAAGTGTAGTACGTAAAGTTGTATATTTCGATATTTTTTTTACGTTTTTCATTCTTGTAAATTTGAATTATTATAATCATGTTACTGCTCTAATATTATGGAAATCGCGTTCATATAAAAAGGATAATTTTTAGAACGCATAGGAATTAGTTGTAACGCAAGATATATTGGTGCGTTTTTGTTTGGAAATTTATTCCAGTTGGCAATAAGTGTTTCTGTTGCGGTATTATGCTTTTACTACATCCGCATATTGTATTTTTTGACTTAAGGTACACTTTTATCAGGAACCATCCCACATAGGAGTGTGAAATTTCGCACACTACATTTTAGTACTAAGGTGTGTGTTTACTCTAGAGGTATTTCAAAAATTTTGGAGTTTTTATTTTTCGAGTGTTTTTCATAAAAAAATGTAGTCTACATTTGAACATTTTTTGAGAACTAAAATATTTTTAGATTGGATAAAGATAAATGAAAAATCTGGTGTGAAACACTCACACAACTTTCTCTTGCCAATGCAAATAATTAACAATAAACCTAACATTAGTATTAAAACATTATAAATGAACAAAAACTAACCTCAAAAACATAACCTTATTTTAATCATGAGTGAATGACGCAAAATGACAATCGAACTCAGTTTGGCTTAAAAATTCGGAAAATCACGCTTTCACGCTAAACTAGGCTCTGTAGAGAAAAATGCTCTAAACAAAAGTTGTAGATCTTTTAATTTTCTATAAATTTAATTATATACACTTTTGTCGTAAAATGCATACTAAGACCGAAATGTTAAAAAAATCGATTTTTCTCACGTTTTCGTGAGAAAAAAAACAGAAAATCGCAAATTACCGCTAAACTAAGCGTTATACAAAAAAATGTTTGAAACAAAAGTTGTAGGTTTTTAAATTCTCTACAACTTTTATTATATAAGTTTTTGCGCTAAAATTTATATTAAAGCCGTAATCTTAAAAAAACAACGTTTTTACGTGAAAACAGCCTCACCGAGAATTTCAGCAAACATGGCGCCTACCCTATCTTGTAGAGAATAAAAAATTGAGTAAAATAGGCGATTTTAAAAAAAATCGTAGGACCAGTTTTTGAGAAAATCGCAAAAAACTGAAAAATTATACGAATAAACTACTACTTCCGGTTGACCGATTTTGATGAAAATGTTCGTGTCGCGTCCGGTAGTGGTATGTAACTTAAGTTTCAAGTTTCAAGTTCGTACGATGTTCCGTTCTTGAGATATTCTGTTCACACACAGACACACACACACACACACACACACACACAGACCAATAGCTAAAAACATGTTTTTTGGGTTCAGGGGGTCTGAAAACGTATAGATCCGGTGAAAACTCGATTTCTTAAAATCGACATGAAAACAATACTTTCCTTCCTATATATTCATATAGGCAAGAGAAAGTAAAAAGCTCTGGTACAAATGTGTAAAAAGATACTATAGACAGGTGTGCCAAAGCTCAGCTTTGTAATAATAATAATAATAATAAAGTGTGTTTTATCATTAGCGACTACGGTGGATTATGTAACATTAACTGTGGGATTTCACACGTGAAAATTTTCAGACCCTAACGGGGAATCGAACCTTGGGACCTCCACGTGGCAGGCGAATGCGCTAACCACTACGCTACGGAGACGGTCATTTTACTTTCTAAAACTGAAGTAAAAACAATATTGTATTGTTTTTCTTGTTGTTTATATCATCAGCGGAAAGACTGGTTGAATCTCTGAACGGTTTACTAAACAAAATGAGGAGTAAGGTCGTTTACCATGCCTTCCTCACTGAGTGGAAAAGTATGCTTATCAGCATGCCAGGCCCTCTGAAAAGCATCTACTTTCCACCCTGCAAATGACACCTTTACTTTAGTCACCACAGGGTCTGGCTGTATAATGAAATTCATTACTTTTAGAAGAGCTAATTCTGACTATCTTTTACACCTGTACCCCTTCTGTTTTTAAATGCTTTAGAGTTATAAACTGAAAATTGCAACAGTTTATTATTATTTGCTTTTAAATTTTCTGGTAGTGATATAATGTTCATAGTTGCAAATAAAGATTAATAAATTTAAAAAAATTATGTCTACATGTCAAATGATCACCATACAGATTTTCTGCTCGCCTAATCAGTGTTTTCTTTCTTCTTCTCGTTCTTTTTCGTCTTCATTTTCTTCTTCTTCTTGTCTTTCTTCTCCATCTTCTTGTTATTCTCCTTCTCTCCCTCTTTTCTTTCTCCGCCTCTTTTTCCTTCTCCCCCTTCAGTTCTTATCCAATCTATTGTTTCAGAATACAATAGTGTACATTTCCGATAAGGTGTAAACGATAAAAAGCAGTTCAAGTTATAGTCGTTGTAAAGAGTATGAAGTGAAAAACTTGATACGTTTAGCTGCATTCATTTTTTTATTGTTCCAAATACTACTGCCACTAAAATTATCATTCTGAATAAAAGATCACTAAATATAAGTATTGTTTTCTTTTCAGACGATCGGGAAGTATGGGAAGAGATTCCTGCTGCTCGACTGGACGCAAAGGAATCCAAATATGAAGACGAAGAAGTTGAACCTTCGGGTAAATATATCTTTCATTTCTTAATTATGTTCTACTTGTTGTTTAGGTCATCAGCCAAAAGGCTGGTTTGAACCTGTAGAGGTTTTACTACGTAAAACGAGGAGTGAGGTGGTTTACCATTGCCACAACTCACTGAGTGGAAAAGTACCCTTATCAGCATGCCGGGCCCTCTGAAAAGCACATATTTTCCACTCTGCAAATGACACCTTCACTTCATTCACCACAAGGACTGGCTGTATAATAAAATTCATTACTTTCAGAGTAGATAACTCTGATTAGTGTCTTTTACACCTCTACCTCTTCTGTTCTTAAATGATTCAGTCATTTAATTGGCTGACCATGCGATAAGAAACAGAACTATTTATTTTAGCCCTGCAACGAACAGATTGAGTGTACATAATTTTACACTCTACCTGTCTGTTATGGGCAGATGTTCTACTTAATTCTTCGTTAATTTTTATAAAAATTCCTATATGAATTACTGTTCAATGAAAAGAAGAAGGATTAAATGCAGAATTACTGATTTCCTTCGAAAATATCTAAACAAACCTAATAAACATCTAAACTGCCCCGTGTTAGTTGAAGACTCAATACGGTAAAATAGATGCATTCAAGTACCTCAGAGCAATAATACAATCGAATACCATCATAAAGGAAGAGAATACCAGCAGTTGAGGAAATATGACCGCTACACTCCGAAGAATTTACCCCCTGCATAAGAAGAAGGCACTGTTGAGACAAGCTAATTAGACATAATACCGTGATAGAACCATCGTGACTATACATGAGTGAGTGCCTTAAAATGACTGAGAAGCAGAAAATTTTGAGAGAAAGATCCTTCGCATGATAATGGGTCTGAAGGTAGTAGACGAATAGTACAGATTAAAAATTACCGATTGATGGAAACTATTAGAAAATGTTGACTTAAATTCTACAGACAGCTGAATAGAATGACAAAACAAAATTTTATGACTCAAAACAATTAGACATAAGGCGTCGGATAAGTATAGGGTGAGGCAGTGAATCGGGCGATTTGGCAACACTAAATACAGTCTCCTGTAGTGTGACTAGAAGAATGAAATTACCGCCATTTTGAAGCGTCTGTTTTACCATTTAGTTCCAATGAAATCGTGGAGCGGTGCACAACGAGCATACGCTGTTAAAGCGTATTATAAAAATAATGATAGTTACGTGTTCGCGCAGCGCGCATTTCGTAATTGTTTCAATATTCCGCATAATGATCCGATACCTTCAGCCCATGCAATAAAAATATCGGTTAAAAACTTCAAAGAAACAGGCTCAATATTGAAGACACGAACTGGAAGCGTAAAAAGTTTCCGTAGACCAGAAAATGTTGACAAGGTGCAGGCGGCTATGTTAAGAAGTCCTACGCGTTCAGCTCGACGGCATGCAATATCACTCGGCATTTCTAATCGCAGTGTGAGGAGGATTATACACAAAGACCTACAGTTCCATCCGTTTCAAATTCAGTTAGTGCACGCTTTGAATAATGTTAATCACGCATCCCGACTTGCTTTTTATAATCGATTATTGGACATGATGAATGACAACGCAGATCTTCTCAACAATCTTTGGATGAGTGATGAAGCTAACTTCCATCTTTCGGGCTTCGTAAATAAGCAGAATTTTAGATATTGGTCACGCGAAAATCCACAAAAAATAAACGAAAAGCCGCTTCACAGTATTAAAGTGACAGTTTGGTGTGCAATATCAACACAGGCTATCGTAGGACCATATTTTTTTGAGGATGACAATGAACGTGCAGTTACAGTGAATACGCAGCGCTATTTTAACATGTTGGAGAACTGTCTTCAACCGGAATTAGTTCGTAATCCGGCTTACCAAAATATGTTTTTTCAACAAGACGGTGCTACCTGCCACACATCCAGGGCTTTAATTAATGTTTTGCGACGCTTGTTTCCCAAACGCGTCATTTCTAAGAACGGAGACATTATATGGCCAGCCAGATCACCAGATCTCTCTGCATGTGTTTACTTTCTATGGGGACACTTAAAATCACGTGTTTTCCAATCTCCACCGCCTCGAAATGTACTTAAAGAACGGATACGTGAAGAAGTGGCACGAATTCCTACAGCCACATTACGAAATGTGATGAATAACCTTCGTGCACTAGTTCAGGAATGTGTGCGACAAAATGGAGGACATCTTTATGATATGATTTTCAAGTAATTTATAAAAAAATGTAAATATGTAAGTATTACTTGGTGTATTCTTAATTAATTAAACTACATTTTTTAACTTCCTCACGGTGTTTTCATAATCGCCCGATTCACTGCCTCACCCGTTAGTTATAACTGTAGTACAGTTACAAAGCAGGCGCACTAGTAAGCTCCAGATGATAAAAAGGATGTCGGTAGGCCTAGGGGAAGATGGAGATAGGTATTATAGTACGTGAGCTCGGAACAGGCTGCGGCCTAATCCTTGTTTGGAAGAAGAAGACGAATAAGAAAAAGGAAGTAGTAGTGTATTTGGTCTAAAATTGGCCCTGTATGAAAAAAATCTGCCGATAACGGGCAGGTGGAGTGTTAAATTATTTGCACTTAATCTACTTGTTCTAGGGCTACAAAAACTTCTGTTTTTTATCAAAGCCAATTGTATGACTGGACTATTTAAGAACAGAAGGGCTAGAGGTGCAAAAGACACTACTCGGAGTTATCTCCTCCGAGAGTAATGAATTTCACTATACAGCCAGATCCTGTAGTGAATGAATTTTTTTTTGTTGGTTTAACGTCCGACTGTTCTGCAATTACTGCTAATGCAGACGGTGAATGATGAAATGATTTTTTGTAACGTATGAAAAAATCCCGTGCCTGAATGGGATTCGAACCCAAGACCGCATGATGAGAGGCGAGCACGTTACCAACTTCGCCAATGAAGTGAATGAAGTGAAGGTGTCATTTGCAGGGTGGAAAGGAAGTGCTTTTTGGAGGGCCTGGCATGCTGATAAGCATACTCTTTCAACCCAGTTAGGAAGGCAATAGTAAACCACCTCACGCCTCATTTTTACTTAGTAAACCTCTAGAGGTTCAAACCAGCCTTCCGGCTGTTGACCTAAACGCATTTGAAAAAAATTAATATTTTCAGATTTTGTTAAATTTATGATTGACTTTTCTAAAACTAATACAGGTTGTATGTAATTGAGTTGGCTAGTACACATACTATTAATTTTTGTTTTGTTTTTTTTATTCCTAATTATTTGTGTATAGTACATTTGTTTTAGGAAGAAGCTTGTAAGGGGAGGACGAGTAGGTAGAGTAGGGATAGTTTCAAGGGGCAAGTATTGTCTCCTTCTCACTTAATGATCATTCCCTCTCTTTCTAACTGTATACTACTGTTACAACTACGAGGTGCTTCCCCCACCACTAAACAGAACAGCTCAGCAACACACAGCGTTGGAGGGAGAGCTTCTAGCTAGAACAAATGACCTATACGTTGCAATCTGTTCAATTCTGAACAATAAGCAACCCTATGACCCAATGAGATGAGGATGATATATATGACGTGTAAATGAGGTGTAGTCTTGTATAGATCCAGGCCGACCATTCCTGAGAGAGTATGGTTAATTAAACCCCAACCATCAAAGTACACCGGTAACCACTGTTTAGTATTCAAATCCGTATAAAAGTAACTTCCTTTACTAGGATTTGAACCAGGAACCTTCGTCTCCGAAAATCAGCTGTTAAACAGCTGATTTTGGCGACGACTTTACCTCTAGACCAACCCACCGGGTTGGTCTAGAGGTAAAGTGTTAATATTTAGTATTAATATTTATATGTATTTTCTCTCAAACATACGAAGCTGGTGGCACTACAGCAGAGCGCAAAATAATAAAAACAGTAAACTGCAGGTAAACTTAATATCCAAGTGGTCGTCTAGTTAGTCCATCTAAGCTGTCCACTTTGATGGATCGTATGACACACAAACCTTATGGACTTTGTTAATTACATTGTCATAATATAATAGATTTCATAAATATTAAGTTCCCCGACCATACACATTTACTAAAACAAATTTTAATTTACTTAACTAAATACATTCTCCGTTTTTTTAAACAAACAATTACTTTTTTGTGGTTTAACATGCTTGTAATTTTAAATTTCTCTTGCCCTGTATAAATATACAGGGAAATAAAGTATTGTTTTACGCAAAATGTATGTTTAACTGATTGAATATTAAATTGATGATTGATTTTTTAGGTTAATGAGAGTTATTTAGATTAAGTTTATTGAGAAATAAGAGTTAACCATTCATTATATAATTTTGTTTTTACTTTCTCTTGCCTATATGAATATATAGGAAGGAAAGTATTGTTTTCATGTCGATTTTTCGAAATCGAGTTTTCACCGAATCTATACGTTTTCAGACCCCCTGAACCCAAAAAACATGTTTTTAGCGATTGGTCTGTGTGTGTGTGTCTGTGTGTGAACAGAATATCTCAAGAACGAAACGTCGTACGAACTTGAAACTTGAAACTTAAGTTACATACCACTACCGGACGCGACACGAACATTTTCATCAAAATCGGTCAACCGGAAGTAGTAGTTTATTCGTATAATTTTTCAGTTTTTTGCGATTTTCTCAAAAACTGGTCCTACGATTTTTTTTAAAATCGCCTATTTTACTCAATTTTTTATTCTCTACAAGATAGGGTAGGCGCCATGTTTGCTGAAATTCTCGGTGAGGCTGTTTTCACGTAAAAACGTTGTTTTTTTAAGATTACGGCTTTAATATAAATTTTAGCGCAAAAACTTATATAATAAAAGTTGTAGAGAATTTAAAAACCTACAACTTCTGTTTCAAACATTTTTTTGTATGATGCTTAGTTTAGCAGTAATTAGCGATTTTCTGATTTTTTCTCACGAAAACGTGTGAAAAATCGATTTTTTTAAGATTTTGGCCTTAGTATGCATTTTACGACAAAAGTGTATATAACCAAATTTATAGGAAATTTAAAGATCTACAACTTTTATTTAACGTATTTTTCTCTACACAGCCTAGTTTAGCGTGAAATAGTGATTTTCCGTATTTTTAAGCCAGACTGAGGTTGATTTTCATTTTGAGTGATTCACTCATGTTTATTGAGGTTAGTTTTTTGTTTATTTCTAATATTTTATTATTAATGTTAAATTATATTGTAAATTATTTGCATTGGCAAGAGAAAGTTGTGTGAGTGTTTCACACCAGATTTTTTATCTTGGAAGGATGGTTAAACATTTTTGATCAGGTGACACAGAATGGAAGATCTGATATCATCGCCTTTTTGAATCTTTGATTTTTCAATATTGTGGTCGAGAAGATTTATAGCCAAATGATTAGGATGAATGTCTAACATAAATACTTTTTACTCGGACTACTAATCTTTTCTCTCACCGTTGGTCATGGTGGAGAACTTCATTAGGCACATTCATACGTTGTTGATATCAGTTAATAATTATTATCTTTGTGAACATACAATTTAAAAATCTGGTGTGAAACACTCACACAACTTTCTCTTGCCAATGCAAATAATTAACAATAAACCTAACATTATTAATAAAACATTAGAAATAAACAAAAAAATACCCTCAAAAAACATAATCTTATTTTAATCATGAATGAAAGACGCAAAATGAAAATCGACCTGTTTGGCTTAAAAATATGGAAAATCACTCTTTCACGCTAAACTAGGCTCTGTAGAGAAAAATACTTTAAAAAAAGTTGTAGATCTTTTAATTTCCTATAAATTTGATTATATACACTTTTGTCGTAAAATGCATACCAAGGCCGAAATCTTGAAAAATCGATTCACACGTTCTCGTGAGAAGAAAACAGAAAATTGCTAATTACCGCTAAACTAAGCGTTATACAAAAATGTTAGAAATAAAAGTTGTAGGGTTTTAAATTCTCTACAACTTTTATTATATAAAGTTTTGCGCTAAAATGCATATTAATGCCGTAATCTTAAAAAAACAATTTTTTACGTAAAAAAGCCTCACCAAGAATTTCAGCAAACATGGCGCCTACCCTATCTTGTAGAGCATAAAAAATTTAGTAAACCTGGCGATTTTTAAAAAAATCGTAGGACCAGTTTTAGAGAAAATCGCAAAAAAGTAAAAAATTTCACGAATAAACTACTACTTCCGATTGACCGATTTTGATGAAAATGTTCGTGCGGGTCCCGGTAATGTTATGTAACTTAAGTTTCATTTTCAAGTTCGTACGATGTTCCGTTCTTGAGATATTCTGTTCACACACAGACACACACTCACACACACACACACACACACAGAGACCAATCGCTAAAATCATGTTTTTTGGGTTCAGGGGCTCTGAAAACGTGTAGATCCGGTGAAAACTCGATTTCGAAAAATCGACATGAAAACAGTATATTTCTTTCCTACTTATTCATATATTCAAGAGAAAGTAAAAATGTCTACAAATCTGATAAAGGAGGTTTTACTGAAGGCTACTGCCTGAAAATTAGCGAAAAAATCTGGTGTGAAACACTCACACGACTTTCTCTTGCCAAAGCAAATAATTAACAATAAAACATTACAGATATTTATTTTTTTAATTAGTAATAAAACATTACAAACAAACAAAAACCTAACCTCAAAAAACATAACCTTATTTTAATCATGAGTGAAAGACACAAAATGAAAATTGACCTCAGTTTGGCTTAGAAATACGGAAAATCACTCTTTCACGCTAAACTAGGCTCTGTAGAAAAAATTCTATAAATGAAAGTTGTAGATCTTTCAATCTTCTTTGAAGTTGAAATTTCTTGAAACTTAAGTTTCAAGTTCGTACGATGTTCCATTCTTGAGATATTCTGTTCACACAGACACACACATACACACACACACACACACACACACACACACACAGACACAGACCAATCGCTAAAAACATGTTTTTTGGGTTCAGGGGGTCGGAAAACGGGTAGATCCAGTGAAAACTCGATTCGAAAAATCGGCATGAAAACAATACTTTCCTTCCTATATATTCATATAGGCAAGAGAAAGTAAAAATGTATAAAAATCTGATCCGGGTAAAGGAGGTTTTACTGAAGGCTACTGCCTGAAAATTAGCGAAAAATGTAGTACGATTTGCCTTATCATATAATTCTGATTTGTCTTAATTCATAAAAAGGGAAGTTGAACTGTGTGACTACTTAGTAGGCTAGTTGTTTTCAGGAAACACATTGTAGGTTACAACTACGTAAGCAATGTAGGCTAGGATTTTGTTTTGGCTTCCGTCCAGCGGTTCTCCGCAGTATTCGATGTAATCTGCTCACATAATTACGCAACTATTTCTAAAATTAGCTTCCTACTAATGTTTTACATTATTTCGTCTGTGAAAACATTTCACTCTTACTCTATAATTTACATTTATTTTGCATAATGAAACCGTTTAAAGTCATTAAAATTTAATCGTTCAATAATGGATATTTACTTTCTCTGTTTTAAGTGTTAATTGTCGCTGATCAGGTGTAATTCAGAACACATATTATTAATATTACAGGCATCCCTTGATTTACGCAGTTAATTAGTTCCAAAAAACGGCGCGTAATTCAAAACCGCGTAAATCAAGAGCACGTTACCAATAAGATTTTATTGTAGTACTAACATGCATTGCCCATAACAGGCAGGTGGAGTGTTAAATTATAGGGTGATTCAAAAAGAGCGCCGGTTTTGATATATCAAATTAAGAGATTTATTTTATTGAAAAACTGAAAATAAATACATCAACAAGTTCATCTTACCTTCCGATTTCATGTATGAAAAATGATGTCATGCATGTGTCCTCCTCTACTGCGCTGGCACGCATCAACTCTGTCCATGAAATTGGATATCACTGCACGACAAGTTTCGACTTCCATTTGCCCGATAACCCGTCGAATTTCCTCCTTCAAGTCATTGATGTTTCGGGGTTTATTGGCATACACCAATGACTTCAGATAACCCCAAAGATGAAAGTCACAAGGCGTCAAGTCACACGACCTTGGTAGCCATTGATGGTCGGAATTACGAGAAATGATGCGATCCTGGAACCGTTCACGGAGCAACAACATTGTTTCTCGTGCAGCGTGACAGGTGGCACCATCCTGCTGAAACCACAACTCGTCAATGTCCATTCCATCCAAATGACGCCACAAAAACTCCCTAATTTGCTGGGTTAACAGCCACACTGTCACGAACCAACGCAACGTTCTGCTCAGTTTGGCCAGAACGACGACGTCCAGAACTTTTAAGGTCGACTGTTGAACCCGTCTCAAAAAACTTTTTCATGAGCCTGCGAACTGTTGATTCATTCGGTGCTTCATTACGTCCTAGAGTACCGCGAAGTCGCCTGACAGTAGCCGCATAACTCTCTCCACTCTGGTAAAATGTTTTGACGATTAACACTCGTTGCGCAATAGTAAACTTCTCCATGGTTAGACACAGACTGCGAGAGTACTACACTGCGAACAAGAGGAACTACAACTGAATCGTCAATCGGAATGTTCTCCAAAATAGAAATGTGGTCAAACAATGTTGCCAACCGATAAACAAAAATTTACCAGCCGTTTAAAAACCGGCGCTCTTTTTGAATCACCCTTTATTTGCACTCAATCTGCTAGTTGCAGGGCTACAAAAAATAGTTCAGTTTCTTATCACATAATTACCCAATTATATGATTGAAGCATTTAACAACAGTAGAGGTCGAGGTGTAAAAGACACAATCTGACAAATTGCCAGATTAAATGATAAAAAATTACTAATGGCAGTTTATCATCACCTCATTCTGTCTCATATCCATTATGGTATCTTAGTATGGGGTAATTCTAGCATGGGTAATATGAATAGGGTTTTTATAATTCAAAAGAAAACTATTAGGTGTATGGTGGGAGCTCACCAGCTAACCTCACGCAGGCCACTATTTAAGGAGTTTAAATTGCTTACAGTTCCCTCTCTTTACATTTTTGAGGTGATTATGTATGTTAGGCAAAATAATTTTATGCAAAATTTCAATGTTCATAATCATAACACGAGAAACAGAAATGATTATTATGTGGCTAATCACTCCACAAAATTGTTTGAACAAAAACCTATTTATGCAGGGAGAAAATTCATGAATAAATTACCCCAATTTTTAAAATATGATAATTTGCATTCCTTTAAAGAAATTTCAAAAATTACTTGATCGGTGAAACTTTTTATAGCGTACAAGAATTTCTTTCTTGATAGTAGTGATACATTGTGTGATTCTTATATGTATTTCAGGTGTTAAAACTGACATGTCCTATACTCCTCCTGGAGTCTCCTGGACGAAAAAACTACTCGTAGTTAGAGTTGTCTGCTCTGAAGGAATGAATTTTATTATACAACCAGACCCTATGGTGAATGAAATGAAGGTGTCATTTGCAGAGTGGAAAGTAGATGCTTTTCGGCTTGGCATGCTGATGAAGATGCCTTTCCACTCAGTGAGGAAGGCAAAGTAAACCATCTCACTTTTCATTTTATTAAGTAAAGCCTCTAGAAGTTCAAACCAGCCTTTCGGCTGATGACCAAAACAACACTAACTCTTTCCACAGCAAGGATAAAAATAATTTTAAAAAGTTGATTTAGTTTTAACATGATGTAATATAAACTAAAATGATAAAAATATTACTGCAGATCAATCACAAATAATGCTAAAAATACAGTTTCTAATTACACCTACAACAATCAAGTACTGTACAGTTTTTGTATCATTCCCGCGCACAGGCTCGTCCTATGCAGGAATTAGTAAATATGATAATGTTAATGTTTTGTATTTATTTTAAAATCAACAGATCGAGAGCAATTAATTTAACACTCCACCAGTCCGTCATAGAGAAGTGCACATATTAGGGATGAAAAAAATAATAATTTTTATATTTTTGTAACCTACCGGGTTGGTCTAGAGGTAAAGTCGTCGCCAACATCACCTGTTTAACAGCTGATTTTCGGAGACGAAGGTTCCTGGTTCAATTCCTAGTAAAGGTAGTTACTTTTATACGGATTTGAATTCTAGACAGTGGTTACCGGTGTACTTTGATGGTTGGGGTTCAATTAACCATACTCTCTCAGGAATGGTCGGACTGAGTCTGTACAAGACTACACCTCATTTACATGTCATACACATCATCCTCATCTCATTGGGTCATGGGGTTGCTTATTGTTCTTAAATTGAACAGATTGCAACGTACACACATTACATGAATAAAAAAAAATATTTTGTAGAGGATATTATAATTTGTGTTTAAAAGCCGAATTTTAAAGCAACTTCCGTAAGGTCAGTAACTAGTGGTGGGCTATTTGAATATATATAAATCAGTAAACTAGATGCATGGTATTTGTAATCCGAATGTATCCCCCTCTGTCCCCGTCTGTATGAAAACTACGTTCCCTAGTGATTCATATTAGAGAGATAAGCTGACTGTTTTAACCCAGTTCTAGTTACCGGATTTAACGTCATACAACCCCCCTTGTTTAATTCACTCAGATTATTAGGGTCACCCCTTGACGTCTTACCATTCATTACTGTTTCAGTTGCTGCCACGTTATGGGAATCTCTTGTAAATGGGTCACTGTTCAACATTTCAAATGTACCTCCCACTTCTTCCAGTTTGGTTTTCATTAGTTCGTTGATTACTACACATTATCATTACTTACTCTTGCCCTGCATGAATTTACTCGTATAGGGAAAAAAGTATTGTCTTGTTTTTTCTAAACCAAGTTTTCATCAGAAATACATGTTTTCAGGCCTCCTGAACCTGAAAAATTTATCTAGAGATATTCCTAGGAAC
Source organism: Catonia carolina (assembly GCA_035578175.1). Lineage (NCBI taxonomy): Eukaryota > Metazoa > Arthropoda > Insecta > Hemiptera > Achilidae > Catonia > Catonia carolina. Next base: position 5,177,087 of record JAQMRL010000002.1, read on the forward strand.
TTCACTGTTTCTACATGCTCTAAACTATTATTAGAGCATGTAGCTTTAAAAGGTGAGGCCTAACTAGTGATAGAATATTTGAATAATTCTCTTTTATTCTACTGTTTTGAAAAATATTTGAATAAAGGTGAATGAATCAACTACTCACAAACCGCAGCTTATATATTCCGAATAAATTCAGTTGCCAAACAAAGTAAAATAATATCACTGTTATAGTTACTCGAGTCACAAGTTTACCTTTGGTTTTATCGTATGTATTTATTCATAATAATACCGTGCGTTCGGAAAGTCGCTGTGCACTGGAATTGTGACTATGGATTTATGAAAATATGTATAAAGAAATGACTAAGCATTTTGGAAAAAAATTTATTCAATACCTTAATTACATTGTTAAACCGTGATTACATTGTTTATAGAAGGTGTTCGAAATGACCTCCATTGGCATCAATACAGCATTGCACTCGTTTCATTTTGTTTGCAAACACCTTTCGCAACTGTATAAAACGTTATGCAACGTGTTTGGTGAACGAATAATTTCAAAGAATTTGTGGCCTGCAAGATCTCCTGATCTGACTCCCCCCGATTTCTTTTTATGGGGTGCGGCGAAACAAACTGTGTATCGGAACAGACCACACACGATTGACGAACTTAAAGCCGCAATAACGGCATACATTCAAGGAATCACTGTTCTTCAGTTGCGAAAGGTGTTTGCAAACAAAATGAAACGAGTGCAATGCTGTATTGATGCCAATGGAGGTCATTTCGAACACCTTCTATAAACAATGTAATCACGGTTTAACAATGTAATTAAGGTATTGAATAAATTTTTTTCCAAAATGCTTAGTCATTTCTTTATACATATTTTCATAAATCCATAGTCACAATTCCAGTGCACAGCGACTTTCCGAACGCACGGTAGTTCAGAGCATGTAGAAACAGTGAAGTTCCTAGGAGTATCTCTAGATAGATTTTTGTCTTGGGACTTCTATGCCAATCAAGTTTGTAGTAAAATATCATCTGGGGTATTTACACTAATACACTAAAATAAATTGCCAGATTAAATGATAAAAAATTACTAATGGCAGCTTATCATAGCCTCATTCTGTTTCATATCCGTTATGGTATCTTAGTATGGGGTAATTCTAGCATGGGTAATATGAATGGGGTTTTTAAAATTCAAAAGAAAGCTATTAGGTGTATGGTGGGAGCTAACCAGCTAACCTCATCCACACCACTATTAAGGAGCTTAAATTGCTTACAGTTCCCTCTCTTTACATTTTTGAGGTGATTATATATGCTAGGGAAAATAATTTTATGCAGAATTTCAATGTTCACAATCATAACACAAGAAACAGGAATGATTATTATGTGGCTAATCACTCCACAAAATTGTTTGAACAAAAACCTACTTATGCAGGGAGAAAATTCATGAATAAATTACCCAAATTTTTAAAATGTTGTGAGGATTTGAATTCCTTTAAAAAAAAATCTGAAAAATTACTTGATCGGTGAAACTTTTTATAGCGTACAAGAATTTCTTTCTTGATAGTAGTGATACATTGTGTGATTCTTATATGTAAGAATTTTAAGGGGAAAGCATCAGTGCGCATGCGCCACTATATTGGTATCAGTTCGGCACCTCAACAACGTAAACTATACTTCCCAAGCCTCGCTCCCCCTAGCTTTATATTTCCATGATCTCAGAGTAAGTCTGTGTGCTGGCATGCAAAGTAAATGGTTGGACCAGTTTCTCTTATATATTCTTAACATTTCACTCAGTGACCGAACATTTATCTCGGCACATGTTGTTGTTGTTTAGGTCATCAGCCAAAAGGCTGGTTTGAACCTGTAGAGGTTTACTAAGTAAAACGAGGAGTGAGGTGGTTTACCAAGCCTTCCTCACTGAGTGGAAAAGTATGTTTATCAGCATGCCAGGCCCTCTGAAAAGCACATATTTTCCACTCTGCAAATGACACCTTCACTTCATTCACCACAGGGTCTGGCTGTATAATGAAATTCATTACTTTCAGAGGAGATAACTCTGATTAGTGTCTTTTACACCTCTACCTCTTCTGTTCTTAAATGATTCAGTCATTTAATTGGCTGACCATGTGATACGAAACAGAACTATTTATTTTAGCTTTGCAACGAACAGATTGAGTGTAAAAAATTTGACACTCCACCTGTCTGTCCATCTCGGCGCATATACCTTCGTTAAGTACTCTATTTAAACGAGTACAAACTTTGACTCCTCGCAAAAATTTCATTTCAGTAGCCTGGATACGAGAATCATTCCTCTGTAATGACACTCATGTTTCACTCCCATATGTTATGAGTGGTACAGCCATTACTCTATAAAATTTCATTTGGGTGTCCTGTCACGTTTCCTTTCCTATTGTCCTGTGAATAGAACCACAGACAGTGCTGAATTTTGCTAGTTTTCCACTCAAGTCATCATCTTTGTCGTAGGAAATCCTGCATTTTAAATATTTAAAATTTTTAACTTGTTGTATAGTTTCTTTGGCAAGTATAATTTTTGAGAGACCTGGCCATCTTCCCTTGAATGCCATAATCTTTGATTTTTTTGCCGATATTCTCATGCCAAATTCTGCGCTAATGTTGTGCAACTTATAAATGGCATATTGGAGCCTGTCTTCTGAGTCAAAAATAATAACAATGTCATCTGCGTATAGCAATGAATTTAGGAATAAGTTATTCCAAAGTGAATGTCTGAGTCAACTAATTGATTCCAAATTGTTAAAATCTCATCAACGTAAGTATTAAGTAACATCGGAGACATTGGTACCTTGTCATACACCTTTATTTATTTTCATTCTCCCAGGAGTTTATTAGAACTACTCATTCCATTTACCACAACTAGGCCAAACTCTGGGAAGTTATTCTACGCCTTATGTATAGGCTTACTGAAGAATAAAATGTCCAGTGGACATAGATCTGCTGAAAATATTTACATACATGTGTACATATACAAGGTGTGGCTATTAAATAACAAGACTGACATTGTAAAACGTTTTATTTTAATTTTATACATAATCACTTATTGTCACCTTCAATATACACTCCTTCTCTATCCCTACAATGCTCCTTGCGAATTTTCCATTGTTGGAAACAGTGCTGGAAGTCATCTTCTGTCAGCTCCATCAGTACACGTGCCGATCAAAAATATTTGAAATGAAGCTCGCAGAAATGTTTGTACTGACACTTTGTACACGATTGAAAATGACACAATAAAATAAAAAACATTTTCAATTACACCTGCAATAATTTTGTAGTCTTTACCATAGATAGTGCTGGAAAATATTGTGACAACATCGAAGAAAAAGATGGTTCGCGAAGGTTCTAGTGTTTTCATGAAATGGTACATAGTAGATAATAGAGTGAAAAAGGAATAATAGGACAAAAATAAGAATAACACAATAGTAACAATAAAAGTACGCCTTTTATAAAAGGGTATTTGTGTACAGCTGTTATGAAAGGGTCGACCTGTAACACTTCCCATTAACAGAAGATCTTTTGTTGACTTGTTTACAATAGATTTTTCTAGCACTCATTCATAAAGGGTTTTTTCTTTTGTACCTTACTATTTGTTCGGTGTTTTTCGGGAAGTTTCTTTTGATTCACTATAAAAGAGACCCCCGATTGTGGTCAGAAGTCAGTATTCATTTGATCTTTGACGAGCGATTATCGGGGTGTTATACAGGTTAACGATTTCGAGCATTGAGTTGGTCAACTACTGTTATACCGTCTTTGTGTGCGTGTGTGTATTGTGTAAAGTTAATGTGCAATTTTTGTGAATTCAATTTCTGTGTTTTGTATGTATGTGTATTCTATAAAATTGATTGTAAGTAGTGTGCTAAGTAAATTATTGAGTTATTTATTGTTTATTATTTATTTTAAGTAAATTATTAAGTTTGTTATTGTATTACTTTATTATAATTAGTTAATTATTTATTTTGTGTTTATCTTTTAGTGTAATAAATATTTGTAATTGTAAACTTTAGTGTATTAAATTATTTAATTACCTAGATCCCAAAACGGACCTTAGCGATAAGTGTCACAATATAAAAAGCAGTTGTACATGTAAATAGACATATAATATGAATAACGTCATTCTGTCGTTAAATTAGTTGAATGAATATTGTCAATATTAAATTGGAAATTTGTTGTGTTTAATTTAAGTGAAGAAGTTAAGTGAAGATTGTTAACATAATGTAATGTATTTATAGTGTTAGTTTAGTGAGAATTGAATCAGTAAGTGAAGTTGTGTTTGAATGTCACTCATTCGTATCATGACAGCCATTATCTGTTTCACAAAAGGAAGTAGAAGCAACACCTCTTCTCTCGTTTTAATACTCGAGTCTAGGCAACCCCTTCAGACCGCTTTGTCCGCTATTTGCACACAAGATATGCTCGGCCCAGTTGCAGCTGTGCGCCTTTTATCTCAAGGACAAACCCTTTTCTTTTCTTTTCTTTTCTTTAATAACACAACAGATTGTCCTCTATTTCATCTTCCTCTGACTATAGACCTACTTCCATTTTTATCTCGTTTCTTACACCGCTAAATATAACTCTTTCTTTTAGAATACCTAATATATTTTCCCCCTTTTCATTAAATACTGTTGAAATTTTAGGGTATGAATTTTAAGAATAATTCATACACCAAGATGTTGTTGTTTAGGTCATCAGCCGAAAAGCTGGTTTGAACCTCTAGAGGCTGTACTAAGAAAAAATTGGAGTGCAGTGGTTTACCATTCCCTTACTCACTAAATGGAAAAGTATGCTTATCAGCTTACCAGGCCCGCTGAAAAGCATCTGATTTCCACCCTGCAAATGACGTCTTCACTTCATTCATTACAAGGTCTGGCTGTATAATGACGTTCATTACTCAGAGTTGATAACAGTGACTAGTGTCTTTTACACCTGTACCTCTTCTGTACTTAAAAGCTTCAGCCATATAGTTGGGTGACCATGTGATAAGAAACAGAATTATTTTTTGTACCCCTGGAACTAGCAGATCGAGTTCAAATAATTTAATGTTCCACCTGACTGTTAAGTGAAATTTTCTTTAATAAAAGGCAGACTTGGCTGCAAAACTTGGTTTAAAGACCTCATATGAAAAAACCAAAATCATAGCTATCGACCCTCTGGTAGTCAGCAAAGTACAAGTGAATGACAACTGGGTAGAAATCGTAAAAAACTTTAAGTATCTCGGAGAAACCATAAACCATAACGGAAACGAAAGTTCTGCATGGAGGGAACGTATCAACAAGTTCCTTAAAGTTCAGAAATGCACCCAAGATACCTGCAACAAAAGGTCATTGTCCACCGGCACTAAAATACGGCATTATAGAACTGTTGTGCAACCAGAGGTTACTTATTGCAGCGAAACCCTGACGGGACTGACTAAGAAAAACAGGATTCGAAAAGTTCAGATGCTGGAAAGAAGGATGCTAAGAACCTGCATTGGAAAACGAGTGTTCAGAGATGGTATCTGGCTGGTTTTACCAACCAGAGAAGTTTACAGAGACATTGAACCTGTAACAGACACAATGCACAAAAAACGGATATTTTTCCTTGGACACATCATAAGAACTTCACAAACAAGAATCCTCAGACAACTAATAGAATATATGTGGGACCTTAAATCGGGGCCGGCTTGGATTCGTGAAGTGAAGAAGGACTTAGTGGAGCTGAACCTAACTTTGGAGGACCTTGAAAAAAATCCAATAACCTGAAAGCGATCAAACACACAAATATCAGGTTCAAAGAAACGGTTAGAAAACTACAGAACCCTAGAGTTTTTTTTCAGATGCTGAACAGGCTGCTAGATACCAGAGAATGAAGAACTACTGGTAGAGGATTAGGAGGAAATTGAGGAACTGATATTATTTGACTAAAGTGGTCCAATGGGCCTTACAAGAAAAAAAAGGCAGACTGTTCTCTATTTCATCTTCCTCTGAGCATATGTAGGCCTTTTTTTGAATACCCATATATTTTCTCTATTTCATTTACTACTGTTAAAATTTTAAGTTAATTTGTATTCGAGAACATAGTCTAGTTTTAAAACTGTTAAAAATAGTTTGGATCGGTGAAACTATATACTAAAGTACTGTTTGTGCTCTTCGTACTCTTTGATACTCTTTGGTAGAGTAGAGCGATGTAAGTGTGGTACTTGAGGTAGATGAGAACTGGGATCGTTGTCTCCTAACGGCACTTACCCTATTTGCTGCTAGTAATTCTCTCTTGCACTTTTAAACGTGTTACGTACTATTAATAGCAAACTGCTGAATTTCTCATTACCAAGATACTATGTTCCAATATTAAAATACTGTGAAACTTATTGCTAAGGTCCGTTTCGGGATCTAGGTTATTAAATAATTAATACACTAAAGTTTACAATGACAAATATTTATTACACTAATTTTTTTTTTTGGTTTAAAGTCCGACTGTTCTGCAATTACTGCTAATGCAGACGGTGAATGATGAAATGATATTTTGTAACGTATGAAAAAATGCCGTGCCTGAATGGGATTCGAACCCAAGACCGCATGATGAGAGGCGAGCACGTTACCAACTTCGCCAATGCGGCCGACAAATTATTACACTAAAAGATTTACAAAATAAATAATAAACTAATTACAATCAAGTATTACAATAAATAACTTAATAATTTACTTAAAATAAATAATAAACGATAAATAACTTAATTATTTACTTAGCACTACTTACAATTAATTTTATAGAATACACATACAAAATGAAACTGAATACACAAAAACTGAATTTGATACAGATACACAATAACTTTACACTATGCACACACAAACAAAGACAGTATAACAATCGTTGACCAACACAATGCTCGGAATGTTCCTGCACTACGCCCGATAGCCACTCGTCAAAGATCAAACGAATACTAACTCACTGACCGCACTCAGGCGCTCTTTATATAGGTATTTCAAAAAGATAATTCTAGCAAAACAGAGAAATTCCATGCAAATAATAAAGTACAAAAACACCCTTTATAAATGAGTGCTAGAAAAATCTATTGTAAACAAGTCAACAATAGATCTTATTGTAAATAGAATAAAAGTTGTTACAGGCCGACCTTTTCGTAAATAGTTGTACAATAAAGACACAATAGCGCAGTCCTTTCAAACAACTTTCATGAATAGGCATCCCTTTGTTGTTGTTTAGGTCATCAGCCGAAAGGCTGGTTTGATCCTCTAGAGGTTTTACTGAGTAAAAACGAGGGTTAAGGTGGTTTACCATTGCCTTCCTCACTGAGTTGAAAGAGTATGCTTATCAGCATGCCAGGCCCTCCGAAAAGCACTCACTTTCCACCCTGCAAGTGACAACTTCACTTCATTCATCACAGGGTCTGGCTGCATAGTGAAATTCATTACTCTCAGAGGAGATAACTCTAATTAGTGCCTTTTACACCTCTACCTCTTCTGTTCTTAAATAGTTCAGTCATATAAGTGGCTGACTATGTGATAAGAAACAGAACTATTTTTTTTAGCCCTGGACCAAACAGATAGAGTGCAATTAAAATAACACTCCACCTGCCAGTTTTGGGCAACAGGCATCCCTTTATAGCCACCCTATTGTTACTTTTCTACTCTATTATCTACTCTTTACCATTCTATGAATGAAGTGCTAGAAACTTCGCGAACCATGCTCTTCTTCGATATTGTCACAGTACTTATAGATATTCAGATAAAAACAATATTTGATGTATATTTCTATAAAATTAATAAACTTGTAACTTTTTTTTTAATCCCTAATGGATGTACATTGCAATCTGTCTAATTTGTGTGTGTCCGAGTGTGAAATAAATATCTCAAGAACGAAACATAGTACAAAGCTGAAAATTGGAACTTAAACTAGAAACTAATACCGGACCCGATATGAACATCAAAACTAAAATCGGCAGATTAAAATCGGTCAACCGGAAGTAGATTATTCGTGCGATTTTTCAAAAACGGTTTCTACGGATTTTTTTAAATCATCTCATTTACTAAATTTTTTATGCTCTACATGATAGGGTAAGCATCATAACTGCTGATATTTTTGGGGGTCTGTGCTCTCACAGGAAGATTCCAGCCTTAATTTTTTTTTTTTTGTATTTTGCGTCCTGGAGATTCCAGGAGAAGTACAGGAAATGTCAGTTATAACACCTGAAATACATATAAGAATCACACAATGTATCACTACTATCAAGAAAAAAATTATTGTATGCTATAAAAAGTTTCACTGATCAAGTAATTTTTCAGATTTTTTTTAAAGGATATGCATTTTAGGGTGAAAGTGTATATAATATAAAAGTTATAGAACTACAATGTTTATTTTAAGCGTTTTTTTTGTTTATACAACGCTTGGTTTAGCGTCAACTAGTGATTTTCCATATTTTTAAGCCGAACAGAGGTTGATTTTCAGTTTGCATCATTCACTCACGATTAAAATTAGATTACATTTTCCATTTTACATTGTTTACTAATGGTTAAACATGTTATATTGTTCATTATTTACATTGGCCAGAGAAAGTCGTGTGAGTGTTTCTCACCAGATGTTTCAAAAATTGATGTTTATGCCTGGGTGTTCGGGGTTTGATTTTTTGTCTGGTCTGCCATTTTTTATCCCTCTATGTTCATCTATGAAAAATTAAATTAAATTGTTTTGTGAGATTTGTAATCTGATTTTATTTGTGCACTCTTCCTATTTCCTATTTCCTAATTATGTTAAGTTATTATAGTGATTATCCATTTGGAGTAAATGTGAAAATGATAACTTACACCTGATACTCGTAATTTACTAGTTGGATAGTTTTCCTGCGTACTTAGTACCTGTTCCTTGTGCACATTTGTACCTACTCCTACACCGGCCACATTGGCGTAGTTGGTAACATGATCGCCTCTCATCATGTTGTCTTGGGTTCGAATCCCATTCAGGCACGGCATATTTTCATACGTTACAAAAATCATTTCATCCTTCACCGTCTACATTAGCAGTAATTGCAGAACAGTCAGACGTTAAACAAAAAAAAAACCTACTTCTAAGAATCAATCTCCTAAAACTCCTTGCTCCATTACTTAGAAATATTTTGAATTTTTTTTTAATAATCACAAAATTGATTTGTTCATTTGTTTTGCCATTAGTTACTTTGAAGTGTTTCATGCGAGGATTTACAGCCCCTGCCGTGTCTCACTTCCTAAGCACCACCTCTCTTTGTCTCGCCCCATCAGAGAGCCACAGCAAAACCATTGCCTTCTTCACGCCATCCAACCATGTCACTTCCGGCTTACCCCTCCCTCTTCTACCTCTCCCATACCCTCCCACTCCCATACCCTTCACTCTCATACCTCTCCCAAACCACTCCCATACCCTCTTGGCCACCCATACCCTCTTTGTACCACCTACCATCGCTTCCATCCCTCTCCCATACCCTCTTTGGCCACCTACCATCCTCCATCCTCTGCAAATGGCCAAACCATTGTAAATGCTTCCGGAATATGGTACCCATGATATTTCCTTGAACACCAATTCTTCTCCTAATTTTAGAATTCGATCGATGCGCGACACACCACAGCTCCACCTCAAAAAATCCATCTCCACCACTTTTAGGCGATCCTTCTATCTCTTTGTCAATACCCATACTTCCACTCCATAAGTACACACACTCTCCAGGATAGCATGACAATCATTAATCTTTGTCTCCTTCTATATTTTATCATTCTTTAGATTAATTAATTATAAAAAGTTTTACTTTATAATGTTTTTATATCTTTTTACAGGGTCAGGAGATGCACCAGAGACTGGATCCGAAAGATCAACTTCTACTGATGAGCAGACATCACCTTCATCATTGCCGACCAATTCACCTCACCAATTGCAATTACAACTTCATCAGCAACCTATTCAGCAGCCTCAGTTACTACCTCATCAGCAACAACAGCAACAACAAAGGTACATTGTGGAAACGATAACGATGACCACTGTGACGGAAAGAAGAATAGTCCGAGAAGCGGATGACCAACAAGTTCAAAGAAAAGATGGTGTTATTGATGGAGATAATAAATTAAGTGGTATCCTGAAAGGTGGTAAGCTGTGGAAAAGCACAGACTCGGATGAAAACCAAAATAAATCACCCGAACAACCCTGGCCTCTTCCAGAAGATCCTGATGGTCGACGATCTGTCCGATTTTGTGATGGACAGACAGATACTGAGGATTTACCTACACCTCCTCCTCCAACTGAACTCACTCTGACTTTTAAGTTAGGGAACCATGTTATGGTATCGAACAATTCTCGGCCTAATTCTGCTGTTCGTCAATTGTTCCCTTCACAACGCTTCATGTCTCCTCCTCCTCAACCTAACAGATCTCCTGAAGCTGAGGATCCTAATAAAACAGATCCAAAATATTTAGTCACTACGGAAAATCTCCGATTATTTGAAGAATCTAAAAAATCTAAACTCAAACAATATTTTCAACAAGGAAATGCAAAGAACAAGGATGGCTCCAGTCAGACATTAAATTCTCCCCAACAGGAATCTCAAGCATTTGCTCCCGCAAGTGATGATGAAGACAGTCTTCAAAGTAATCTCATTAAACGCACTATTGAAAGAAATACTTTAAGAAGAAGCCTCCTTAGATACCCTCATGATTCAGCTCGTTTGAAACGAAATCAAAATAAGATGAAAACAGAAAATTCATTGGTCGAAAGAATTAAACAATTAACTTGTGATGTTGATGAAGAACAAGCAGCATCTGGTGATGAGAAGCAAATGGATGATTCTTCATTCATGCCTCCACGTACTAGTCCACCCGGTGAAGAATCAAAACCAATATCGTCCAGGATGGAAAAAGTTGCTTCTTCTGGTGGTATGTCATCAACGTACAGAAAGTTGACAGATCTTTTCACTAGACGTTCAGATAAACCTGATAATCAACCCCACAACAGTATGGTTTTACAAACGCCTGCCTCGATAGAACACCAGTATGCCTATTACCAACCCGTCTACCAACAAACCACTAGTCCTCCTGATCTTGGTAATGGACTTAATACGCACAATTTAACTGGAAAACATAGTTTAATAGTAAGAACAAATCCAACGACAGAGGCACGAAAGCAGTTTCTTTCTACTTTGGCTCCATTAACAGCTTGTGTCAGTGGTAGTGGTGAAGATTCACCGGTAAACAAGGAGATACCAGGAGATAGGGGTTCAGTAGCCAGCACTAGTACGAGTACCGCTGCAGATACCGAATACAGCCTTGATGATATCGATGAAGCATTAGTCGATGAACCTGGAAAAGCAGCACCTCAACCAGATGTGGTTGCAGGGACTCCAGCTGGGGACACTCAAGATGAACTGGCTTTATTTGTACAACAAGATGCCAGTCGTATAGAACGTCTTCGAAAAAGATATAGTTCTACACCAACTACCTCAACAGCAGCATCTGAAGATGATGAACAAGATGATTATGGTTTCAATAGAAGACCTTCTGTTCGTGGAATTAAACCACGTTTCGGTTCGACCACTGAAATTTTACAACAAATGCAATCACAATTACAACCTCCACCACCTCCTGGAAGTCATGTATCATGGCCGTATTATGCACCAGATATGGATCCAAGAATGGGACGAACTGGTTGTCCTCGTGGACAAATGCCGATATTAAAAGAAGATGGAGGATTTGCTTACGTTCAAGCTGATAGTCCTATTCCTGAATATCAGTCAAGTTCACCTGTCGATGGTGGTGCTCGATATCAACATCTACTCTATTCGTCTACCGGTAATCTTCATCAGCCTATGAGGATAGGGGGTGGTGGATCAATCCATCATGTACATTCAGAATCTCCACCACCAGGCGTTATGGTACCGCTGCAAGATGTTCAAGGTCAAATGTACAGCAGGAGAGCGTTGCCTGGAGGAAGTCTTGTTCAAATGCAAGTTCCAGTACCAGTTAGATTACCTCATTATCCTGATGATCCTCATTATGGTCCGGCAACTTCCATTATTAGAGTCGGTCAGGGTCAACAGCAAACAATTCGTGTTCCCTATCCTTCAGGAACTCCTGTTCAAGTCCATCTTTTAGCTACTCGAAGAGGAGACAGTCCGCAACGACCACCTCATCTGGTTGTGGCTCGAGGGACTCAAACATCATCGATCTCTACAACTTACTACCAATTACCACCTCCACCACCTAGAGGAACTTATCCATTAAGTATACGAGGACCTCTTGTATATTCTACCACTCATGATAAACCTCCACATCTTGCATCTTATGCTCACGCGAGATCGTCTTCTCCTACTTTAATTCCATCTTTGACGTCATCTCCGACTCGTATGAAACCTCATGCGGCTGAACGTGGTGTGCCTGAAGGAGCAGCGAGTTCCTCTCCAGCTTTCCCTCAGGATTCTGTATATAGTGTACAGGTATCGACTTCTACAAATATACCCTCACCTCAAGATATAGATATTACAAATCGAGTTCAGAATAGTAATAATTCATCTCAACAGCCAAATAATCCTGTTTTCTATGCCATGAATGTTTGACAAACCCAACATTACCATTATTATTGGGATAATGCAGGGACTGGACCATAGATTATTATGTAGCCAATTTTGAAGTTTATGTAGATTTTCTATATTTAGAAATCAGGTAATAAAATATTATTAATTTAATTCAGAATTATTTTTTATTTATTATTATTATTTCAAAAATTAACTGTTTTTTGTATAGTTAAGAAAATGTTTAGTATATTTTAATTTAAAATTCAGAATTACGTAAATTATAAATTCAAACAAATAATAATGTATTACAGAACTTCAAAGATTCAGTTACCAAAGAAATGTATTATTAATAATAAAAAAAGAGCATCGATAAAAAATTCAGATCATCTTTGTTCTTTATGTAATTAAAAACATAAAACCATTAAATAATAATTTGATAAATGTTTTTAAATATCATTATAAATGTAAGAAATAAAAATTTAAATATCTTGACAGTAGTGAAATCAGTGGATATTTTATAAAGAAAAAAATAAAAGAGATCATTTTTTCAGATAAGTTTTTTGATATTTTTGTCAACCATATTGGATCTATAATTAAATTTAATTTTCTTTTTTAAATGGTATTATGTATCATATAGTACATTATTTTTATGTAAAATTTGATGATAACTATCGCAAAAATTTTATAATTAAAAGTTAACATTTTTTTATAATTACTTGTAATAATTAATCCCTTTTTTAGTTGGCTCATTAGCGTTGTAGTAAGTTAATTTCTTAAAATGCACAAATTGTGGATGTAACATTATTTTTTTTAAATATTTTTCCCGTAAATAATTTTTAAAAAGGAAAGGGGACAAAAAAGGATGATGACATACCGATAGATAAAAGAACTAAATTCCCAAACGACCTTACACAATCACACTAAATGAAAGATTACTTCTATTGATCAAACTCAAAATATTATTTTCAAAAATTTTGCATAGAAATAATAATCACATGACCATGTTGTTGTTTAGGTCATCAGCCGAAAGGCTGGTTTGAACCTGTAGAGGTTTTACTAAGTAAAACAAGGAGTGAGGTGGTTTACCATTGCCTTCCTCACCGAGTGGAAAATTACGCTTATCAGCATGCCGGGCCCTCTGAAAAGCACATATTTTCCACTCTGCAAATGACACCTTCACTTCATTCACCACAGGGTCTGGCTGTATAATGAAATTCATTACTTTCAGAGGAGATAACTCTGATTAGTGTCTTTTACACCTCTACCTCTTCTGTTCTTAAATGATTCAGTCATTTAATTGGCTGACCATGTGATAAGAAACAGAACTATTTATTTTAGCCCTGCAACGAACAGATTGAGTGTAAAAAATTTGACACGCCACCTGTCTGTTATGGGCAGATGACCATAATGGAATTTAAAATAATAAAATTTAAATGAATATGGTGGATCCAAGATGGGCAACAAAAATTTTTGTTATTTGAAGACTAAATAGACACCTGGTACAATATTTGAATTTAGAAGGATTACAGAAATTTAATTTTTTTGTTCTTAAAATTTAAATATTAAACAATTAATAAAAAATGTCTACGTAAGTACTGACCTGGGTATCTCATTTGATTTGTGGCGGTTCTTGTGTGCTAACTGATGACATTCGTTTCAAAACAAATGTATCATTTGTGGCTCAAATGTAATTAAATTAAGTAACTTAAAAACAAAGTAATTTCAAAAACAAAATTACTTACACTGGTAGGCATTTATGAAAAATAAAATAAGAAATTATTTCATACGTACAAATGGTGCCATTTACTAAATACAGTCGGACCTCCATAAATCGAAATTGTAGGTTCCTTAAAAAAAATTGATGTATAGAAACTTCGATAAAGAGAAACGCTGTTCCCCATTTGAGAACTATAACAATAAAGAGAAACGCCCATTTGAGAACTGCTTTCTCTCTCTGTTTCGGATTGACTAGCGTGTTATGGGACGGCTATACAGCTATGGGCTATAACTATATAGCTATAGTTATGGGACGGCTATTCATATTTTCACTAAAATAAAGACCGATATATAGAATTTGTTTTCGATGTACACTAACGTTTTTCCATTAAATTTCAGGAAATACTTCAATTTATAGAGAATTTCGAAATACAGAAGTTCGATAAATAGAGGTCCGACTGTACATCTAATTATTTATTCTTCTTTTTCTTTTCCTCGTCTTCCTGGTCACTTTTTCTAGTAGTTGCTATCTTCTTGTAATTGAATCCCGAATGGAACTGACCTAAATGGCACTTTACTGAAACTTCAAAACCTCTAGTTGACTCGCCTCCAACCCCATCAAAACTGTTCAAACAACCTGGATTGCCAGAAGGAATGAGAACCATCCTAACAATTGGCTGAAGGTTAGCTGGGGTAAGAAAGGCCCTAAAACTCAGAGGGGGAAATGTATCCACCACTTACGGATGTCCAGCCTCTCTGAGTTTGCTCCTAATGTAAACAAATAATGACATCACTGAGCATGCGCATTATATAAAAATGTGTACACGCTGATTAAAAAGTAACAATAAAATACTTTCAAAAGTATTTAAATACAAAATACTTTTAAAAGTATTTTTCTAAATAAAATTGTTAGGCCTACATCATATCATGACTGATGTTTTTAGTACTTTCAGTACTTATAATATAAAAAATAGTTAACTTAATAGGAATACGACATCCGTAAAGTCGCAGACTCTAGCATGCACCCTGTAGTAGGTGGCTTTTGTTTGTTGACAGAAGGAGGAGGAGCAAACTAAGAACGGCTCAACTGTAAACAAACCTCATCCCAGATGACTGACAGTTGCCTATAGTGTTACTTGAGTCACAAGTTTGCCTTTGGTTTTAATGAGAGATAAAAAGGGGAAAGCATCAGTGGGCATGCGCGACTGCTTTGGTATCAGTTTGCCAACACAACGACGTAAACTATACTTAGAGGACATACCAGAGTATATCGCGGAAACTTTTGAAGGGTAACTCTATGAGTATAACTGTTTGTTACTGTAAACAGAACTGTCAGTTTCTCGAAAACGCAGTTAAACTTTTCACCTGCTGAACGAAATCTAATATGGAATGTAATAAATTGCTGTGAGGTTGAAGCTAAACAAAAATACCTTTCCATGCCTCTTAACAAAATTTGTGAGCGCGCGACTAACTACTGTGTTGCTCCTTTTTACAAAATTTGAAATATAAAAACGGAAGTTAAAGACAGTGAAGAGGATAATTCTTCATCAAAAGTTTTTTTGACATCTGGTAAAAAAAGGAAATTGTTATATCAATAAGAAAGTGGTGCCAACATGTGAAAAGTTATTACAGGTTTTGAAAGAAAGGCTAAATTTAGTCGTTAACAGTTAGCTAGTTTGTACGTTAAGAAAAATTTTAAAGTACTGTAAATGGGGTTTAACACATTCAGTGCGGTGTCAATATACATGACAAATATCGATTAAAACAGAATTAAATGAGACTTAAAACGGCTTCACCGAATTACGGGCGTGGTAGGGCTACCACGCAGAGATTTTTGTGACTGACAGATGTGGTGGGACTACCACTTGGATTTTTCAAAAACACTATTCAAGTTTTTTGTCAGTAGGGTTGGTAGATCTGATTTTTAAGAATCTTAGTTCAGTAGTAATAGTTAGAACAATAATATTGAGTTGAGAGTGTGTAAAAGTCGTTCCTTGATACGTTGAATTGGTTAGTAAGGACAGAGAGTTTAAGAAAAGGACTGCCGTGTTATCCCTACCACGCTCGTCACTCACAAAAATCCTTACATGGTAGGTATACCACATCCGCACGGAATGTGTTAACAAAATACATTTTTTTTTTTTGTTTTTGGTTTAACGTCTGACTGTTTTGCAAATTGCTGCTAATGCAGACGGTGAAGGATGAAATGAATTTTTTGGAACGTATGAAAAAATGCCATGCCCGAGTGGGATTCGAACCCAAGACCGCGTGATGAGAGGCGAGCACGTTACCAACATCGCCAACGCGGCCGGCAACAAAATACATGAGCGAGCGACTAACTACTGTGTTGTTTCTCTTTACAAAATTTGAAATATAAAAAAGGAAGTTAAAGACAGTGAAGAGGATAATTCTTCATAAACAGTTTTTTTGACATCTGGTAAAAAAAGGAAATTGTTATATCAATAAGAAAGTGGTGCCGACATGTGAAAAGTTATTACCGGTTTTTAAAGAAGACTAAATTTTAGTCAGAAACTTTGTACGTTAAGAAAAATTTTAAAGTAAATGGGGTTTAAATGGAAAAAGTATCAGTCACCACAAAGTATATTAATTGAAAGGAAATATGTGATAAACAAACTTTATAATTGCACAGTAGTAAAATATAGTGTCTTACTGTTGAGGTTGGGAGCACTGTCAGATTTCTTTCCCTTCATCACAACCCATCCATATGCAAAAGGCATTCTCGTAACTCACTATCTGTATTATTTACAACCTATTTTCTAATTAATTAATAATAATATAATTATATTATAATAATTATAATTATATAATAATAATATTATTATATAATATATTATTATAATATTATAATATATATTATATATAATATATTATATTAATATTATATTCATTATTATTATAATATATATTGTTATTATATAATAATAATATTATAATACAGTAATAATTAATGTAATTTAATTATAATCTTGTAAGTTTTCCCCTCATACCTATTGGTTGGATTTTTACTGTAATAATGAAAACTATAGTAATTAAGAATTACGATAATGTTAACTGTTAAGTTATTTGTACCTTACAATAGTACAGGTTGATAACTCCACAACTGAAATATTATACCCAGGTCAATATTCGTTTTTTTTTCGATCAGGAGAAAAATTATTGTATTTAATTAAATTTATGCTTCCAAAAATATATTTTAACATGTATTTTAACATATTATGTTAATTGGTTTATGTAATTTATATTATATTATATTTTATTAAAATAAAAATTAAATAGTGTAATTGTGATCTGAATTATTTGTAATTGAAATTGTGGTTGTAAAGTTGATTTAATTGTGATTTATAAAACATATAAGTACTAAATTTTGTAAATAAATACATGTACGTAATATTATAAAATGAAATTGTTGTTGTAATGTTTTATAATTTTTAATTTTTATTATAATTATATTATAAATAATAACATAACTAATTATATAAATTTGTTAAGATAAATAATGTTATTAATTTAATAAAAATAAAAAAGATTTTTCAATTTATTTTAATGTATTGATTTTGTAACAATATTATTATTATTATTATTTGTATAATCATATTGCATTATGATCCAAAGGATTTGTATAATTTTATTTTTATTATATTTTATATATTGTTTTTAATATTATTATATGGTATATTGTTAATGTTTATTAAATTTATTTTATTATACGTGATGGTGGAAAAATTATTTGACAAGAAAACGTTTTTTTTTTTTATTTAAAATTAGGCTCAGTTGTAGGTGTAACAAAGAAACGGTTTTATTAGTTTTCCCGATTTACTGCATACGTAAATTAATCGATGATACTGTATTCCACTTAACTTTGGGACTGCAGTAAACAAATATGAGCATAAGGCTGGAAGAATAAGGCTAACGTGATCAAAAGTCTGTAATAGACAGCCAGGCACCAGGGTTGAGTCTTTTTATACCAACATATTTAACACTTATGCCTTGGTTTAATCGGGATCGAGTTTAATTATAGTAATTGGTTTAATCGGGGTTTTAATAAATAATAAACAACTTATTATCGGCCACATAGCGAGGATGCACGACTCCAGACTAACGAAGCAGTTATGGAAGTACTGGGAGGGCAGGAAAACTACAACGAGATGGCACAAGGAGATCCACGAGACGATGCTGGTGAATGACATTACGGGCGAAACACTTCTCAATAGAACAGAAATGAAGCAGAAAATTGAGAATCTAAAGTGCTTGGGAGGGCCGAGGAGAACGGGAACAGCCTGGACGGAGGAGCGAAAAAGATCACATGCAGAAAAAATGAAGGCAGCATGGGCCATCCGGAAACTGGCTGGAACTAAGAGAAATGCATCCCTAGTAGGATCTAACAAGAAATAATAATAATAATAAACAACTTATTAAAATTATTTATTGATAAAATTAATGAATCATTAATTAAACTTAAAATAAAATGAGGCGTTGCGGACCAGAAGGGCGAACTCAACAAAGGGTAGTTCTGAGAAAAACGCAAATTAAACTTTTTGATCCTAGGGCGAACTCAACAAAAATTCATGTTTTAATTATTCGTAATAAATTTTTATTACACTCCCCGTGTTTTCCTCATCGGTCAGTGTCTACACTACCAGTAACTTTTATTTTATCTAAGACTATACAGACACGTTTCTCACTAATCCCATGAATCCCATAAAACGCTGTCCGGCAAACATCGTAGATAACTGTGTATAATCATATCCATCTTATTCTTCGCAAAGTTTGACTATGCCTACCTTTTACATAACTTCTCTCACAATCAGTACTATGAAGAAGTTTGTAGAAGTAGGCATTTTGCAAATGGTAATTTTCAATGGCCCAAAATCATTAAAAACAGAAGTAATATTATTAACACCAACATTTTCGAAGCAGCCGAAGAACAACGCTCACCAATCTTTCTGGAAACCACAACACTATTGTTACAACAAGATACATACTGTTGACCAGTATTCTGTTGCTTTTTTGCTAAATTATTCTTCCAATTTTGTGGGTTGGATCGTCTTTTTCGGGAATACCCAGCTTCTTCGTCTTCCCTATTGTCACCTATATCACGTTCCATGACTAAATGTTCAGTAGCAGACTAACAGAGTATACACGCATAAATCACTCAGCAAAAGACAGACTAATACTAACAAAAACAAGGACAGATATAACACGTGCAGAGTGTACGATGCATAGCGATAGCAAGGGGAAAGGGTAGAAGTGGGGTGGGATCAGTAGTGCAGTGGTGACAAGACTGACGCCTCGCTGTTGAGTTCGCCCTTCTGGTCCGCGCAACTATCATTCAAAGTAAACTCCCTGATTTTTTCTACTTCTCTTTTCATATAATTTAAAAGGCGAACTCAACAAAATATACCTATAACATTAAAGGTTGTAACCCAAAGATACCAAATAAAATAAAAACAAAAAATGACCCTATGTTGAGTTTGCCCTTCTAGTCTGGAACGCCTCAAATACACAGAAGATTTGGTCAAGTAATTCTGGAATCTGTCTTTGATCCAATAAGCAAAATCCATAAAAAGAGATAGAATGATTGACAAATTATTGTGTATAACTTTTTTTCTTTTCTTTTCTTTTTATTGTTTTAATTTCACCTTCAATTCAGCAATCTTTAATCAGTGTACTTCCCAAGCACTTTTATATATCTTTACTTGTTCAATTTTTCCTTATTGCTTACTCTCATTACACATTAGTATAGAATAGTAAACTCATTTTCACAAAATTAAAATGTCAAATAATTTTTGCGCCAGCATATAAAATAATTAAATTACATTTCTGTTCTGGAATTTATCAAGTAATACAGTATTATGATAAATATTTACTGAATACATTAATTTATTTTAGAATATCATGTCATTAATGTTTTACAATAACAAATGAAAGTGTTCTTATTTCCAGCAAAAATAACATGAATTACTTTAAAATATTCTACTATAATATAAATTGTTTAACAATAATGTGTAAACAATTCATATTGATTAGTGCAAGGTTTGTTTTTATTACAGAAGTCAATAGATATTTACTTTATATAGTAAACAAATTAATAGACCCACTAAAAATGGTGTATAATTTTAATCCTTCACTGTTATTATTTTAGTATTGATTGTAAACAAACCTATCAACATGGTCTGTTATTTTCTTGTAATTATTATTTTTTGTTTATTTAAAGTTGTATCAACTGTTTGGTCATGGTACTTTATTTAATGGGTTTAATATATGAACTTCACAAACTTCACAAACGATCAAACTTACCAATGGCACAAAAATTACGCATATACCTGTATTGTTCTCTTTTGAAACCTATGTGGGCCTGCGGGTCCCAAATTTACGGTTCAACCAAACCCTCTAACTTGCAACGAATTCAAGCATTCCAGTCAAAAACATTACGCCTTATAGCAAATGCACCTCTTTATGTTAGCAACAAAACCTTACATACAGATTTGAAAACACCACTTGTACAAAATTCCATTGAATACCTATACAAACGCTTTCACGACAAGTCACACGAACACGAGAACCCCCTGGTGCGTTCACTGTCCACCGTGCATTTACCTGATGATCCCCCTAGATGCCTTAAAAGATGCTGGAGTAGAGACCTGCTAATTTGATATACAAATTTCATTCTTGGGGAGGCACCAATGGGGGCCCTACCCCTCTCATGCCAATCATGTCATTTACATTATTGTCATAATCATCACATTTGCTTGTTGTAAAATTTTACAGTTGTAAATAAAGAATTAAAGAGAAAAAAATATATGAACTGGGAATCACAGAAATAACATACAGATTTGTAGGTTACCATGCAAACCACTGCATTCCAAAAGAATGTAATTTTTTTACAAAAAATTCAAATGCAAATTCCAAAAAGTGCAAAAATAAAATTTATTAGTTATTTAACAATAAATTCCAGAGCAGTTTAAAATTTGATCTCATTGTAATATAAATGTGTTTTTTTTATTTTTATTTTATATTATAAGTTAATATTATTTTTATAGATAATGCTTATTTAATTTATGTTTTTACAGATTATATTAAAATAAATTATAAGCTACAGTAAACATTTTAAAGAATATATATTTATTTTATATTTTAATAACCAAATATTTATAATTAATTTAATTTATGTATGTTTTTTATTTATTTTTTTTTAATCTTTTACATGCATTCATGTTTTATTATACAAACTTACAGTAGAATTCTGATAATTTATCATCCCTCGTGATTTTCATTTGTTTTTTTTTTTATTTTGGTAAAATAAAATAAAAAACAGTGCAGATGCATCATATACAGTGTTAATTTAATTGTTTTTTTTAAATTGAATTCCATTATAAATTTCTGTTGTAAAAATATTTAATTTTTCACTGACCTGTTACAGCTGCTACATCACTTGTGCTTTTTACATTTGTTTTCATACAATTCTACTTTCTACTGACATGTTTAGGTGAATACCGCATTATCAGAGTACACAAAATTTAAACTAAACTTTTTTAAATATTTATTAAAATTTAGCAATGTTGTATCTTCCGTAAGAAGATTAAGAAATCAGGTTATACTTCCAGTTGACAGATTTTGATGAAAATATTATTATCAGTACCTTTTATTCTATCTAAGTCAAGTTCCAAGTTTCAACTTCATACAATATTTTGTTCTTGAGATATTTTGTTCTTACACATAATATACCAATCATTAAGGGAAGACTGTACTTTGTAACCCGCCAATATTAAATTTGCTATTTTTAGGTAAATTTTTCATAGGATTGGTAAAAGATAGGGAAATAAAACTTTACACACCATAGGTGTCGGGGTTCTTCTTGAGCTACTGACATTTTTTCAATTTAATCTTTGGACCATATCATTTTTTTTTGAAAATTACGAATAACATAAAATTTTTACAAATTGTTTCCACGTGTTTTGCGTATTACTAATTTTTGGAGAACCTGAGGAAGTCATAAAAATGTTGGTATATGTAGCTACACAAGATAATTAACTGGTAAAAATTTCAGCCTGGTAGGTTAATTGGTTTCTGAGAAAAATGTACTTTAGTGTTAAAAATCTAAATTTACGGGAAAAGGTAAGAAACAAGAAGGCACAAATCAAAAACAATATGCACACAAACAAGTAAATTTCTCATCAACAGGTTTGTTTAGAAAGCTGAACCAACAGCTGAGAATATTAAAACTGTGATGCAGATATTTTAAATAATAAAATTCTCTTTGCACTAAAACGAGCAGTATAAAATTATGAAAAAATATTTGTTCTTCGTAACATGATAATTTTTCTTTGTGAACCTGATAAAAACTTATTTTTTTCATAAAAAAAGTATTTTTTGATGTAATTTAATGTTTTTCTGGTAGATCTAGGCCTAAACTATTGAAAAACATAAAAACCAAAAATTGAAATTTTGAGTTTAAACTATCATGCAATCTCCCCCTTAAAAACATGATTTTGGGTTCAGCGGGCCTGAAAACATGTATTTCTGGTGAAAATCAACGTAAACACAATACTTTCCTTCCTTATATTTCATATAGGGCAAGAGTAAGTAAAAATGTTGTTTATATTGACAAGCAGTCATATTTATTAACCCAATGAGGAAGGCATTGGTAAATCAACCTTTCTGACTGTTCATCTTTTTTTACAAGAGGTGATACCTTCTTAACCTTTAGCTTGTGCATAAGTAACGATATCGTCCCTCCAATGGTAAACTCACGAATGTGCAAATTTCACGAATATGAGTTTGTAAGTTTATGCTCTGCCCATAACAGACAGATGGAGAGTCAAATTATTTACTCTCAATCTGTTCGTTGCTGGGCTAAAATAAATAGTTCTGTTTCTTATCACATGGTCAGCCAATTAAATGACTGAATCATTTAAGAACAGAAGAGGTAGAGTTGCAAAATACACTAATCAGAGTTATCTCCTCTGAAAGTAGTGGATTTAATTATACAGCCAGACCCTGTGGTGAAACACTTCAAAGGTCTTCAAAGGTTCACTTCGAAGGTGTCATTTGCAGAGTGGAAAATTGTGCTTTTCAGAGGGCCTGGCATGCTGATAAGCGTAATTTTCCACTCAGTGAGGAAGGCAATGGTAAACCACCTCACTCCTCATTTTACTTAGTAAAACCTCTACAGGTTCAAACCAGCTTTTCGGCTGATGACCTAAACAACAACAACAAGTTTATGCAGATGTATATAACCCAACACATGTTGCAGTAAACTCGTGAATATGTTTCTTGTTCGGTTAGGAAGATACAGCCTTTGTAAAGTTATGAAAATACATGAAGTTTGTTAAAGAAGAAAGCATTGAATTTGTTTTTTGCTTTCCTGTAAAACTGAGAATTTGCACATTCGTGAGTTTACCATTAGATGGACGATATGAGGTGGTATTTTTTTTTCTCGTGTAGGGCCAATTTTAAACCACATGAGGTGATTTAAGACATTTCTAGAATCTCTTTTTGCAGCCCTCATTCTCAGCATTCATTCACTGTAGGCTTTTCTCCTTTCATCTGTCCACGCTGTTCTTCTTTAATAACTACACAGATTTTCTTCTATTTCATCTTCCTCTGACTATAGGCCTACTTCCATTTTCATCTCGTTTCTTACACCGCTAAATATAAAAATACTCTTTCTTTTAAAATACCTAATATATTTTCCCCATATCATTAAAAATACTGTTGAAATTTTGAGGAAATGAATTTTAAGAAAAATGCATGCACATAACATAGAATGTATAAATTAAGAAAATCATTGGAAATGTTTCATGATTAGGAAACATAAGAAAATAAAAATTTTATGGACGTATCTATGAAATGAACGAAAATAGTTTTCTTTTCATTTAAGGTTGTAAGGGAAGATACAAAGAGGATGTTGACCTTAACAACGTAAATAATTCAAAATAAACCTATATTTTAATCTTGAATAAACAATGTAAAATGAAAAACATTACCTTTTTTTAATCATAAGGGAATGTCGCTAAATGAAAATGATCCTCTGTTCAACTTAAGGATATGGAAAATCACTAATTGACGCTAAGCTCTGTAGAAAACAATGCAGGACAAAAAAGTTTATTATACATGCTTTTGTTGTAATATACAGTATGTAAATACTAAGTTCACAATGTCCCAAATCTAAATGTTTTAACATGTTCTGTTTTTGCTCATTGTTGTTGTTTAGGTCAACAGCCAAAAGGCTGGTTTGAACCTCTAGAGGTTTTACTAAATAAAACAAGGAGTGAGGTGGTTTACCATTGCCTTCCTCACTGAGTGAAAAAGTACGCTTATCAGCATGCCGGGCCCTCTGAAAAGCACATATTTTCCACTCTGTAAATGACAACTTCACTTCATTCACCACAGGGTCTGGCTGTATAATGAAATTCATTACTTTCAGAGAAGGTAACTCTGATTAGTGTCTTTTACACCTCTACCTCTTCTGTTCTTAAATGATTCAGTCATTTAATTGGCTGACCATGTGATAAGAAACAGAACTATTTATTTTAGCCCTGCAACGAACAGATTGAGTGTAAATAATTTGACACTCCACCTATCTGTTATGGGCACTTTGCTCATTATGGAAGCCCTTATTTTTTTGCTCATTATGGAAGCCCTTAAAGTCTGTAATTAATTGTCTGAATTTGGTTTGTACATTAAGATTTTTACTTTCTCTTGCCTATATGAATATATAGGAAGGAAAGTATTGTTTTCATGTCGATTTTTCGAAATCGAGTTTTCACCGGATCTATACGTTTTCAGACCCCCTGAACCCAAAAAACATGTTTTTAGCGATTGGTCTGTGTGTGTGTGTCTGTGTGTGTGTGTGTGTGTGTGTGTCTGTGTGTGTGTGTGTGTGTCTGTGTGTGAACAGAATATCTCAAGAACGGAACATCGTACGAACTTGAAACTTGAAACTTAAGTTACATACCACTACCGGACGCGACACGAACATTTTCATCAAAATCGGTCAACCGGAAGTAGTAGTTTATTCGTATAATTTTTCAGTTTTTTGCGATTTTCTCAAAAACTGGTCCTACGATTTTTTTTTAAATCGCCTATTTTACTCAATTTTTTATTCTCTACAAGATAGGGTAGGCGCCATGTCTGCTGAAATTCTCGGTGAGGCTCTTTTCACGTACAAACGTTGTTTTTTTAAGATTACGGCTTTAATATAAATTTTAGCGCAAAAACTTATATAATAAAAGTTGTAGAGAATTTAAAAACCTACAACTTATGTTTCAAACATTTTTTTGTATGACGCTTAGTTTAGCGGTAATTTGCGATTTTCTGTTTTTTTTTCTCACGAAAACGTGAGAAAAATCGATTTTTTTAACATTTCGGTCTTAGTATGCATTTTACGACAAAAGTGTATATAATAAAATTTATAGAAAATTAAAAGATCTACAACTTTTGTTTAGAGCATTTTTCTCTACAGAGCCTAGTTTAGCGTGAAAGTGTGATTTTCCGTTTTTTTTAAGCCAAATTGAGTTCGATTTTCATTTTGCGTCTTCCACTCATGATTAAAATAAGGTTATGTTTTTGAGGTTAGTTTTTGTTCATTTCTAATGTTTTAATACTAATGTTAGGTTTATTGTTAATTATTTGCATTGGCAAGAGAAAGTTGTGTGAGTGTTTCACACCAGATTTTTTGGTTTATTCCAGTTTTCTCAATATCCTTTCTGACTTCTTTAAACCATTTATCCGACACTTTAGGTCTATTGTTTAGTGTGTTAAAAATTTATTCTGTCAACCGGTTATCTATCTATACAGGTGTCCATAAAATTGAATCTTTTTTTTCTAATTGTTTCCATTAATTGTTTATTTTCCTTGTACAGTTCTTCTTGACAAGGTGATATACCTTGTACAGAAGAACAAAATGCCAAATATCAGTGTTCTACTGTAAATTTCATTCAAAAAATGTATTTAATATACTTATGTTATTTATAAATCCAGCTAAATTTGTATTTAGTTTTTATTCTAAATCAATATTTTTTTTATGTCTTACAGTTAAACTGAATTTTGATAAATATTTATTCAAAACAAGTTTCATTTTCTGAAATAACAAATTTGATGCAATTGAAATATTTATATACTAATTTAATTTTTGGTCCTTTATTGATAAAATTAATAATTTAAATTTAGCTTCAATTTTATTTATCTTACTTAAAATTAATTCTTGATTAATTTTTTTTTAGGTTTTGGTGGTTAAAAAAGTAGTTATTGTAATCTGATGTGAGATAAGTTTATATTTTATCTGAAAAGAGTGTTATAGATTAATAAAAAAATAAATGTATATGATTGATAAAATATATTGCAGGGAATCTCATGATGTAGCTATAAAGTAAACAACATTATGTAAAAATAAATGGTAAATTTAAATAAATAAATGGTAAATTTGTAATAATAAATGGTAAAGTGTGTAAATTGTTAATAGTCAAAAATATACCAATAAGTAAATTACAGTAAAACTTTTTAACAAACATTTTCCAAAGATGATGAACTTCTCTAAATAGCCTACTGGATTTCTTTTAATAACCTAATTTTTACTTTCTCTTGCCTATATGAATATATAGGAAGGAAAGTATTGTTTTCATGTCGATTTTTCGAAATCGAGTTTTCACCGGATCTATACGTTTTCAGACCCCCTGAACCCAAAAAACATGTTTTTAGCGATTGGTCTGTGTGTGTGTGTGTGTGTGTCTGTGTGTGTGTCTGTGTGTGAACAGAATATCTCAAGAACGGAACATCGTACGGACTTGAAACTTGAAACTTAAGTTACATACCACTACCGGACGCGACACGAACATTTTCATCAAAATCGGTCAACCGGAAGTAGTAGTAACTTAGTTTATTCGTATAATTTTTCAGTTTTTTGCGATTTTCTCAAAAACTGGTCCTACGATTTTTTTTAAAATCGCCTATTTTACTCAATTTTTTATTTTCTACAAGATAGGGTAGGCGCCATGTTTGCTGAAATTCTCGGTGAGGCTGTTTTCACGTAAAAACGTTGTTTTTTTAAGATTACGGCTTTAATATAAATTTTAGCGCAAAAACTTATATAATAAAAGTTGTAGAGAATTTAAAAACCTACAACTTCTGTTTCAAACATTTTTTTGTATAACGCTTAGTTTAGCGGTAATTAGCGATTTTCTGTTTTTTTTCTCACGAAAACGTGAGAAAAATCGATTTTTTTAACATTTCGGTCTTAGTATGCATTTTACGACAAAAGTGTATATAATTAAATTTATAGAAAATTAAAAGATCTACAACTTTTGTTTAGAGCATTTTTCTCTACAGAGCCTAGTTTAGCGTGAAAGCGTGATTTTCCGTATTTTTAAGCCAAACTGAGTTCGATTGTCATTTTGCGTCATTCACTCATGATTAAAATAAGGTTATGTTTTTGAGGTTAGTTTTTGTTTATTTCTAATATTTTATTAATAATGTTAGGTTTATTATTAATCATTTGCATTGGCAAGAGAAAGTTGTGTGAGTGTTTCACACCACATTTTTGTAGAGTGGGAAAGTAGATGTTTTTCAGAGGGGATGCTAATGAGCATACTTTATCACTTGGTGAGGTAGGCATATGTAAACCACCTCACTCCTCATTTTACTTAGTAAAGACTACCCACTAGACCACCACTAGACTACCACTAGAGGTTTAAATCAGCCTTTCAGCTGATGTCCTAAACAACAACAGGCAATGGGCTAGTAGTATTGTCTGTTTTCAGGAAACTAGAATAACACCGCTGTTTATATTACATCCCAAAAATCAGGCACATTTTTATTGTCACTCCAACCACAGTGTTCACGTCGGTTGGCAAGCTCACATATTACATTGTGATTATTTCTCCATAATTTTAAAAATAAGTACAAGATTTGAAGGTAACGTAGCTTTTTGAAATGAAATCATAATTTTGTTTGGTTGAATTTGTTAATTAAGTTGGAAACAATTAATTTTTTAACTCTCACAGATGTCCAAATTATTGTAACTAAGATTGTTGGGTTGTTGGAGCAGCTTAGCCGAAGTAGGGCTCAGGGCAAATCTTTTTTTGTGAGGTCTTTTTTGGTTGAGATGAAATACCCCTTCCTTTACCACCATTTTAGGTCAAAATGGGGCCCAAAGTACCACAATACCCCGAAGGCCGAAATGTAAAAAATTCATTTTTTCCGAAAACTCCGTATTTTTTCAAGTCAAACAGAGGTTGACTTAATAAAAATAGACAGTAAAATTAATAAATCCTGCTATATTTAATTTTTTTAAACCCCGTCTGGATTAATGGGCTGTCCAACAAGCAGAGTCCAGATTGGTGGGATTTTACTGCAATATAAATATTAGTTATAAGAGAACATATATGTTTCACAACCATCCAAGTTTTATCGTTGTTTTTCATCGATATTTTTTATGTGTGAGCTTGAATTTCAAATGACACACATAGTTAAATGTGTGTTTATGGTATTTTGGTCAAGCGGTTTCTTTACAAAGACATTAGTTCAAAATATGTTGCTTAACTTGTTAAAGTTAAAGCAAAGTTATAGAATTTGTAATCTTTAAATTGTTGTGGGCATGGGGGTCGGGGTGGTTGCCCGACTAGCCCCTGGCTAACGCTGGCTTTGAGTTGGAGCCTAAATGTGTGTCATTTGCCTGTAATCTTCATAATTGTATTTTATTAGACTGTGATAACACCTTACCTGCTCTATCACACTGGGGTTGTGTCTACGTTAAATTATATTGGGTAAAAAATATTCGAAATTTAATTACCCAGTGTTAATTACTTTGTGCTTTTAAAAAACAGCATTTAAAACAATACAAAAGTGACAGCATAGGTATAGATACTGAAGTCATGAGATTACCTTTTGCGTATGTATGGGCTGTGAGAAGGGAAGTGAAATATTTGTAGTGCTGCCAACTTCAACAGTGAGACACTATTCGTACATTTCATTACTGTGCCGTTTCTACGTACATTTTGTAAGCTATAATTTATTCCGGGAAAATGTTTTCTTCGTAAACCTTATAAGAAATAAATGGACCTGTAATATTGCCTATAGCTTAATTACATAACTAGAAATGTTTGATTTACTGTAATTACTAATGAATCACCTTCTTTACTATTGCTTTCACCGGTGTTTCCATTATCAGTCTCTCTAGTATCTACCTAACCGTTTTCTTTTTTTTACCAGGTGTAAACAAAACTGTTAAAGAATAGCTTCTTCATGTCCTTCATTTCCTTTTTTATTTTTCGAATTTTGGAAAGAGACATTACAGTCGTTAGCCACTCACTCACAGCTTTTGTTAAGAGGCACGGATATGCATTTTTGTTTAGCTTAAACTACACATTTTATTACATTACTTATTAGATTTCGTTCAGCACTGTGGATAGTTCGACCACGTTTTCTAGAAACCGACATTTCTGTTTACGGTAACAAACAGTTATATTCGTAGAGTTATTCTACAAAAGTCTCCATGATAAATTGTATATGCTCTGGGTATAGTATAAGTTGTTATGTTTGTCGTACTGAAATTAAAGCAGTTGTGCATGCGCACTGATGCTTTTCCCCCTTTACCCCTCGACTCAAACAATGGCAAACTTGTGACTCAAGTGACTAAACACCAGTTCAGGTTTATGGCTAGGAGAGCAAGCACGATGTGGTAATGCTTTTTTTTTTTTTTTTTTTTTTTTTTGCGCCCTGGAGACTCTAGGAGGAGTATTGGACATGTCGTCAGATATAACACCTGAAATACATATAAGAATCACACAATGTATCACTACTATCAAGAAAGAAATTCCTGTACGCTATAAAAAGTTTCACTGATCAAGTAATTTTTCAGATTTTTTTTAAAGGAATTCAAATCCTCACAACACTTTAAAGATTGGGGTAATTTATTCATGAATTTTCTCCCTGCATAAGTAGGTTTTTGTTCAAACAATTTTGTGGAGTGATTAGCCACATGATAATTATTCCTGTTTCTCGTGTTGTGATTGTGAACATTGAAATTCTGCATAAATTTATTTTGCCTAACATACATAATCACCTCAAAAATGTAGAGGGAGGGAACTGTAAGCAATTTAAGCTCCTTAAATAGTGGCCTGCATGAGGTTAGCTGGTTAGCTCCCACCATACACCTAATAGCTTTCTTTTGAATTTTAAAAACCCTAATCATATTACCTCATATATATATATATATATATATATATATATATATATAGATGTTGCTGCTCCCCAATGGCTCACGTTGACGCTCCTACTGTTCCAATTCTGAGTATAAATTAATCTTTAAAACTTCTAAATTGTGGAGAGTTATTTTTTCAAATAATTTTTGATAATGGAAAGTTTTACTGTAAAAATAAATTTAAAATTTGGATTTTATCATTAAAAAGTATCTTTTTCATTAAAATTTTCAAGTAAAACCGAACAGTATTAATTACAAAATGTTATAATATCTTAATTAAATTTTATGTAAGAAATAATTTAAATGTAATTAAACGATTTAAAAGGACCAAATATAATAAAATTGTATTGACATATAACTTAACTTCAAAACAAAAACTATCTCTTTGTAAGGTTTTAATTAAATGTATGGTTAATATTACAGTAATTTATTTTGGATGAGAAAAAAATATTATGTTAAAATAATTTCGTTATTATTATCATAAATTCTATTTCATACAATAATTTTAAACAATAAATTTCACTAACTTTTTTAAGCTGTCTTGGTTTCTATTATCTGTCACTTACACGAGTTTCGGTGGATCCACCACCATCAGAAAACATTCTATCATTTGAAACTAAAAAATGTTTTATTTTAAATGTGTAGAAAGTATTACATCTTCAGTCATTTATATAAAACTGTTTCATATTGTTTTATATACAATAAAGTGGATGATTGAAGATGATTGAAGATGTAGATGACTGAAGATGTAATATCTTCTACAGATTTTAAATAAAAAATTTTTCAGTTCCAAATGATATTATGTTTTCTGATGATGGTGGATCCACTGAAACACATTTCAGAAACAATTAGCAAAAATCAAGGCAGCTTAAAAAGGTTAGTAAAAATTTATTTTATAAAATAAAATTAATTTCAAGCTGCAGGATACATTATAAGAATTTAACTTTTGTTTTTTTTATTCCTAATTATTTGTGTACGTTGCAATCTGTTCAATTTAGAACAATAAACAACCCCATGACCCAATGAGATGAGGATGATATGTATGACATATAAATGAGGTGTAGTATTGTACAGACTCAGGCCGACAATTCGTTAGAGAGTATGGTTAATTGAAACCCAACCATCAAAGTACATCAGTAACCACTGTCTATACTATCACTGTCAATTTATTACAAAATTTAATTTAATTTTAAAATTTGCTTGGTTAGTTGAGTATAGGGATAATTTTTATTTTTGTATTTATTGTTTTAAGCAGAGGTTCTCAAACTTTGTAGACCCACAGCTCCCTTGATCTACTGATCACTTCCAGTGGCAACCTCATTATGAACCAACTGTTGTACTTTGTCATCACATACGTTACGCAGGTGATTCCATTCCCAGAGAAGAAGACAAGAAAGTAAAACGTAAAACGAAATGGGTACCCCTGGCAATGTTTGACGGTGTACACCAAAAAACCGCTGGTTTTAAGAAAGAATGGCTGAGTTAAAAGAAAATTCTGGATGAGTCATTCACAAAAAAATTGTTGAAATGCATCGTGCCAACCGTTAATAAAAATTACAGTATAAATAAAATTTATCACCTTAGCTTTGGTTGCTTTTTAAGTTTAAAAAAATTATGCCCATTTCGGTGGTATCACCTTTTTCAGAGCAATATTATTAAAATTTAAAATTAAAATCTAGAACGGTTTATACTTATTACTAATTTATCTGCCCATAACAGACAGGTGGAGTGTCAAATTTTTACACTCAATCTGTTAGTTGCAGGGCTAAAATAAATAGTTCTGTTTCTTGTCACATGGTCAGCCAATTAAATGACTGAATCATTTAAGAACAGAAGAGGTAGAGGTGTAAAAGACACTAATCAGAGTTATTTCCTCTGAAAGTAATGAATTTCATTATACAGCCAGACTCTGTGGTGAATGAAGTGAAGGTGTTATTTGCAGAGTGGAAGATATGTGCTTTTCAGAGGGCCCGGCATGCTGATAAGCATACTTTTCCACTCAGTGAGGAAGGCAGGGTAAACCACCTCACTCCTCGTTTTACTTAGTAAAACCTCTACAGGTTCAAACCAGCTTTTTGGCTGATGACCTAAACAACACACTAATTTATACTTTTTACAAAGTTTAACTACAATTTAAAATTAAAGATTCTGCTGGCCATGTATTGTCTCGTAATAAGTATAAATGAATACATGAATGAAATTTAAGACAGTTTTAATCTAAATGACTGAATGAAAACACCGTTCTAAATTTTAATTTTTAATTTTAATAAAATTGCTCTGAAGAAGGTGGTACCACTGAAACAAGCGTAAGTTTTTTAAACTTAAAATAATATCTAAATGTACTTCAGTATTACTTTAATCACCCATTGAACAACTACTACACGCTTACTTACTACAACTTTTTTTTTTATTCTTAATTTGTGTACGTTGCAATCTGTTCAATTCAGAACAATAAGCAACCCCATGACCCAATGAGATGAAGATGATGTGTATGACATGTAAATGAGGTGTAGTCTTGTACAGACCAAGGCCGACTATTCCTGAGAGAGTATGGTTAATTGAACCCCAACCATCAAAGTACACCAGTAACCACTGTCTAGCATTCAAATTCGAATAAAAGTAACTACCTTTACTAGGATTTAAACCAGGAACCTTCGTCTTCGAAAATCAGCTGTTAAACAGCTGATTTTGACGACGACTTTACCTCTAGACCAACCCGGTGGGTCTACTTACTACAATAAGCATGTCATCTTCTAATATTTTTACAGTGTTCTTAGTACTCACTTCAATGTTTTGGGTGTTAATTTATTTTAAGTTATTTATCTTTTGACCCACCGGGTCGGTCTAGAGGTAAAGTCGTCGCCAAAATCAGCTGTTTAACAGCTGATTATTGGAGACGAAGGTTCCTGGTTCAAAGCCTTGTAAAGGTAGTTACTTTTATTCGGATTTGAATAGTAGACAGTGGTTACCGGTGTACTTTGATGGTTGGGGTTCAATTAACCATACTCTCTCAGGAATGGTCAGCCTGGGTCTGTACAAACTACACCTCATTTACACGTCATACACATCATCCTCATCTCATTGGGTCATCAGGTTGCTTATTGTTCTGAATTGAACAGATTGCAACGTACACAAATTAGGAATAAAAAAAAATTATATTTTTAATTTTTATAAAATTTTATTTTATTTAGAAAGAAATTCTTGTAAACTGTAAAAAGTCTCATTAATCTAAAAATTAAATAATAATAATAAATCTAAAAATTACTATTTTTAGATTTTTTTAAAATGAATGCAAATTAGCACATTTTAATAGTTTTTCAGTGTTCGGTTAAAAAAATCGTTTGTTTTTGTGAATAATGTGTAAATGAGATGCAAAATTTAAAATTTTAAAATAACTGGGTCTTGTTTTGACCCAGGTCGACCATTTCTGAGAGAGTACAGTTAATTGAACTGCAACCATCAAAGTACACCGGTAACCACTATTTAGTATTCAAATCCGTATAATGTATAGGTCATTTGTTCTAGCTTGAAGCTTTCCCTCCAACGCTGTGTGCCGCTGAGCGGTTCTGTTTAGTGGTGGGGGAAGCACCTCGTAGTTGTAACATAGTA
This sequence comes from Catonia carolina, assembly GCA_035578175.1. Taxonomy (NCBI): domain Eukaryota; kingdom Metazoa; phylum Arthropoda; class Insecta; order Hemiptera; family Achilidae; genus Catonia; species Catonia carolina. The sequence goes on from JAQMRL010000002.1 coordinate 5,211,169, forward strand.
TACGGTTAGAAAGAGAGGGAATGATCATTAAGTGAGAAGGAGACAACACTTGCCCCTTTGAAACTATCCCTACTCTACCTACTCGCCCTCCCCTTACAAGCTTCTTCCTAAAACAAACGAACTATAACTACCTTTACTAGGATTCGAACCAGGAACGAATAAGCTGTCAAACAGCTGACTCAAGGTAACGCTTTACTTCTAGACCAATCCAATAGCTCTAAATAAAAATTTTTTAAATTGGAATTCCATCTCTTTTACCTTGGTAATGATAATAAAATGCCCAAAGGGTCTGCGGTAAAACCAGGCATCAACTGTCAGAAAAATGAAATGAAAATGTTAAAATGTAATAAAATCAAAATAAAATTTTGACGTACAATAAGTAAAAAGTTAGTAAAAAGTAATTTTTACTAATTTTTTGTATGGCCTTCGGGCCAGCCCAGTCAGTCAGCTGGTAGAAAGTCGCTATTATTTGTTAAGTAACACCGGTTGGGCAAGCGACTTTGTATGGTGACCAGTTGACAGCCATCCATGAACAAACTCTACTGGGGGTCCCTGTTCAAACTCATGTCTAATCCACGTCAAAAAAAAAAAAATACAGCAAAAAGCAGAGATCAAATTGGGTAGTTGTCAACAATGTACAGTTCCCAATAACAAATAAAAGCTAAAAAAAAAAAAAAAAAAAATTTGTATAAAAGGTTTATACAAGGTTTATAAAAGGTTTATGTGTTACATTTCAGCTAAAAACTTAGTTAGCGATAGTCTTGGTTAGGAGATTTGAGGTGAAGATAGAAAAGAAAAGCTCAGGTAAAAAACCTAAAAAGAAAAGAAACAAACAAAAGTATTCAAATTTTTGAATAGCAGCTCTATTCTGGTTCATGCCATGTTTGATATCCTGCTCACTTAGTTTTACTTTTGAAAAAAAACATAATTATTTATTTAGAATACATTTTTCTCATCCATGTGATAAATTATTGTAAACATAGAGTAAGTGTTAAATTTAAAAAAATAAGAAAATGAATAAATAAAAGTATACATAGGCTACATAAATTATGTAGAATAATAATGTTTATTATTTCAACAATATAAAATGTTGTTGCTGTTATTACGTATTATAATATTATTAAATATATTATAACAAAGTAATTATAATATTATAATTATATTGTACGAATACAGCCCATATAATACAGTTTATTAGTTTAGTCTTCCCAAATTTTTAAGTAACGAGTGTTATTTTTTTTCAACATGCAATTGGTTATAAAAATAAAACTAATGAGAATAGTTAAAACTAATGAGAATATTAAAATAAAGTAAATTTATTATGAAAAGTTACATCCATCCTTGATTACTTTTTAACATAATCATGATTTAAATTGTGGCATTTATCATACTGGTGTACAAGCTTTCTAATACCCTTTTCATAAAACATTGTCACCAGTAACTTGAAATGGGTCTTCACGGAAAACCACAACACATCCAGACAACTTCACGAGCAAGGAAGGACTCATACGTCAAGAACATTACTTATTTTCAATATATTGTTTCATTATGAAGATATTTACAAAAAAATAATTTGGAAGACCATTCAAATAATATTTTTGTATTATTTTTTTTATTTAACGTTGCATCAACTGCAAGGTCATTAGCGATGACGTTAGGGTGTAACTGTGCGTAATGGGGATGAAATTATTTTTTGTAACGTATGAAAATATGCCGTGCCTGAGTGGGATTCGAACCCAGGACCGCATGATGAGAGGCGAGCACGCTACCAACTACGCCAATGCTAGTATACAAAGCAAAAGGTTCTGGGTTCGACTCCCAACTTGAGTATGAAAATTTTAGCCCATTAAAACCCATTATTACAGTACCAAAACCCACTCTAGTTGCTGTTTACCAAGCTGTTGATGCAATTTTAAATAAATTTAAAAAATTAAAAGTTGTTTTTAAAAGAGCAATATGTTTTTTTTTTTTTTTTTTTGTCATCAGTCTCTCGACTGGTTTGATGCAGTTCTCCAACCTGTTCTATCTTGCGCAAGTCGTTTCATATCTACATACCTGTAACACCCTACATCTTTTGTAATTTGCTTTATATATTCTAATCTTTGCCTCCCTCTACAATGTCCCTCAATGTTACTCCCTCAATGTTTGTAATTTGCTTTATATATTCTAATCTTTGCCTCCCTCTACAATGTCCCTCAATGTTACTCCCTCAATGTTACCCTCCATTATTGATAGCCCAATACCTGGATGTCTTAGGATATGCCCCACTAGCCTATCCCTTCTTTTGGTAAGATGCTTCCATATACTTCTTTTTTCCTCCACTCGCCTAAGAACCTCTAAATTACTTATTTTGTCCACCCACCTAATCTTTAACATTTTCCTATAACACCACATTTCAAAAGCTTCTATCCTCTTCCGTTCTACAGCCCCTATCACCCACGTTTCACTTCCGTATAATGCTACACTCCAAACATAATGTTTTAAGAAATTTTTCCTAATCTGTAAATCAATCTGTAAATGTAGGGTAATGAAATGCAACACACTTTGTATTGAGTCGTAGTAAGTTTTCCTTACCAACAAATGTTAAATTAAATTTTTTATTGAGTGATGATGCCTACATAAGCCTTGGCCTTGTGCGTAGGTAATGATATGTGGTGATTTACAGATGAAAAAAATGCCAGACCTGACCGGGAATTGAACCCAGGACCCCGGCATAGTAGCCAGTTGCGCTGACCACTACACCACGGGCCAGTCAATTCTGATGAAAATTCACTAAACTGTTAAAATACACTAATACATGTTGTACTTAGCTGAAATAAATATGTTAGTGGAATACGTACATCTAAATAAAATGTGGGGGTGACAAAATTTGTAAACTATATATTGGGTTTTATTCAATATAATATTGTGAATAAATTAATCTAATAAATATTATTTGAATGTATTATAAAATTTAAAATTATAAACAGATTAATTTGTACTTATATGTATATACTTATAATAGTGTAACAATAATAGTATGATATAATTTAAATAATAAAAATATTATAATAAATCATATAATATTTACATATTTTTTATATTTTAAATTTTGAAATTTATTTTGTTATAACTGTGTTTTTATAATTAATAATATAATAACTAAATTTATAGATCTCTGTTGTAAGTATTTTAAATTAGTAAAATTTTAGTTTAGTAAATTGTTTTTTTATTGTATAATATTATAAATAATATATTATTTCATCATTATTTATTGATAATTTTTGCTCAAGTCTTTTCTGCTTAAGATTTAAAAACATAACATTCCTAAAATCTTCAGTATTTTATCTGTAGATATTTTTCAAAATTGTATTTCCTTTAAAAACAAAAGATATTTCATTTGAAATGAATATTTTGTCATTTGTTATTGTAGTTTTATTATTGATTAATTTAAACATTGAAGTAATTGTTACCAGTTTCCAAAATGTATTATGACACCTAAGCCTAGATTTGCTTGAGATCTAATAAATAACCAACGGAATTTTTCTAATCTTAAAATAATTAATTATTTATCAGAAATCAGAAATCTTTATTACCATGAATCACATACAATTATTATATTCCCATTACAATTATTATATTTACAAAATTTAAATAAACTCAAAATAAGGAACACTTATATTCTACTTTTTGCGTGATACCTGGCTAGGTACCTCAGAGCAATTGCTGTGTTGAGGTTACCTTCTCAAGAAAAAATATTTACATTTTATGATCAGTAGCAGAAGACAAGTAGTATATATTAAAGAAATACGAGTAACAAAAAAAAAAAATACGTATTTACATAAGATTTAATAATCCTGAACATGGGAGTGCTTTCTAATATAAACATTTAAAGCTAGAGTGACAATTTCTCTATTTCATCAAAATCAAATGCAAACAACCAGCTCTTTAAAGCCTTTGAATTATTTATTTACATAATTAATGATTAAACTTAACCTACTAACTTATACAATTACATTACATAAAATAAATCAATTAACAAAACTTAAGCTCAAACCCAACTTGACTAACAATTGATCACTGTTCTTAAGAACCAAAACAAAAGAACACGAACACTTACTACCACCCTCTCACCACGCACTCAAATAAAGTGCTACTACCGGTTGACCGATTTTAATTAAAATTTTCTTGTCGGGATTTCCTAGTGGTACCTAACTTAAATTCCAAGTTTCAATTTTGTACGCTATTCCTTTCTTGAGATATCTTGTTTACACATAGACAAATCCTTAAAAACATGTTTTTTTGGGCTCAGGGGGCCTGAAAGTGTATATCCAATGTGATGTATATCCGAATTTTGAAAAATGAACATCATACAGTACTTTCCTTTCCTAAACATTCATATAAGGCTGCAGTCTGAGTAGAGCAGGGCGTGCAGCATGCGAGACAAACATGTTTTGTAAACATAAGTGTGGCCTGGTGACAAAAACTTTGAGCAGGGCATTCAGAGTGCTTAACAGCGGTGACTAATATGCTTTTCACGGTTGATGAGCTGTGCTGTCTGTTTCACACGAATAGAACAATCAGAACGTTTGCCAGCGTTGTCAGATTGTACCTGACAAACATTACACGCGCATGCGTATAAGAGCCGCAATATTTTACTCTCGTCTTGCATCTCACACTGAACATATCGATTATAGAACATGTTAACTTCCAATATACTGCACCCTCAATGTTCGAGATTAATTGGGCCCATGAAAACCATCTTGAAAATCGAAATCATGAACATCGAGATCTATTTTCAATGTAAAATTTCTAATCGATTCCATGTGAGTGATTAGTGCGTATATTTTAAAGATAAACAATACGTTTTGGCTTATTTTAAATAAAAAAACCGTGTGTTATAGAAAAATTTAATTTATTAAAAAAAAATACAAAATATTATTAACTAACTTGATTCAAATGTAAAATGTTCTTTGTAATCGAAAAATATTGCCCTATTATATTTTGTTATTATTTATGAATTTTATAAAACATTAAAAGTTGTTTCTTTATGTACATTTTATTCTTTCTGGGATGCAAATTGTGTCCTTGATGTTGATGGTGATACCTTGATGAGTGGTAATGATGTCATTTCTCTTCGGCTTAAACAAATTCACAATCGTTGTTTGTTCTGCTTTGGTTTGAAGTTCTTTAAGTTTTAGTCTGTAAGGATGGCAAGCTGATCTTATTGAATTGCAACATACTAAAGCTCTCTTGTTCTGGATCCTTGTCTAATATTGTTTTTATTGTATCTATTGCCGTAAATAATTGTTTCAAATCTTCCCTAGTCAAATTTTTTTGATTTTTTTTTCATCTTCAGATTCTTCTGAGGAAGCATTATGTTCTTCGTTCAATTCGAGAATATCGCTTTCAGAAATAACATCATTGTGCGCTAAGCCACCAGGTCAATGCACTAAGCAGGGAAGCATACGGGAAGGGTGGGGCTGATAGGGACAGTTCTCATTCAAGGTCCCAATACAAATCACGAACACTGAGTTTTAATCTCGAAAATTGAATTTTTTGTGTACAAATACAAAATCTCGAAAGGTCGAAACCTCGAACATAGGAGTCCACGAACACCGAGGGTCAAGTGTACTTTATAATAAAATCAGCTGATTGTATTTATTAGGTTATATTATTATTGAAAGACCAAAAAAATGGCCGACAAAATATTTAAAAGAGCTGCAAGAGCAAATATTGGCAACATTGCTAGCAAGTCATTGGCTAGCTATAAAGAGGTTAGGGAGCAAAACTAACGTTCAGAGCTCGTCACCCTTGAAAAATAGTATAACTTGATTTTTCAATAGCATAGCTAGTGAAAAGTAGCTGAAAAGTTAATCTTGATCAAGTAGGTACTATTATAATATTCTATTCTATCCACAATACAGTTTGTTTGATTTAAATTTTGTTAGTTTGTTTTTTTTATTTATTACAAATATTAAAAAACGGATCACGTTAACCATCTAATTTTATTTAAAATTCTTAAAGTTTAGTATTGAATTGTGATCTAAATATCGTGAGTATTAATCAATACAATAATTTTTTTTAAATACAAAGATATTTTTTAAATATTTCATTCCTTACTTAACTAAGTCTTCCGAATTCCCAGAAAAAATTATTTATAATTTATAAAAAATATTTAACTGGTTATACTCAATAATTAAATTATTTAAATTGTTAAATTTATTTTCAAAATATTTTTAAATTAATATATTTCATGATAAATAATTAAATAAATAGTAATAAATCTAGTAAACATTCATAATTTTTTTGTTACAATATTTAGGACTTCAATATTTTTCTCTTTAATAAATTAGAAGAAACATTTTGTATTTTCTTTAGTTTATAATAAATATTGATAAGTAAGATTATGTAAGGGTTGTATTTATGAATGTTTTACTTCTGAAATTTTTATGAAATTAAAAAAGTTTTTAGTCTGTAATAAATCTAGACCTAGATTATCTGATGATTAAAACAAAAAAAAATTGTAAACTAATTACGTAATTACATTAATATGTAAACGATTTATTATTAAAAATTAATATAAAAAAATATTGTTTCATATTGAGAGTACAATGTTAAGTGTAGGATAAGATGTACAGAAGGAGAATTAATTTATCTGAACTCCTGTCATTTGGATTCATATCCAATAGTAATATTAATACATTTTTTTGTCATCAGTCTCTCGACTGGTTTGATGCAGTTCTATCTTGCGCAAGTCGTTACATATCTACATACCTGTAACAACCTACATCTTTTGTAATTTGCTTTATCTATTCTAATCTTTGCCTCCCTCTACAATTTACTCCCTCAATATTACCCTCCATTATTGGCAGCCCAATACCTGGATGTCTTAGGATATGCCCCACTAGCCTATCCCTTCTTTTGGTAAGATGCTTCCATATACTTCGTTTTTCATCCACTCGTCTAAGAACCTCTAAATTACTTATTTTGTCCACCCACCTAATCTTTAACATTTTCCATTAACACATTTCAAAAGCTTTTATCCTCTTCTTTTCTACAGCCCCTATTACTCATGTTTCACTTCCGTATAATGCTACACTCCAAACATAATGTTTTAAGATATTTTTCCTAATCTGTAAATCAATGTTTGTAGTCAGTAAGCTGTTTTTTTCATTTCAAAGGCTCTTGAAATTACAAAAAAGATACTTGGCTTCATGACAAAAAAATTACTGAAATATATTTATTTCAAATAGTATGTATTAGCTCATCGTTGAATATTTTTAAAGAAAAAAAAGTTATTTGTAACTGTTACATGGAATGTAGATAACATGAACAATTGATTACACATGTACATGTCCTGTATATTTTTGTTAATAATAATGTACTTACAGCAAAAAATGTTTTTGGAGAATTTAAATGTCCATGATCACAACACAAAAATCCATTTGATGAGACGATGTGTCTCATGGTTGGTGGCAGTTTTTAAGGGGAGATGGCACGATGGTTTTAACTCAAAATAGTTTTTTGGTTTTTTATTTTTTTAATAGTTTGGGCCTAGATCTACCGGAAAACCATTAAATTACACCAAAAAAAAAATTTTTTTTGATAAAATTAAGTTTTTATCAAGTTTACACAGAAAAATTATCATGTTATCAAAAATGAATATTTTTCACAATAATTTTATACTGCTCGTTTTAGTGAAAAGAGAATTTTAGTTTTTAAAATATCTGGAGGTAAAGTCATCGCCAAAATCAGCTGTTTAACAGCTGATTTTCGGAGACGAAGGTTCCTGGTTCAAATCCTAGTAAAGGTAGTAAAAGTAACTACTTTTATACCGATTTGAATGCTAGACAGTGGTTACCGGTGTACTTTGATGGTTGGGGTTCAATTAACCATACTCTCTCAGGAATGGGCGGCCGAGTCTGTGCAAGACTACACCTCATTTACACGTCATACATATCATCCTCATTTCATTAGGTCATGGGGTTGAACTGTTTTCTGCATTCTCAGCTGTTGGTTCAGTTTTCTAAACAACTGTTGATGGGAATTTTACTTGTTTTTGTGCATTTTGTTTTTGATTTGTGCCTTCTTGTTTCTTGTGTTTTCACGTAAATTTAGATTTTTAACACTAGGGTACATTTTCCTCAGAAACCAATAAACCTACCAGGCTGAAATTTTTACCAGTTAATTGTCTTGTATAGCCACATATACCAAAATTTTTATGACTTCCTCAGGTGCTCCAAAAATTAGTAATACGCAAAACACATAGAAAACAATTTGTAAAAATTTCATGTTATTCGTAATTTAAAAAAAATGATATGGTACAAAGATTAAATTCAAAAAATGTCAGTAGCTTGAGGAGAAACCCGACACTTATAGTATTTAAAAGTTTTATTTTGCTATCTTTTACCAATCCTATGAAAAATGTACCTAAAATAGAAAATGTAACATTGGCGTAATATAAAGTACACTCTCTTCTTAAAAACGTGTACCTTTGACTTATGGCAAAAAATATTAGTGATTTCTATATCTACTCTTTAAGATGAATGGAAATTTTATCTTGATATATCCTATAATCCCTTCTGGAGTCTCCTGGACGTAGTTATAAAAAAAATCTTTTATTCTAAAAAACTACATTCATAAAGTATTTTTCTTAAAATTTTCCTTTTTTGATTAGTTTTTTGAAGTATTTGAATTACATATAAGAAAATGACGTAAGAATAGTCATTTTTTAATTATCTTAAATCAATTTCTTTTTGTTATTAAATTTTGGTCAAAATTAAATATTTTTTTCATTAGTCTGTTCCTTAATTTATACACTCAATTTTCGTATTTTGGTCATATAAATTTTCCTCAATCTGTTTGTTGCAGGGCTAAAATAAATAGTTCTGTTTCTTATCACATGGTCAGCCAATTAAATGACTGAATCATTTAAGAACAGAAGAGGTAGAAGTGTAAAAGACACTAGTCAGAGTTACCTCCTCTGAAAGTAATGAATTTCACTATACAGCCAGACCCTGTGGTGAATGAAGTGATGGTGTCATTTGCAGAGTGGAAAATATGTGCTTTTCAGAGGGCCCGGCATGCTGATAAGCATACTTTTCCATTCAGTGAGGAATGCATTGGTAAACCACCTCACTCCTCGTTTTACTTAGTAAAACCTCTAGAGGTTCAAACCAGCCTTAGGCTGATGACCTAAGTAACAACAACATATTTTCCTTAAATTTTTTTTTTCATTATGAATATTATTTTTGTAACTTTTTATTAAAACCAGTATATATTTTCAAGGTGAAAATTGTATTTCAAGTAAATATAACTTATTAAAATGTTTATAATATTTAAAATGGAATACTGTATTTCTTCATTAGTTTATAAATTTCACGACGAATCAGATTTTGAGTGATCGTTATAAAATATGAATGTAATAAATATCAATTTTCATTTATTATGTCAACTGCCAACTTTAAACATGACAAATTTAATTTACGTAACGGCTTTTTATATTTTTTACTTTGTCAGAACGAAATGATTTAACGATATAGTTTATATCTGTAAAAATTTATGACAGTTATTTTTCATTGAATATTATTTCTATTAGTTAAATTCTGACAGTTTAAAAAAATTTATGATATCTAATCATATTAATACACAAATCTCCAGGCAAATCAATGTCAGATTCATCATTGCTCTTCTCAAAAACATAAAATTTTATTAGTGCATTCTGTTTAAATTATTAGTGTTTGATAAAAAAATCTGGTGTGAAACACTCACACAACTTTCTCTTGCCAATGCAAATAATAAACAATAATCCTAACATAGTAATAAAACATTAGAAATAAACAAAAAACTAACCTCAATAAACATAACCTTATTTTAATCATGAGTGAAAAACGCAATATGAAAATATGAAACTATCCAGAGCATATGGCTTAATTATATATATATAGGAGGTATTTAAAACATGATTTTAATATGAAAATTTAACCCACCGGGTTGGTCTAGAGGTAAAGTCGTCGCCAAAATCAGCTGACTTTCGGAGACAAAGGTTCCTGGTTCAAATCCTAGTAAAGGTAGTTACTTTTATACGGATTTGAATACTAGACAGTGGTTACCGGTGTACTTTGATGGTTGGGATTCAATTAACCATACTCTCTCAGGAATGGTCGGCCTGGGTCTGTACAAGACTACACCTCATTTACATGTCATACACATCATCCTCATTTCATTGGGTCATGGGGTTGCTTATTGTTCTAAATTGAACAGATTGCAACGTACACAAATTAGGAATAAAAAAAAAAATATATATATATATATATATGAAAATTGCACAATTTTAATGAATACAAATAAACTGATATGCCCTTGAGTACAATTATACTGTACTCTAAAACAATGGTAGGGTAGGGGGATGAAAAGTGAAGAGCTGACCTGCCTCCCAGATCACTACTTACACTACATCATTTCACCTCACCACGAGCTGTGTCGAAGTGTACGGAGGGTCAAAGAATCGTGTGTCTAAAAAGCAAAATGGTTTACTGTAATAACAAAACATATTTTAAAAAAATTAACATTACGATTAAGAACGTAAAAATATACAGAAAAATTATTAATTTTTTATAATTAAAACTACTTTACAATATAAATGAGCATAGAAACAAAACAAAACTATTACATAATATAATATAAATAAAAGCTAACTTTTATAATAAAAGTTATTTTAAAACTTCATAAAATTTCTCAAGTTCTTGCTAGTAGATTGATAGGATATGATTTTTCAGTTAATGTTTTAATAGATGTGGTGACACAATACTGTGTGTATAGAATGAAAGTACAATAACAAATTGCCCTTAAAATAAAGAAATAAAGTACTCTCACTATTTCTTAAATTCATATGCTGATACATTAAATTCTCCATCAACAAGACATGTATTAAAATAAAATGTATTTACTACGTTGTATTTTACAGAATGAAAAATTAAATTACACTAAAATGTCAAAAATAATTCATAACAAATTATTTTCAAATATTCTGTTAAATAAACAATTTAATTAGATAATTTGTATATTATATACCTTACGTATATTATTTTTTATTATTTAATAATTTTATTAAATTTTATTAAATTTTATGTACAATTTAATGTACATAATTTAAGTATTTACAGAATAAATAAAAAAAACAAATAATAATTTTTAATCAGACTGATAAAAATAAAAAAAAGGTTATTTTGGTGCCAAAGATGTAAAAAAATCAATAAAAAAAATCGTGTATAATTATATATTATATTGTATTGTGTTATAAATAATTAAATAAGTAATTAATAATAATTGTATTAAAATTAAAATAACAAAGTATGTTTTATAATGTAAATCATTCATGTAGGTTTTTAGTGTTATAGAAAATAGTAACAAATAATGATATAATATAAAAATATATATATTGATTAATAATAATAATAAAATGCCAAAGTGTCAAATATTTATGGTAGACTGCAGGTGATTAATTAATTATTAATATGTATAGGCCTAATAATTTGGTTCTACATTGTTTTTAAGATGTACTGAGATTAATATTGAATAATAATTAAATGAATAAATTTATTATCAATCTGTTGTTTTGTATCTATGTGTTAACCTTATTCTTATATTTAAGTACAGCCTTTCTTAGTTTGCTCCTAATGTAAACAAATAATGACATCACTGAGCATGCGCATTATATAAAAATGAGTACATGCTGATTAAAAAGTAACAACGAAATACTTTTAATAGTATTTTTATAAATGAAATTGTTAGGCTTACATCATATCATGACTGATGCTTTAAGTACTTATAATTTAAAACATAGGTAACTTAATAGGAATACGAGATCCATAAAGTCGTGGACTCTAGCGTGCACCCAGTAGTAGCTGGCTTTGGTTTGTTGACAGTAGGAGCAAACTAAGAACGGCTGAAATATAGGTGAATTTAGTCGGCCGCATTGGTGTAGTTGGTAACGTGCTCGCGTCTCATCATGGGGTCTTTGGTTTGAATCCCATTCAGGCACGGCATATTTTCATACGTTACAAAAAATAATTTTATTAGCATTAGCTAATAATTGCAGAACAGTGGGACGTAAAACCAAAAAAAGGTGAATTTCATTCATTTGTGGCAATTTTAATTGCCATCTATCATGTCCTATGTCTGTTCGTTCATCACGTCCAGATATCAAAAACTACTGATGGTTAGTTACGAAATGAGCTTTGTTTGAGTCAAAGTGAAGAGGGGAACAATCTGCTGCGCATGCCCAGTTTCTCTATTACAATCCTAAAAACATGTTGACACTCGTAGTTCATTGTAATACACACTCCTTATTTTAATATGCGACGAGTGGTACTGGAAATATTGTTTTGATTTGGCTATTCTGTTTTTACGTTTTAGGCTACATTTATACAAATAAAAGTATTTTAATTCGTTAAAACTCATTCCGTTCCTGTTCATTTTAATTCTTCACATATTATTCATTATTCAGTAGTGTTGTTATAAATTAGTTATCTATCTGTGTATTATAAGTTTATCATATCGACCGTTTGAAAGCAGCGGAAAACAATTCAAAGTGCGGAATGGAATGTTATTTTAAATGTTATTAAGTGTTGTATAGAAGAACCAAAAAATAAACTGTATATACTACACAGTTGGATGTTTTTAGAAATGTACGTACTACGATAGCAGTAGCACATTGCCCACACTGAGTCCCGGGTTCATCTCGTCATTACATATCAGTACATGAGATAGCAAGAAATGGTTTTCGAATTCGTAATCTACACAAAAAGTTAGTGGGACTGGATTGGGTTTGAAGTTCCAGTTTTGACTCGAAGTGGCCAAAAACCAGAAGTCAAGAAATCAAAGTCAGAATTTGGGAACAAAAATAGTGTCATTCGATTCCTCTTAAAGTGGGCTTGAACTCATTATGAGAAAGGATAACCCCAAGTTAAATGAACACACAATGTGTCTTCTCGGGCCAACTAATTTTTTTTTTTTTTTTTTTTAGAAAAAATTGCTACCAGCTATGAAAAGTGTTGTTTAATGATTTTATATTTTGATTTCCTTTACGCGCACTTATGCATGTGTATACTGGTATAGCCTGATTTTCGTAAGGAGAGCGCTGGGAAAAACATGTGTTTGCATTAGTATGGTAGTCTTGTCTGTACTGCAATTATTGTGCAGCGTATGTAATCAACAATGGAACAGTATGCCTACAAAATACAATGGGTGTTGTCAATTTTCAACAACACTCTGACTGTACAATTAACTTATGATTGGAGGGGTATAAGGGGTCGAAGTTATTTAGGCGCATGCGTAGTCCAGCGTTCACAGCAATTTGCTTGGCCTTAACTAGTGTTGTACTGCGAGCCGTAATTCCATTATTAGGGTAAACACACGGTGAACACTGGTCACAGGTTGCTGGTGACAGGTCACTTACAAGCGGCCTATTATTAAAATGATAACTTACGATGTTGTGGATACAGAATTGTTAATATTTAAATATTGATAAATATGTCTTAAATATCTAAATATGGAACATATCCAGAGTCATTCTCTTTTATTTAAAAAACCTGTCTTAATATTTTTTTAATTGGGGAAAAAGATGATACTCTTTGTATAATTTTCTGTATTCATTAACTGTTTAGTATTTATTTCTGTATTATTCCGTGCGAATGTGGTATATATATATGTGTGTGGTATAGAATGTGGTATATGTGGTATTGCCCTTGTTTGCAACGAGGGGTAAAGGGGGAAAATTATCAGTGCGCATGCCCGACTGCTTTAATTTCAGTACGACAAACTTAATAACTTATACTATACCCAGAGCATATATAGTATATCGCGGAACCTTTTTTAGGTTAACTGTTAGTTACAGATATGTCGGTTTCTCTAAAATGTGGTCGAACTATTCACAGTGTTGAACAAAATCTAATTTGCTAAGTAAATAATATGCTATCAAGTTGAAGCTAAACAAAAATGCCAACCCGTGCCTCTTAACAAAAGCCGAGAGCAAGCGGCTAACTACTGTGATGTTTCTCTTTCCACAATTTGAAAATAAAGAAGGAAATTAAAGACGTGAAGAAACTATTTTTTAACAGTTTTGTTGACACCTGGTAAAAAAAATAAAACGATTAGGTAGAAACTAGAGAGACTGATAGTGAAAACGCCGGTGACAGCAATCGTAAAGAAGGCGATTCATTCAAATTGATAAAAGTAAAAAATTTAGAAAATACAACACTTTGTTCCATATAAATATGTTTTTTGGTTACCTCCCTCATTTCCATCTTATGTTAGAAATGATAGTGGTAGCTGAACTTATTCTTCCTCATTCTAATGCTGTAGAAGAACAGAAATTTTCTTTAATAAGAAAAAATAAAACTGAGTTCAGGGATAATCTAAGCCTTGAAGGAACACTTTCCTCGATTATTACTATCAAACTGTCATCAGAAAATAACAAGAATTTTCATCCACCACCAGAACTGTTGCAAAAAGCCACAAAGACTACAAAATTATAGTTCAGCCGTTCTTATTTTGCTCCTACTGTCAACAAACAAAAGCCACCTACTACAGGGTGCACGCTAGAGTCTGCGACTTTACGAATGTCGTATTCCTATTAAGTTAACTATTTTTTAAATTATAAGCACTTAAAGTACTAAAAACATCAGTCATGATATGATGTAGGCCTAACAATTTCATTTATAAAAATACTTTTTTTAAAGTATTTTGTATTTAAATACTTTTGAAAGTATTTTGTTGTTACTTTTTAATCAGCGTGTACACATTTTTATATAATGCGCATGCTCAGTGACGTCATTATTTGCTTACATTAGGAGCAAACTAAGAGAGGCTGGACTATATACAATAATGAACACTCAGAAAATAATGAAATAATGTGTATGTATGAATTTATATTATGGTTTGTAAATATAAATATAAAATTCTTTCTCATTAATACTATGTTTGAAATCTATATTGTTATTAATAATATTTTTATAGTTTCAAATTCATAAAAGTTCTAAAAAAATTAGAAAGTATAACACTTTTTTCCATATAAATATGTTTTTTGGTTATCTCCCTCATTTCCATCTTATATTTTTAGCATGTCTGTAGTACTGCCACAGCTGTGACCTTTTAGTGAATGAATGAACACAAAAGGGTGAATGAGCTGGTATAGGTATCAGACGAACTAATGTCCCATAGCCAAGCGAGTGAGAGGGAGATATGTGGCATAACTACGCATGCGCTCAAAGGTCTTTACCGTTATAATCCAAATCTGAAAACATACTACAGTCGTTATCTTGCTTGTTAGTTTACTGCATGCATAAACGCTTGCTCATAACAATGAGTAAAATTATACGACAATGTTATTGGAACGGCACATATGGCTTGTGTGAGTGAGAGCGTTATGCATTCTCTCACTCCCACGGTTAGGGGACATTAGTTCATCTGAATACTATACTGGAAAGACAGAAACAAACCACAGGAAGGCTATCCAGTGTGAAGAAGGCTTCCTCAACTAAATATTTTGGTATAAAAGTTGACAATTGTCTTACATAGATACCCCGCATCAATTCCCTATGCAGTCAGCTCAGCACAGGGCTGTTTGTAATACAGAGAATGAAGAACGCAAATGACATTATGTAAGCTAAAATTACCTACTCTGTATTGTTTGAATGCAATGTTATTTACATGGAAATCATGTGACTTGTGTGTGTACTACTAACCACAGTGTACAATCTAAAATAATTTGTGCTTCAGATCTTAGAAAAATAAAATTTGTGTATGACGTAAAAACTAAGTTTGACTATCTAAAGTTAAAATTTAAGTTTGAGGTAAATGACTATTTCTGTCTCAATGTATTATTACTATTTACAATATGATATTATTGGTCACATTTGTAGTAATATAAAGTAGGTACTATAATTTTAAGCAGGTGTAACAATTAAAAAAACGTTTTATCTTTGTACAATATTGTAATTAAATTAAAATTCTAATTTCCTTAAGACTCGGTACTGCTTGAAACGCCGCGGCATACTATATCAAAAGTCGCGCCACAAAATGGTGGAATAATAAACACTAAACTTCCCTTTGATATATTGTACAATTGTGTTTAATTCTTCAATTATATTATACATCATACATCCTAAATAAATTCATAAATTATTGAATAGCTATTTAAATTTAGAGTGTTGATTTTACTTTTCTACGCATCAGATATTTCAAAAACATTTTGTTATTTTGACAGCCGTGACCAATTGAATCGATAGTTACATATGGTCGGCAGCGAAGTTGCGAAATGTCGTCTGCAATTTGTTTAATGTTATTGAATGCTTTTGAGTAGTAAAATGCCCGTACTTTGTCAACATGAGGTCAAATAAAAGCGATCTCATCACAAAGGAAAGCATATTAAAGGAAATCCAGGAGTGTATAAGCTTGGTATGAGAATTTTTTATTAGTAACAAAGGTCAATCATATGATTTTTGTTTTTCATGTTTTATCAAGACGTTTTTTGTGTTAAAATTTAGGCACACCTGTAGTTTTTGCAATTCTGTGTGTATCATACTGAAAGTGTAATTTAAATTTAATTTTTTTGGAATGTTACTTGACTTTGTGTTATGCAGAATATATTTTATTACCTTTCGGAAATGTTATTGCGTATGAGTTAATCCTCGTAAATGTATGTGTTTGTGTATATTTTTTATTTCAAGAATTTGCAGCCAAATAGAGGTTGCCGTTAAAGAATTTCATCCGATCGTGACTGCATCTTACGGAATTGTTTTTGTTGAATTACACATTTTTTTCAGTAAATTTTGACTGTTTATTTTAGGGTAAGTGATTTTTTTAAATGTTTTTCGGCATGTTTGTGGCTTAATTGGAACTAAATTGATTATAGTTAAAAATGATTTCGATTATCATCTGTTGTCTTAACTCGGGTTTATTGTTTGATTGGCTAACTATTTTTTTTTGCTTTGAAGCCGTTTCATATCGGTGATGGGAATGTTTGTATAAATGCTTACTGGTAGGAGACACCTATATTCAAATTTTTTTTATGTTAAAGGTGTTTTAAAATTGATGAATCGATATTTGGGCTGCTAAACTACGAGAATAGTAAAGTTCAATTATGATTTTTTTTTTATCTAACAAAAATAAATATTTAAATTAGAAATCTGTCAATTTATTTTTTATCCCTGGTATGGAGATAAGGTTACCAAATCTTGTATCATACTTTTAGACTTAAAAATTTGTTAATGAAACATATTTTAAAACGTTTTTCATAATTTGATAAAAATCTTTTGTATCAACCATCCATCAATGAATTTTTATTTTTTGCTTTTAATAATGTTGAAAATGTTTTATTTAGGCCTAGTTATTAAGCAAGTATTATAATACCAGCATAAATTTGAGCATTATTATTTTTAATTAACAGCTGCAGCTTTTGTAAAACTTTTTTTTTTAATTCCTAATATGTGTATGTTGCAATCTGTTCAATTCAGAACAATAAGCAACCCCATGACCCAATGAGATGAGGATGATGTGTATGACGTGTAAATGAGGTGTAGTCTTGTACAGACTCAAGACTCAGGCCGACCATTCCTTAGAGAGTATGGTTAATTGAATCCCAACCATCAAAGTACACCGGTAACAACTGTCTAGCATTCAAATCCGTGTAAAAGTAACTACAGTTGAGCCGTTGTTAGTTTGCTTCTACTGTCAACAAACAAAAGCCAGCTACTACAGGGTGCACACTAGAGTCTCCGACTTTACGGATGTCGTATTCCTATTAAGATAACTATTTTTTAAATTATAGGTACTTAAAGTACTAAACACATTAGTCATGATATGATGTAGGCCTAACAATTTAATTTATAAAAATACTTTTAAAAGTATTTTGTATTTAAATACTTTTGAAAGTATTTTGTTGTTACTTTTTAATCAGTGTGGACACATTTTGATACAATGTGCATGCTCAGTGACGTCATTATTTGTTTACATTAGGAGCAAACTAAGAGAGGCTGGACTGTACCGTTACTAAGATTTGAACCAGGAACCTTCGTCCCCGAAAATCGGCTGTTAAACAGCTGATTTTGGCGACGACTTTATCTCTAGACCAACCCGATGGGTTAAAATTTAACTTTAAATTTATTAAAACAGTAGTGAATTGATGGTGTTCTCTATAGCTGTTAATAAGTAGCCAATCAAAGAACAAAGAATAGAGTAAATAAAGAGGAAATGATGTGATTAAAGAAATTTATTCACAGTCAGTATTTATGTTTAAACTCTCCCAGTATTGATCAACTGTAGCAGGTAAATTAACTGTAGCATGATAATCGTGTGTTATTCAAAAATATTTTTAATTCCTGGAAGTTCAATCACAATTCTCTTCTTCTTGTCATTAGGCCATCCAGCATGTTGTTGCTTCAAAATATAGTAAATAATAAAATTACTATTTTATTAAACATTATTTTCCTTTGTTTGCACCACTACATATATGATAATTCTATTTCATATAATGAATTAATATAATAATTTCACTAACCTTCTTTTTAAACTGCGTCACCTTTATTTCAATTTTTACTTACACGTGTTTCGGTGGATCCACCATCATCAGAGTAAATGAAAAATAGAAACTAAAAATTTTTTCATTTATTTAAAATTTACAGAAGATGATACATCTTCAGTCACTTGTATAAAACTGATACATGAAATATATGATAATGAACAGCCAAAACAAAAACTAATTAAATATAACACTCACCTCAGAGTATTATATTCATTTTAGATCTTTCGTCTCTCTCGGAGACATCCTCAGGAATTCAAAAAACACACGAATCACGTTGTTGTTGTTGTTTAGGTCATCAGCCGAAAGGCTGGTTTGAACCTGTAGAGGTTTTACTAAGTAAAATGAGGAGTGAGGTGGTTTACCTGCCTTCCTCACTGAATGGAAAAGTACGCTTATCAGCATGCCGGGCCCTCTGAAAAGCACATATTTTCCACTCTGCAAATGACACCTTCACTTCATTCACCACAGGGTCTGGCTGTATAATGAAATTCATTACTTTCAGAGGAGATAACTCTGATTAGTGTCACAGTACACCTCTACCTCTTCTGTTCTTAAATGATTCAGTCATTAAATTGGCTGACCATGTGATAAGAAACAGAACTATTTATTTTAGCCCTGCAACTAACAGATTGAGTGTAAATAATTTGACCACGTGTCTGTTATGGGCAGTCTGTTATGGGCACACAAATCAAACAAATATGGTCGCAGACCACGTCAATTACTTCCTACATCAAGAACCATTCTGCGCGCGGCGGTTATTCGGCCGAATGACGGTATAATCATTTGTATCTAGTTTTATTTCTTATCGCGACTAAATACAATTTGAAATAATTTGTTGTTATCAAATTCTGTCTGGCTGTTCATTAAATTTATCTTTTTATTTTTAAATTTATAAATATAATATTTTTCCAACTGCCATTATTTGTTACTATCGAAACATATTTCTAAAATTTCTAAATTCTTTTCGTGACTGGTTATTTTATGCCCTTTCGTTAGCATGTTTTATGTGATTCGTGTGTTTTTTGAATTCCTGATGTTGTCTCCGAGGGAGACTAAAGATCTTGAATGAATGTAATACCCTGAGGTGAGTTTTATATTTAATTTGTTTTGTTTTGGCTGTTCATTATCATACATGTAATAAAATTACTATCTGTTTAGTAGAATTTAGACTTCACAAATTTTTTCTTCCCTTAGACTTGTATTTGAATTCTGTCTCCCTTTGTCCATTTATTGCAGTAATAAGTGATTCCTTCATGTAAATTTATTTTCTAACTAATTCCTTTGTGTAAATTTATTGTCTGTAAATCTTCCTTATATTGTAATTTTGAGTCTTATTCTTTTTTGTGCAAACTTTGATTCTTCATAGAAAACGCATCTCTGCAGCTTCCAATTTCTTTTTCTTTTTTTTTTGCATCCAGGAGACTCCAAAGGGAGTATAGGACATGTCAAGATAAAACTGATAAACAAAAAGTTTATCACAATGATAAATTCATCATCACTTACCACCAAAATTTGTTTCTGCTACTGCTTGCTTCAGTAGGCTTGTCATGAACCCCATTGTATTAAATATCACACAAAATGAAAAATAAAAAAAATTAACACAATGATAAATTCATCACTTACCAATGATTTTTTCCCGCTACAGCTTAACTCAGTAGGCTTGTCATGAACCCCTTTGTATCAAATATTACACAATATTTGTTTAATTAGAAGTTAAATACTTTTCAACCAAAACTATTTAAAAAGGAATTCTTGCACACTGTAAAATGTTTCATCAATCAAATATTGTTTAAGCTTTTTTTTTAAAATGACTTAAATTGTCACAACTTTTTAAACCTTGAGGCAATTTATTGATGTATTTTCTACCTGCATAAGTTGGTTTTTGTTCAAACAATTTAGTGTTGTGATTAGCAACATAATAATCAATTCTGTTTCTTGTGTAGTGGTTGTGAACATCTAAATTCTGTAAAAAGGTATTTTTCTTTACGTACATTATCACTTCAAAATTTTACAAAGAAGGAACTGTGAGCAATTGCTGTATTTAATTTGTAATTTCTAATTCTTAATTTGAATTTAATTCTATTAAATTCAAATAGAATTTGAATTCTATTAATTTCTATAAAATTTTATAACCCGAAAATTTTAAATTAGCACCCTCTAGCCTGCGGTAGGGGTTGTATTTCCTTATCTCCTTAACAGTGAATAATAGGGACAAAATGCATGAACCTCTTTTGTGCCCCACAAAAAGTACTTCAAGATTATATAACTAAAGTTGCCCTTAACCCACCGGTTCTTCTGAGTGAACTACAAAAACCAAATTTCGGTTTTTTGGGGTTTACCGTTTTCAGTTTTCCTATCTTTACACCTTCAAAACGGTTTTTAGGCAAATTTTTATTAGCAAAACGTCACAGGTACTTATAGCATCACAGGTAATTTTTTAAATTTTAAAACGATCCAATGGGGGTTGCTACCCCTTTCCAAAAATTATGAAATTTCTAAATTTTTAGAATACAAAATGTATTTTAACGGCATGCTTTTGACGTGAAAAGTTAAATATAAATTTTGTAACGCGAAAACTTTCAGGTTCCACCCCCTTATCGTTGGTAGGGGGTTGTATTTTTTTACCTCCTGAACGGTGCTTCGTAGACGTAAATTGTATAGAATCTTTTTTGTGCCTCTCCCAAAGTACTTCAAGGCCATGTAACTTAAGTTTTCCTTAACCTACCTCTTCGCTAAGAAAACTCAAAACACTAGCATTCCGGCTTTTAGGGCCATTTTCACGTTTTTCTTTCTTTACACCTTCACAACGGTTTTTCACTAACATTTATTAACAAAACGTTACACATACCCCTAGAGTCACGAAAAATTTATTAAATTTTAGACGGGGTCCTATGGCGATTACTATCCCAACAAAAATTTTAAAATTTTCGGAATACAAATATTTTTTTAACGACATGTTATTTAGCGAAGAAAATTACATAAAAATTTGGTAACCCGAAAATTTTTAGGTCGCATGAGAAAACGAAAAACTCAAAGTAACATACATTCAAACCACAACATTTAAAGTTAAAATTTTGAAACTTTAAACATTAACCTAAAATTGTAAAACCTTCAAATTTTAAATTTTGAAACTTTAAACTTCATCTTTAAACTTTCATATCTTGAAATTTCTAAATATTGTGATCCACCCAGCCCCTTTGGTGGCCGAACTTCACCTTGTGGCAAATGGTTCTGATCCACTTATGAATTCTGATCCACCTACCCCTCTGAGGTCGAGACACGGAAGCGGCGCGAAGCGCCGCTGGAGTGGCGAGTTTGTAATTTCTAATTCTTAATTTGAATTTAATTCTTTAAATAGTGGCAATGGTAAGCTTACACTTGCAAGTTGGTCGAGATAAGAGCTGGCACTACGGCACTTTATGGTCAAACTTTTGAAAATTTTTTGCCCACTGAAATGGTTCAATCCTTACAATTAGGCATAAAAATTTATTTCTATAAGCCACATGAATGTTTTTTCTTTAAGAATTTTTTACTATTTATGCTTTAGTGTTGCTTAACTAGGAATGTATGTTAACCTTGCTTTTTATTACTGTTTTAATTTTATGAGTAAAAATATTTGCCTTACTGATAGCATGAGTTTATAATGATGCAGTTGTACTTCAGTATACGAACTTAATGCTTTCTGAAGTGTATAGTAAAAAATCGCTCCATCACTAGTGTATAGTGTATATACCGTAATATTCCGAAAAGAAGCCGCACCCGAATTTAAGCCGCATCGGAAAAATTACGATCAAAACTAGGAAATAAATTTCAAGTACAGTACTTGTATGTTTTTGAAAGTATTTTATTTTTTAAGAAGAAAATACCGTACAAACAAATACACTTGCTACTTAATTAGCATTTAGAAATTTTTGTTTTTTTTTTGTTCAATGCCGAACACAAGGATTCATCTACATTATATGTGTTTTCTTCCGGCTTCCTTGGTGGATGTCTTTTCCGCGTTTTTACCCAAAAAGTAGCGAAGGACTTGCGATACCAATAATTCGAAATTGGTATCGCAAGTCCTGCGCTACTTTTTGGGTACTTGTATACACAAAGTGCCCTTAACCTATATAACATCACTCATGGCGATGTATAAAATACAACAAAAAACAAATGATCGGATAAAAAACAAAATGAAATATAAGAAAACTGCTACCAAACTTTATACTGTAATACCAAACTGATCAAAATGACTTTACACGCACTACGTAAGGATAGCATCTCTTTCTCTCTCTCTCTCTCTCTCTTTCTCTCTCTCTCTCTCTATTATTATTATTAAAGTGCGAATGCAAGCCGCAGGTCGAATTATGGAACCGATTTTTAGGAAAAAACTGCGGCTTGTATTCGGAACAATACGGTAAATGTATATCCGTTCTGAGTTCGTATAGCGAAAACTCACTCCATCACTAAACTTGAGTAATTCGGGATTACAGAAATCCAAGTTAACCGAAGAATGAGGAAGGGAATCAATATAAAGAAAATCATTTATAGAAATTATTAAGATTTATTAATTAAATTATTAATCTATTTAAGCTGAATAGAATTATTATTATTATCATTCCATTTAACAAAACACGTATTAAACATTCTGTTGGTGTAAATTACAATTTAATTTTATGCTTCAATTTCAAAGTATTAATATTTACTGCAGTAGAACCTCAGAAATTTGACAATCCGGGTAACTGACAACTGCTGTAGCAACAATATGTAAAAATAAAACTGCCATTGAAAACAGATGAGTAGTTAAGTTAGCCCCAATATTTTTTTATCAGCTCGAAGGTAGCGAGTTATTATTCAGCAAACCGTAAGAGAACGGTGAGAAAATGAGGATAAGATGGTATTGGTCAGTGTACTTTTATTAAATACTTAATTTAAATATTGAACTTAGAGGAGCTTGGTTTCAAATGCTGGTTACTCCACTTTTTTTTTACTAAATGGAGATTTTTATATGTCTGTACGCAGAATGAGCTATTCTACATTATTCCAAACTTGACATGTTCTAACTGAAGTAAATCCATTTTATTTGCATGGTTAAAATACTGAGTTCAGATTACCAAGTAACTCCATCATTTACTGGGTTCATAACTAACTCCGATTCCACCTATGAAATCATTTCCCTGATTGCTTTATACTTTCCCGGTCGCATTGGCATAGTTGGTAATGTGCTCCCCTCTCATAATGCAATCTTGGGTTTGAATCCCATTCAGGCACAGCATATTTTCATACGTTACAAAAATCATTTCATCCTTCACTGTCTGCATTAGCAGTAATTGCAGAACAGTCTGACATTAAACCAAAAAAAAAAATAAATATAACTGATTGCTTTGTAGGTTAGAGTATACTTTTTGTTGTTTACAATTTTTTTAACAAATAAATGTGTTCTTAAGTAATTTTTAAACTTCCAACTCCATTATTATGTATGACGTATTCACAGTGGCAGTTTAAAAAATAATAATTTGGTTTCAGAAACAGGTTTTACGAGGTGTGATCAAAAAGTAAGGGACTTTTCATTTTTATAAAAAAATATTCATTTATTCATCCAAAATTATGTTATCCCCTTCAAAATAATCCCCCTCTGATACAATGCACTTGTGCCAGCACTTTTTCCAGTCGTCAAAACATTTCTGAAAAGCACTTTTGGGTATTGCCTTGAGCTCCTCCAGCGATGCAGCCTTAATCTCCAAAGAAGAGCCTGGGCTCTTCCACTGGGATGATTGGGCTTTGGTTTCGACGTCATAACCATAGACCCACGTTTTGTCACCAGTTATAACCCTTTTCAGTAGATCAGGATCATCATTGACGTCGTTCAACATGTCTTGGGCGATGTTCATGCGACGCTGCTTCTGATCAAAATTAAGCAGTTTTGGAACGAATTTCACTGACACGCGTGTCATACCCAAAACTTCCGTTAAAATTGATTGGCATGAGCCAAACGATATGTTAAGATCATCTGCTATTTCTCTAATCAAGATTCAACGATTTTTCAACACAATTTCTTTCACTTCCTGAACATTTTCATCGGTTTTTGACGTGCTGGGGCGTCCAGAGCGAGGTTCATTGTTAACATTTTCTTGGCCCTCTTGGAATAACTTATACCATTTATAAACATTTTTTTTTTGCTCAAAGTTGACTCACCATATGCCACTGTTAACATTTCAAGAGTTTTTGAACACTTGATACTATTTTTTACACTCTGTTCCATTATTTTC
Source organism: Catonia carolina (assembly GCA_035578175.1). NCBI lineage: Eukaryota > Metazoa > Arthropoda > Insecta > Hemiptera > Achilidae > Catonia > Catonia carolina. The sequence continues at coordinate 5,235,985 of JAQMRL010000002.1, forward strand.
AACAGCAAAAAATCGCCGAGCACGCTAACATGAGTCTAACCTTTATGCCTCTCACATAAAAACAACAGGTGCTACATAGTCAAAACTTTGAACACATGATCGTGATGAGTGTACCAACACAACAAAAAAAATTTTTTAAAATTAGAGTGTACAGAGCACGCAAAATTCAAAAAGTCACCTTACTTTTTGATCGCACCTCTTTTATTCAATTGAGTAGGAATCAAAACCAGGTAAATCCATATGTTGGTTTCAAAATCAGGTATCTCCAAACTAAATTTTGTTTTTAATAAAAAATAAAAAGTAATTTACTCATTATTAAATTTTTTCCTAATATAATGTATCAACAAACATGAGGAAAAAATTCAAATTTACATAAAAAAAGAGCCGGCTGCATTGGCGTAGTTGGTAACGTGCTCGCCTCTCATCATGCGGTCTTAGGTTCGAATCCCATTCAGGCACGGTATATTTTCGTACGTTACAAAAAAATCATTTCATCCTTCACCGTCTGCATTAGTAGTAATTGCAGAACAGTCCGACATTAAACAAAAAAAAAACAAAAAACTGGTTAAAGAAGTTTTTCTTCTTTCTTGAAAATTGATCAGAGTGGTTTTACCTGCGTTTGATTCTAAACTCCTTTTTATTTATAAATTTATTTATTTTATTTATAAAATACAAAATAAGAAATAATTTGCAGCAAATTGTAGTTGTATTCTTTCATTTGCCCCTCATTCTGGATAACTCAACATTTCAAAAACTCGACAACCTCAAAGTTCACTACTGGTAGAGTTTTTGAGATTCTACTGTACCTGCAATTCGTCCACCGAATGTGTTTTTTTTTCTTATAAAATGTTAAAAATTTTTAGTTCTGTTCGATTTCATTTCATTTTGTTTTCCCCTAAATCCTTTTTTTGACAATCAGTCAACTTTTACAAAAAAAAAAAAAAAAAAAATGCGTTCAGTTCTTAAATAAATAACAGTATTGTACAATATATTACCATTTTATAAGAGACTTTACAATAAAATTTAAAAAACTTTATAAAAAATAAGAGACTTTATAAAAAATTTGTTAGTATTATTGACCTTTTTGATAACCAGTCAAGTTATAAGAAAATTTATTCGGTTCCTAAATTCGAATTTTCGTTCCACGGCTCCTGCTCTGATATTTTTTCTCTTTCTTTTCTTTTTTCTCTCTATCTTACATCTTTTTCTCTTTTCTTTTTAAAATATACTATAATTTATTTTTAAGTTTATTCAGTAAATGCTTCATTAAAATTGTTTACGTTTGTATATTTAGCTTATATTCAATTGTATTCATCATATTATTACATTTAATTATTACTATTATAATTATTATTACATTTATAATTATATTGTTGTACTATCATATTCATATAATATATAATATGAATATGTAATTGAAGCATTATTATTGTATGTATCATAAGCTTGTTATATTATGATTGTATGTGTTGTATATTTTTTAAGAGAGCAATGTTGGGTTTTACCTGTTGCTCTCATTTGTAATATTTTCTTAAATAAATAAATGAACCAGTTCAGGTTATCCAGAGATACAAGTTAAAAAGGGACAACTTAAAATTTGTAATGAAAGTGTATTTTCATAAATATTTTTATGTGTTGACAGGCTGTTGAGAAAGGTTCATGTGAGATACACACCAAGGCTCCTATAATAATCGCTCTAAATAGGGCTTTGAAATCAGGACTTAGAGACAGCAGCCGCAGTTATTGGCATATTGTTCAGCTGTACACCCATTCAACTGAACTCGATACATTAAATAAATTCTTCAATCCGACTTTTACTCAACAGGAAAAAGGTAAATACACCTTATTTCATGTTAGTGATACAAGGCGTGTTCAGAAAGTAAGTACCGTTTTTAAAAACAAGTAAAATAATTTTTTTTCAACACAATTTTATTTCTACATGAAAGCCCAAACCTTAAACTATTTTTCGACATAGTTTCCACCGATGTTCAAACACTTGTCGTAGCGGGTGATCAATTTGTCTATACCCTCTTCATAGAAGGTTCCTGCCAATGAATGTAGCTACAACTCCACGGCAGTTTTCACTTATCGTCGGTTTCAAAGCGTTGGCCGCCTAGCTCGCGCTTCATGTGCAGGAACAAGTGGTAGTCAGACGGTGCCAAGTCCGGGCTGTAGGGCGGGTGATCGAATTGCTCCCAACGAAATTGTCGAACCAATGTTTGAATGTCACCAGCGGTATGGGGCCGAGCATTGTCATGGAGCAACACAATTCCGTTACTGAGCATTCCTCTCCGTTTGTTTTGAATTGCCCGCCTTAGTTTTCTTAAGGTTTCGCAATACCTTGCCGCATTAATGATTTCACCTCTTGGGAGAAAATCAATCAGCAAAACACCTTTCCGATCCCAAAAGACAGTACACAAGATTTTTTGTGCAGACATTGTCGTTTTGAATTTTTGTTCCTTCGGGGATTGCGTGTGTCGCCACTCCATTGATTGTTGTTTAGATTCCGGTGTGACATGACGGACCCAAGTTTCATCACCTGTCACAATGTTTTTTAAAAAATCCTCACCATCCACCACCACCATCTGTATTGTGTGAAAAAAGTCAAAGCACTTCCGAGTCTCTTGGTTTTGTGCATGTCAGTGGCGGGAATCTTCTACGAAGAGGGTATAGACAAATTGATCATCCGCTACGACATGTGTTTGAACATCGATGGAAACTATGTTGAAAAATAGTTTAAGGTTTGGGCTTTCATGTAGAAATAAAATTGTGTTGAAAAAAAATTATTTTACTTGTTTTTTTTAAAAACTGTAGGCTACTTACTTTCTGAACACGCCTCGTATTAGTAGTTAAGTACAGTATTCAGATGAACTAATGTCCCCTAGCCGTGGGAGTGAGAGAATGCATAACGCTCTCACTCGCACAACCCATACTGCCGTTCCAATAACATTGTCGTATAATTTTACTCATTGTTGTGAGCAAGCGTTTATGCATGCAGTAAACTAACAAGCAAGATAACGACTCTAGTATGTTTTCAGATTTGGATTACTACGGTAAAGACCTTTGAGCGCATGCGTAGTTATGCCACATATCTCCCTCTCACTCGTTCGGCTATGGGACATTAGCTCGTCTGAAACCTATACATCTTATTTCACTGTAGTAATATTAGTAGTTTTGTACATTTAAGCTTTTTAATCCCAGTGCCAAATGAATCTAATACATGTGTGAACTAAATATCTTAAGAACGGAATAGCTTACAAAGTTGAAACTAGGAATTTAAATTAGAAATCACAAGGGGAACTGATGTGAACATTTTTATCAAAATCAGAAGTAGTTAATTTTGTGATTTTCTTAAAAATTGCTCCTGTTTAAAACCACCATGTTTACTACAAGATAACAATTAAATTAATTGCACTCAATCTGTTGGTTCCAGGGCTAGAAAAAATAGTTGTTTCTTATCACATAGTTAGCCAATTGTATGACTGAACTGTTTAAGAACAGAAGAGGTAGTGGCGTTAAAAGACACTAGTCAGAGTTGTCTCCTCTGAGAGTAATGAATTTCGCTATACTCCCAGACCCTTTGGTGAATTTTGGAACCACTCGTAACGGCTCAGAAAGCTGTGATCAAAAGCGCTTTAAATTGTGACCGACAATGCCCTTCTGATTTATTATACGGTAGATTTCGGGTACTTGACATTCGGCAACTTTACATAAGGAACTTATTACTGTACATACGATCTAATAAACTTTCTTTTGTACAGAAAATAACTCATAATTATGATACCAGAGCTGTAACCTGTATTGGATGGATATCAAGCCCCTAGATTGCATAAAACCATTAACAGCATTGCAGCACATTATATAGCCTCAATCACATACCTTAATTTACCAGATGCTATCCGAAATACTGATGTAACTCCTCAAATATACAAAAGAAAAGTAACCAACTGGCTGATTAATTTAGCAGTCAAATTTTAGCAGTTAATTGGGCAGTCTGAGGATTTAATTAGTTCTATCTATTCAAACTAATTTATTGCTCTTCCTCTTGTGTCAGCTGAAATTTTTTTTGTTAACATTGTCATCAAAAGTCTGCGTCATACTTTGGCATTACATGACTTTTTATTTTTTTAAATTTATTTTTTATACTATTATCTTTTTTTTTTGTATATTTATGTTAGGAAATTTTGTTGTATGTATTTTTTTGTAAATTTTTGTTTCTTTTCTTTTATGTACATTTAGAGTAGATATAAAAAGCTATTATTATAATAGAATAAATAAAATAAACCAACTGATACCCGTGCACAGGCTAGACCTATGCGGGTATTAGGAAATAAGATAGGATAAGATTCATTGGACTTGTTTTTAGCAATAATAAATAAATAAATAAATAAAATTAAGTGAAAGTGTCATTTGCAGGGTGGAAAGTGGTTGCTTTTCAGAGGGCTTGGCATGCTGATAAGCATACTCTTTCAACTCAGTGAGGAAGGCAATAGTAAACCACCTCACTCCTCGTTTTTACTTAGTAAAACAAGGGCAAACTTGTGACTTAAGTTACTATACCAAAATTTTAAGTTTCGAGGCAATAAGGTTCTGGAGATTTTTTTAATAAGTGTTTGGATTTTATTTTTTACATATTATACGGATTTTTATATTTCTACAAGGTTTTCTTTTAAATAATGATAATTCTTGTAATAATTTTTGTGTTGACCCGTTATCACAGTGTATGTACTCTGATCACATATTAACGACCGTACTGCCAAATAAAGAGCCACTTAATAACCATTCACTGTTGATTATTTTAAGTGGTTGATAGAACGAATAATTGATTGTATTGATTTTGTACTCAATGATTCATTACTCAATTAATGTGTTTCTATTATTATTATTATTATTGTTATTACTATTATTGTTATTATTATTATTATTATCTTATCTGAATGCCGTTGCCCTCCTTTCCACCGGTATTCTTAATAACTAATTTTATTTGGTTTCTTATTACTGTTTATTAATGTTTGATTTTCATTCTCGTTTCTTTTTTTGTATTCGAGTCTGATAATACGTCGTATTTATTTAAAGTTGATGGTGAATAAATTATTTCTTGATTGTTAATAAACGTCGTTCAGTTTGTCTCATCTACGTTTAATGTTGTGTTCGTATTTCATGTGGCAGTTATTCGAATTGCTTTTGATATTTCGATGGAGTCTCGGTTGAATTTGTTTTTTACTAAATGGTTTTTTTACGTAAAAGGTACGTTGATGTAATTCTTTAGATATTTTAGTTTAATTAAGGTTTTAGTCTTGAGAGCTTCTTTTCGAGTATTTTTGGTTCTCCTTCTTTTTTTACGTTTTTATTAATTTAACAATAAATAACATTTAAAACCTTGTCCTTTTTATTATATCCTTTGATAATTTTTGCTGTGATTTAAAATATGATGTCAAGAACTAGCTAGCTGATTTCAATAAATTCACAATGTGATTTGTAAATGACATCACTATCCCTGAATAGATTTTAGCTTTAATAAACTCGATGGTCTTGTAGTATCTGATCTATCTTGAACTGTTTAAAAATTTTGTTTGGTCAATTGTATTTAGACTTTAAATATGCCATAACAGCAACAAAAATGAAATGCCAATGGGATGAACATCTGTTGGATGTGATAATGGGTGGTTGCCTAAGATGGTGAACAATACGTGGGCTATTTACAAAATAAAATTGATTCTTTTAAAAATTGGTTGTAAATTAGGGGTGGTCAGTCGATAAGGGTGGCTGTTAGAAAATTTTGACTATAATTAGATTAAATTTACGTAGCTTAACAGCAGTGTGGAATAGGTTGTGTGGCAAAATGAAATTTACAATTTATTGAGCTTCTTCACAGGTGGCAGATTTCTTTAACGTCGAAAATTCAAAAACTTGTTGGTATGATAAAATGTTTGAACGAAAATATAAATTACGTAGAAAAGTAGATAAACGTATGTAGAATATGGAAAAAAAAATTATTTTAATGGTATTTATAGTATTTTTCTTTTTATTAAAAAACAGACCTGAAAAATACCCTTCTATTGAATTTTTAATTACTTGTGTTTGAGAACAGATATCTTGGTACCTCCATCTTTTTGTTCATATAAAGTATCATTATCCGCGGTTTTATGAACTGCGGTAACCCTCTGGACCGTAACCCCTGCGGATATCGAGGGATTACTGTATACAGCAATCTATTTTTCATTCCCTATGTACGAGGGGCATTCGTAAAATAAGGTTCCCGTGATTTTTAAAAATAGACAGCTATATTTTTTATCTTAGTGTTATACATCAATTTAAAGCGTAAAACTTACGCTATTTTTCTATATAATCGCCGTTTCTGTCCAAACACTTTTGCAGACGATGCTCCAACTTTTCTATCCCCATCTTGTAGAATTCTGCCGCCAATCCTTTGAGAAATCGAGTAACCTCTTCCTTGACTTCATCATCGGTACTGAAGCGTAGGCCACCCAAGTGTTCCTTTAATTTTGGGAATTAGTGATAATCACTTGGGACTAGGTCTGGGCTGTAGGGGGGGGGGCTCAACAGTTCAGCCAAAATCTGTCAGCAGTTCTTGAGTTTGATGTGAGATATGAGGTCGAGCGTTGTCATGGAGAAGCCTCATACCACTGGACAATCTTCCGCTCCGGCGGTTCTGGATCGCGCGTTTTTCTTAATGTGTCACAATATCTATCAAGAGTTTACTGTTGTTCCATGATGAATGTCAATAGGTGAAATCCGTTTTGCATTTAAAAAACGTATCACAGCGCGAATTTCGCATCTGGCGGTAACAGTGATAGGGAGCTCCAACTTCGAAGGCTGCTAGACCGGCACTTATCAACGTAGCGAGGCGGGAGTGGTGCGGAAAAATAGAGGAAGAGCTGATGAGTAAGACAGTGTTGCCGGATTTCTCCCAGCACATCAAATTCTTTCTCGGCAGCTTAGGGAACCTTATTTTACGAATGACCCTCGTACCTGCTAATAAACTTTTTCATCTATTGATATACAGTAGAACACATCCTTAGTGTTAAATAAATGAATAAATCTCAACTTGTAATCTAATATGAATGATATGATTGCAGGTATTACATGGCTGTGCTACACGCTAGTAGAGGGTTCTCTGTTGAGCTACATCAGCAGTCTGGTGCTAGATGGTAAATCTCTGCACAGATATTACCAAGAAGTGGCGTTGTTGCGGGATCATGAACTGACTGTCAAATTCATTTCGCTTCTTCATAAGCTGTCTTCAGTCATCTTATCACCTGTAAATATTTAACTGTTATTTATCAGTTTTATCTATTAACTTTTTTTACTTTCTCTTGCCTATATGATATATGAATATATAGGAAGGAAGGTATTGTTTTCATGTCGATTTTAAGAAATCAAGTTTTCACCGGATCTACACGTTTTCAGACCCCTTGAACCCAAAAAACATGTTTTTAGCAATCGGTCTGTGTGTGTGTGTGTGTGTGTGTGTGTGTGTGTGTGTGTGTGTGTGTGTGTGTGTGTGAAAAGAATATCTCAAGAACGGAACATCGTACGAACTTGAAACTTAACTTACATACCACTACCGGGCCCGACACAAACATTTTCATCAAAATCGGTCAACCGGAAGTAGTAGTTTATTCGTGTCATTTTTCACTTTTTTGCAATTTTCTCAAAAACAGGTTCTACGATTTTTTTTAAAATCGCCTGGTTTACTAAATTTTGTATGCTCTACAAGATGGGGTAGGTGCCATGTTTGCTGGAATTCTTGGTGAGACTGTTTTCACGTAAAAACAATATTTTCTTAAGATTACGGCTTTAATATGCATTTTAGTGCAAAAATTTATATAATAAAAGTTGTAGAGAATTTTAAATCCTACAACTTTTATTTCAAACATTTTTTTGTATAACGTTTTGTTAGTGGTAATTAGCGATTTTATGTTTTTTTTCTCATGAAAACGTGTAAAAAATCGATTTTTTTAAGATTTTGGCCTTAGTATGTATTTTACGACAAAAGTGTATGTAATAAAATTTATAGGAAATTAAAAGATCTACAACTTTTATTTAAAGCATTTTTCTCTATAAAGCCTAGTTTAGCGTGAAAGTGATTTTCCGTATTTTTAAGCAAAACTGAGGTCGATTTTCATTTTGCGTGATTAAAAGAAGGTTATGTTTTTTGAGGTTAGTTTTTTGTTTTTTTTCTAATGTGTTATTACTAATGTTAGGTTGGTCATTATTTGCATTAGCAAGAGAAAGTTATGTGAGTGTTTCACTCCAGATTTTCATTATATCAGTCGGCATTCCTCTCTGGCCACCTGACTATGCAATACTCTGCTTGGCTTGCTTCACTGCCCTTTGCGCTGAAGAAAAATAAATACAGTATAAACGCCCGCGTATAAGATTGCATTTCTGCTAGAGAGAGATAGTGTTGGCCGGGTGAGGTACGTGGTGCATTCTAATAACATATAGTCTATCTACTGTAAGAGTACTCCGCGTGAGGCTAGCGCCTATACGTTGTAAACGAAAGTTTTGCACTAGTTAGTGCGTATCTACCTCTCCACCTGACAATTATCTTGCACTATGTTCCATCATTAAAATATCTATATCTAGCTAAAATAAAGATTATCCATTAAGCATTTTCAATTATACCGTTCAGGTTACTTGTAATTATTGTAGTTTAATAAAGAGACTCATTAATTAATTATTTTAACCAATACGTTTAACAAAACAATTTTTGTCTACTTTTTAATATTTACCACTTTTATGTTTCAAAAACTCACATTCACTATCACGCATGTTAACAAAACTTTTCAACTTCAGTCTACGAAGAAAATCGAAACGAACCGATAAAATTCCAAAAGATAACTAATGAAACTAAAAAAGAGTTAAACACGGACAAGTGCAAACAGTTGTATTAAACTAGTCACAGACAATAATTTTAATGATAAAAATAAACAATCTGAAATGATAAACAACGAATCACTGGAATTGTTTACTCTCTTGCTATAATTCAAGCGCATTAGTCTTATATTACTTGTGACCAAAAATAAAACTGAGTCTATAATAAAAACCTACTAATCATAAATAATAATGTAATAATAGTAAGTAATGTAACGAAAAAGAACAATGTAAGAGTAACAATTGACAGCAAGCTTAGCAAGGGTAGGGCCTTGTTCGCTTTACTCATCCCTTTGTTCCTCTCTCCTGCATACTCCTCAAAACTGAAACTTCTGATGTACTCCTCTATCCTACGTCGTTTCCTTTTGTACGGGTCACCGGTATGGTGGCCCTTTCTCTCCAAGTCCAACAAAAGACGTACTTCAGCATACCAGAACAAAGTCCTCCGGTGCATCACACAGTTCCACTATCTTATATCCAATCGCATCATACACGAACACCTTCTCTTCCCTTCTATGGAGGACTTTATTTACAATACCTCGAAACGGCTACACGACGCTGGGAAAACTGACGGACCCCAGATCATTCAGGACTTGTACCGATGCCCACACCCACCTGAAGTCTCTATCCCATTACCATTCCACGACTTTATCTAAATTTTAGTATGACCCACTTAACAAAATTTAGAGTTGCCACATTTTTATTCTGCCCTGTATTCCTCTTATTTGCCCATGCCCCTCCTACTTGTATGACTCACTCCCCCCAGTTGGTAGTTGTCCCCATGTTCCTATGCATAATCACTCCACTACGGTGAAAAGAGCCGCCATTTTAAATTAATAAACACTCAGAAGATAAAAAGGCCGGTGATTATGCCAAACTCTCCCTTTCCGTCTTCCCTGAAATCATACACTAACCCCTACCTTAAATTATACCTTTAGTCCACGTTCAGTAACATGCATGCCTTCCCCTCACCAAGATAATAGACCTCCCACAAAACTGAAAAAAGGCCACTGAAAAATAAAAGAGCCGCTCTTAAACCCACTTGTCCCTTAATTTAAATTTTCCACAAATAACTTCTAAAAATAAATTACCTCCTTTCAAGTCCCAGTTCCAATGTCCCACGAACCAGAATCCTATTTCCTATTTAAACTATAAAATTCCCCCTAAATTTCTTGAGGTTGCAATTATTCTGTTATATTGTTCCCCGAGCGACCAGGTGTTCCTTAACACGATGTCGCCATCATAGGGCTTCTTAGCCCTCTCAACCAGGATTCAGGATTCAGGATTCAGTAACAATAGTAAAAAGTTTAGTTATTAATAGTAAACTAATGTTCGATTTATAAAACATTTTCTAACAAAATGAATTGAACGTGTTTTTATTATATTAAGCTTAGAGCGAATAATTTAGTGTTGTATGGAATTTTGTTTTTGTGATCATGCTGTGCGTATTTTTAATTAATAGGCATGCTCACTTGTATTGCTGGTTGCCTACGTCAGAGTACTCTTAGCGTAGACAGACTCTAGTATCAGTATAGTAATGCTGACAGCTAATTTATTACACGTCATCCGACTGTCAATAGCAACTATGACATATTATATCAGTTGTTTCCTTTAATTGTTGTTTTTAGGTATACGAGGGGGTACCTAAAAGAAACCGGAATTATTTTTTAAAACTATTTATTTTTAATTTTTTTACAAAAGAACCTTATCCCCTTCAAAATACTCTCCATTACAACTAATACATTTGTCCCACCGGTGCTTCCACTGTTCAAAACATTTTTTGTACTCCTCTTCAGTGATGGCTGCCAGCTCATCCGTCGTTTTTTTCTTGACATCATCAACGTTGTTAAATCGGAGACCTTTTCATGCGTGGGAAAAAGAAAAAATCACACGGAGCCAGATCGGGTGAGTACGGTGCGTGTGGTAGCACAACCATGCCGTTTTTCGCCAAAAACTGGGTAACCGAGATTGCCGTGTGTGCAGGCGCGTTGTCGTGGTGGAAAAACCAGTCCCCTGTCTGCCACAAATTAGGTCTTTTACGACGAATGCTGTTTCGTAGTCTTCTTAACACTTCAAGATAAAAAGCTTGATTTACCGTCTGGCCTGGTGGAACGAACTCTGAATGGACAATTCCCCTCACATCAAAAAAACAAATCAGCATTGTTTTGATGTTCGATCTGACTTGATGACTTTTTTTTTGGTCGGGGTGATAATGAAGTCTTCCATTGACTGGATTGTTGTTTGGTTTCTGGGTCGTACCCATAGCACCAAGACTCGTCACCCGTAATGATCTTTGACATGAAATCTGGATCAGTTTCAAGCTGTTGTTTCAAATCACTACACGTTTCAATTCGACGTTCCTTTTGAGTGTCTGTCAGAACCCGAGGCACAAACTTGGCAGCGACTCTTTTCATTGTCAAGTCTTCTGTTAAAATGCGTTGGACTGAGCTCCAAGATAACCCACTAACCTGTGATATTTGGTCAATGGTCTGTCGTCGGTCTGTTCGTACAATTTCTTTCACTTTCACAACATTTTCGTCTGTTCGGGAAGTCGACGGTCGTCCAGAACGAGGTTTGTTCTCAATCGACATGTCGCCATTTTTAAAGCGCAAAAACCACTCGTACACTTGGGTTTTTCCAATAGCGTCGTCTTTGTAAGCTGTATTCAACATTACAACTGTTTCCGCGGCGTTTTTACCGAGCAAGAAGCAAAATTTCACAGCCGCACGTTGTTCATTAAAACTTGCCATCATGAAAAACGACACGAGCACAAAACAGCACTAGCGAGAACAATCGCTGCACGAGAACAGAACAAGCTAGATCAACGAACAAAATGGCATTGAACTGGCAATGAGTAGCGCTACAAGCAGCCTAGTGGCGGGAATTTGTACTGCACAAGCTCCGCCCACAGCAGAGCTATTCCGGATACTTTTGGGTACCCCCTCGTACTGTGGACAATTTGAACTGGCACAACTCTTGCTGTACGTGTACACTCAGTTCCGCATAAAACCATAACCTATTCTTTCCATAACCTATTCTTCTATTTCTATTTTAATCCATAACCTATTCTTTCAACAAGGTCTACAAATTTTAATTTACGCAAATACATACATACAACCTTATTTCAATGTACAAACGTACAAATAATATTTCATTTTAAAATACGTATTTAATTTGTCCCAGTAAAAATTTAATTATAAATTACTAGAACTAAACTGTAAAAACTCACTAAACTATACTCTACATATACTCGGATAAACTATACTCTGCAGTTGTTCATAATTTACATTAGCAAGTGAAAGTTGTGTGAATGTTTCACACCAGATTTTTCGTAATAATTTCTTATCATAATTAAACTTGTTTATCAAATGTTATCAAAAGCTGCAGGATAAACATTTACTTTTTAAATAATATTAATATTATTTTATTCGTGTGATTTTCTTTGCAGATAAGTGATCGCATGGCTGATGAATTAATCGCTGATGAAAGAATTGTTGTCAAACCTCCGATCGAAACATTTCCGGATTTTGAAAAAGATTCAAATTTGACCGTTTGTGGTGAACATTTAAAACAACAGCATGATTTATTTTTACCAAATGCAACGGTTACTGCTAGCCTCAATTTATTATCATCTGATTCGTATCAGAATCAACAACAGTTACCTTCTACTATGACATCATCTATCGCTTCATTAGCATCGCCTGTTGATTCTGGTGTCGCACTCGTTGATAGCGATTTTGATAATACATCGGTTAGCGAATTCACTTTTGATAACGATAAAAACGAGGTGATTATTTTTTTTTATTGTACATTTTTCGTTAAGTTTTTATTGCATTTTATAGTCTATACACAATTGCTCAAGCTAGAAAAGCCTTTGAAATGAATAACAGCTTACTGATTACAAACATTGATTTACAGAATAGGAAAAAGTTCTTAAAACATTATGTTTGGAGTATAGCATTATACGGAAGTGAAACGTGGGTGTTAGGGGCTGTAGAAAAGAAGAGGATAGAAGCTTTTGAAATGTGGTGTTATAGGAAAATGTTAAAGATTAGGTGGTGGGTGGACAAAATAAGTAATTTAGAGGTTCTTAGGCGAGTGGTTGCCCATAACAGACGGGTGAAGTGTTAAATTATTTACACTCGATCTGTTAGTTGTGGGGCTAAAATAAATAGTTCTGTTTCTTATCGCATGGTCAGCCAATTAAATGACTGAATCATTTAAAAACACAAGAGGTAGAGGTGTAAAAGACACTAATCAGAGTTACCTCCTCTGAAAGTAATGAATTTCATTATACAGCCAGACCCTGTGGTGAATGAAGTGAAGGTGTCATTTTCAGGGTGGAAAGTGAGTGCTTTTCGGAGGGCCCGGCATGCTGATAAGCATACTTTTCCACTCAGTGAGTTGTGGCAATGGTAAACCACCTCACTCCTCGTTTTACTTAGTAAAACTTCTACAGGTTCAAACCAGCCTTTTGGCTGATGACCTCAACAACAACAGTATGTACACAATTGCTCAAGCTAGAAAAGCCTTTGAAATGAAAAACAGCTTACTGATTACAAACATTGATTTACAGATTAGGAAAAAATTCTTAAAACATTATGTTTGGAGTGTAGCATTATACGGAAGTGAAACGTGGGTGATAGGGGCTGTAGAAAAGAAGAGGATAGAAGCTTTTGAAATGTGGTGTTATAGAAAAATGTTAAAGATTAGGTGGGTGGACAAAATAAGTAATTTAGAGGTTCTTAGGCGAGTGGATGAAAAAAGAAGTATATGGAAGCATCTTACCAAAAGAAGGGATAGGCTAGTGGGGCATATCCTAAGACATCCAGGTATTGGGCTATTAATAATGGAGGGTAATATTAAGGGAGTAAATTGTAGAGGGAGGCAAAGATTAGATTATATAAAGCAAATTACAAAAGATGTAAGGTGTTACAGGTATGTAGATATGAAACGACTTAACGCAAGATAGAACAGCTTGGAGAACTGCTTCAAACCAGTCGAGAGACTGATGACAAAAAAAAAGTCTATACATTATTTTATTGAGCACACTAGCAACGCCTTTGAATGCTGCGCTTCACAACAAATTGAACTTAAAGCGGTTAACTTCTTGAAACAAACTTAAACGTTGAAAGCTTAATTACACTGTACAAATAAGACCAGTTATAGATAGTGAGTCACGAGACTGCCTTTTGCGTATGGATTGGCTGTGAGGAAGGGAAGAGAAATTTGACAGTGCTGCCAACCTCAACAGTGAGACACTATATTTTACTTCCATGCAATTGCACCGTTAGTTAATCAAATGTTTCCTTTCAATTAATATACTTCATGGTGACTGACACTTTTTCCACTTAAACCCCATTTCCTTTTAAAATTTTTCTTAACGTTCAATGTTTCCAACTAAATTTAACCTTTCTTTCAAAACTAGTAATAACTTTTCACATGTTGGCATCACTTTCTTATTGATATAACCGTTTCATTTTTTTACTCATGTCAAAAAAACTGTTGATGAAAAATTATCTTCACTATTTTTTACTTCCTTCTTTATGTTTCAATATTTAATTGTGGAAAGAGAAACTTCTTAGTACTTAACCACTCGCTCTTGGCGAGGCACGGAAAAGTGTTTTCATTTAGCTGCAATGTCGCAGCATTTTATTACATTGCATATTAGATTTCGTTTAGCACTGTGATTTATCAAGAAATTGACATTTCCATTTATGGTAACAAACAGTTGTATTCGTACAGTTAACCTACAAAAGGTTCTGCAATTTGCAATTTGTATGTCCTCTAAGTATAGTTTACTTTGTTGTGTTGGCGAACTGATACCAAAGCAGTTGCGCTTGTGCAATTTCCTCCCCCTTTACCCCTCATTAAAACCAAAGGCAAACTTGTGACTCAAGTAACTGTACTAGTGGAAACAGGAATCGTGTTGTTATCAATATGATCACCTGTGGAAAGGCAGAAATAACTTAATACGTTTTTTTTAATTAAAAATAGGTGTAATTTTTTTCTTAAAAAAGAAAACTCACATGACTTTATCTTGCCAGTGTAGTTAATGAATGATGTATAACGTATCTTGATTCATGAGTAAACAATGTAAAATGAAAAACCTAACCTAATTTTAATCTGAAGTGAATGATGCAAAATGAAAATCAGCCTCCCTAAGAATGGTGTATATCTTATCTTGTACAGCATAAAAAATGTAGTAAATGAGGCGATTTAAAAAAAAAGTTGTGGGAGCTGTTTTTGAGAAAATTGCAGAAAAACTGAAAAATCACCCGAATAAAGTACTACTTCCGGTTGATCGATTTTGATGTAAATGATCGTGTCGAGTCCAGTAGTGGTATTTAACTTAAGTTTTAAGTTTCAACGTCATACAATGTTCTGTCTTGAGATATTTTGTTCACACCGACCGATTGCTAAAAATATGTTTTTTTGTATTCAGGGGGTCTGAAAACAAAGTGTTTACCCAGTGAAAACTCGATTTTTAAAACTTGACATGAAAACAATACTTTCCATTCTTGTATATTCATATAGGGCAAAAGAAAGTGTAAAAAGAGGTAGCAATAAGAATGAATTTTTATTATGTCATGAATTTGAATGTTCACTGAATTTGTTAAACTGTGCAGATACAGAATTATGCTATGTCATCTACATAAATTCTAAATGTGCATTTAAACATGCATTTAACATGTGTAACACATGTTTTTGTGATTAATAAACATTAATCACAAAAATATGTGTTACATAGCACCTTCATCCAGAGCTGTTCAATTTGAAACGTCCACATTCTTTGTGTTTTTTGATACTTTTACTTTCTCTTGGCCTATATTAAATTCTGTGTTGTCAACTCATGTTTGAAACTAGGTTATGTTTGTATTTATTTTCATTCGTAAGAGAAAGTCGTGTAAATGTTTTACACCAAATTTTTCTGTCTGAGGTATCCTTTTCTAAATTACCTTGGATAAGGTAAGTTATACTGTAATATAAAAATGTAAATATTGTTTCAGGATGATCTACCTTTCACAAATATGGAAGAAAGTGGAATAATCTGGGGAGAATCAATCGAATCACAACCAGATTCATTTGCTAATAGCGTTATCACTCAGATATACAACGACAATATGTCCTTAGAGTATTCAGCGAAACAAGAAAATAATGTTTGTGAAATAGCGTTACCCCGATCGTATAAGGAAACGATGAGTGAAAACAATTCGTCATCGTTGAACGATAAAACTGATCCGATGAAGAACGATAATTCATCAGAAAGTAGAACTAGTAATAATGTTAGCGATGATTTTAATTCAGCGAATGACGAAATAGTTTTTAGGCGAACAAAAGGCAGGAGGTCAAGGAAAGATCAATCGAAATGCGTTTCGTTCAACGAAAACTCCAATAAAAATACCGGTAACGATTTAGCTTCACATAATAATAAAAGGTTTTCTATCAACGGTAATGTCGATTGGTGCGTAAAAAATGAAATGAAATTAATCGATGTCGATTGTAACGAACAAGTCGTCAATGAAAATTTAAGTAACGTTAAAAAGGAGAGTTTATCTCTAAATGATGGTGCATTGTCTGTATTTAATGATAGTGAAGTAAGTACATAACTTTATTAGTTATCTATTTGTACAGGGTCTTGTTGCAAAAATTCCAGTAATAAATTTCTCTGCCCCTAACAGACAGGTGGAGTGTCAAATTATTTACACTCAATCTGTTGGTTGCAGGGCTAAAATAAATTGTTCTGTTTCTTATCACATGGTCAGCCAATTAAATGACTGAATCATTTAAGAACAGAAGAGGTAGAGGTGTAAAAGACACTAATCAGAGTTATTTCTTCTGAAAGTAATGAATTTCATTATACAGCCAGACCCTGTTGTGAATGAAGTGAAGGTGTCATTTGCAGAGTGAAAAATATGTGCTGTTCAGAGGGCCCGGCATGCTGATAAGCGTACTTTTCTACTCAGTGGGGAAGGCAATGGTACCCCACCTCATTCCTTGTTTTACTGAGTAAAACCTCTACAGGTTGAAACCGGCCTTTTGGCTGATGACCTAAACTACTAAATTAATTTCTGCAGCCGCCCACCTACACTTTCACGGCGCAGAAAAAGTGGGTGGGTGTCTTAGGTAGAGAATGCCATTGTTCGCAGTTGCCTGCAGGCAGTGGTTGATTGAAGATCAAGCTTAGCGCAAAGTGTGTCACTAAACCCTTGTCGGAAGAACGATGGCACAAAATTTGGAGCAGCATTTTGCAATTAAATTTTTCTTTACTGTGGAAAAAATGGTGCGGGTTCACTAAAAGTACTTAGACCAGTTTTTAGGGAAAACACAATGTCACAGAACTGAACTTTCGAGTGGCACATGAGGTTTCAGGAGGTTCAGCAGACCATCGATGATGAGCACTCTGGGCGTCCATCAACTACAAAAACTGACAATACAGTCCAAAAAGTGCGACAAATTTTGGACAGCAATTGATGACCGAGTGTCCAGATGTTAGCTGAACAAAGTAGCGTACCCAAACTAGTTCTTCACCGCATTTTAAATGCGGATTTTGACATGTGGAACGTCTGTGCCAAAATTGTGTTGAAAGTTCTTACCTACGTCATGAAGGAGTAGCGCCTGTTGAAGTCCCAGAAATTGCTCAAATGCTACAAAACTGAGCGTGAAATTCTTTTGGTATTTTAGCTGATTTTTTTTTGATTCCCCAAGATGAAAAAATCTAAAAGGCGCCGCACTGGTCACTGAGGAGGAGGGTAAAAGAAGCGTTGATGTTTTGTCAGCGAGAGAGGTACCCATTGAGGTCTTCCAGGGAACCTACAAGGAATGGGGGGAGGAAGTTAAATGTTGAAAAATGCGTATTGAGTCAGGAGAAGAGAACTTCGGAAAGTTCTAAAAAGATTATAAATTTATGTTTAATAAATTATTAAAAAATAATTGTATTACTGGAACTTGTGGGACAGACCCTGTATTTATTGGGATTTCAGTATAAATGTGGCTTTAAATAACATTGTTAACTACTTCCCAGGCTACCATTATCGGTAAAAATACTATGAGGTCATGATTCCGAAAGGCATCTTACGAGGTGTGATCAATAAATACGGTGAATGAATTTTTATAGCAGCAACTGATGGTACATCCATTTAAAATAATAAGTCCGAATGCCTTTTTCTTTCTGATGGTCAGTGTCAAGTTTCAACAAGTAACATATGCCAGTCGGCTTCCAGAGCTGGAAGAGTGAGGTTGCGTTTGCCATATCTGTTGCACTTCATGGATTTCAATTTATGTATTAACATTAAGTTTTAAGTTGCAAAGAGGTAAAGGTTTAAAAGACACTAGTCAGAGTTATCTCCTCAGAAAGTAATGAATTTCATGATACAGCCAGACCTTATGGTTAATGAAGTGAAGATGTCATTTGCAGAATGGAAAGTAGATAATTTTCAGAGGGCGAGTGACGCTGATAAGCATATTTTCCACTCAGTGAGGTTAATGAAGTTAAGGTGTCATTTGCAGGGTGTAAAGTAGATAATTTTCAGAGGGGGAATGACGCTGATAAGCATATTTTCCACTCAGTGAGGTTAATGAAGTGATGGTGTCATTTGCAAGGTGGAAAGTAGATAATTTTCAGAGGGCCAGTGACGCTGATAAGCATATTTTCCACTCAGTGAGGAAGGCACTGGTAAACCACCTTGCTCCTCATTTTACTAAATAAAGGTTCACACCAGCCTTTCGGCTGATGACCCTAACAACAGAACACTTAATAAATAATTTTGTAATTGAATTGAACATTATTTGCTGCCATATTTGTGTGCTATTAAAGTTGATTTCTGTTATTTACAGGTAGGAATTGAAGTGGACTGTGAAAGCACATCAAGCACTGTGACTGAAGTACCTTCAAACACGAAACCAGGACTTTATAAGAAATGGAACGACGCAATTAAACAGCGTCTTGAATCGTTCCAATCGAAAATGAATAAATCGGAACCGGAAATATATTACGGTTCTACCAGTAGTTTAAATTCTAACAACAATAATAATAATAATAACGATAATATAACCGGTTATGAAACGTCAGGAAATGGTAAATTTAATTCGTCAAGGTCTCAACAGAAATATTTAGGACAGAAAAGACATTCTATCGGACACATGTTGAAATCAATTAAAGGTCAGTGGTTACTTCCAGTTTCGGAACGAGGTGTACCCGAAGGTCAGGAAGATCCGCCGCAGAAATTTTCGTCGTCTTTGACGAATTTAAACGAAAAATGTTTGTACACTACACCATCTTCAATCGACTTGTCGTCAGATTCTGAATATTCATCCGAAACAGACGAACTTGGAAAAAGGAAAACATTAAGTAATTATCGTTCGGGTTGGTATTGTGTTCTTATTCTCTCTATTGTATGTTAATATGTAATTTGTAATTGTAATTAATTTTTTTTTAATCCCTAATGTGTTTACAATCCCATCACCCAATGAGATGAGCATGATATAACGGGTGAGGCAGTGAATCGGGCGATTTGGCAACACTGAATACAGTCTCCTATAAAGTGGCTAGGAGAATGAGACTATCGCCATCTTGAAGCGTCTGTTTTACCATTTAGTTCTAATGGAGTCGTGGAGCGATGTACAACAAGCATACGCTGTTAAAGCGTTTTATAAAAATAATGGTAGTTATGTGTTCACGCAGCACGCATTTCGTAATTATTTTAATATTCCGCATAATGATCCGATACCTTCAGCCCATGCTGTAAAAATACGGGTTAAAAACTTCCAAGAAACAGGCTCAACACTGAAGACATGAACTGGAAGCGTAAAACGTGTCCGTACACCAGAAAACGTTGACAAGGTGCAGGCGGCTGTGTTAAGAAGTCCTATACCTTCAGCTCGACGGCATGCAATATCACTCTGCATTTCTAATTGCAGTGTGAGGAGGATGTTACACAAAGATCTACAGTTCCATCCGTTTAAAATTCAGTTAGTGCACGCTGTGAATAATGTTGATCACGCATCCCGACTTGCTTTTTAATCGATTATTGGATATGATGAATGACAACGCAGATCTTCTCAACAATCTTTGGATGAGTGATGAAGCTCACTTTCATCTTTCAGGCTTCATAAATAAGCAGAATTTTAGATATTGGTCACGCGAAAATCCACAAAAAATACACGAAAAGCTGCTTCACAGTATTAAAGCGACAGTTTGGTGTGCAATATCAACACAGGTTATCGTAGGACCATATTTTTTTGAGGATGACAATGAACGTGCAGTTACAGTGAATACACACCGCAAGAGAAAGTTTTGTGAGTGTTTCACACCAGATTTTTGTATCTACCTAATAGCTTTTATAAATCTTGTCTGGTTCATTCTGTAGATGTGCTCATAAAACGTTTTTTTTTTGTATTTGTTTCAAAATAAAGGGAGGGGGAAGTAGGATGTATCATTTAATCGTATAATTATATGTGTAACTTTGTACAGTACTATAATATGTTTTGTGACTGTAGATATTTATAATTTTATAGGAGGTAAAAGTTCAAGGCGTAATCTGTGGCCTTCAAGAAATTTACGTGAAGCTTTATCGAAGACGTCTCTAGTCAATAGATTCCTTCAGTCTATTCCAGAAACTAATATAACCGTTAACCTTGCTTTGAATCGGAAAAGATGTCCTCTGTATATCAAGTATGTGTAAGAATTTAATTTTGTTTTATTTCTAGCGTAGTATTTTAAAAATAAGTAAAATTTGTCAAAGTTTATAGTTGAGTTGACATGGAGTTCATTGGCGGTTTGTGCCTTCAAAAGTAGGTGAAGAGTTGCAAAAAATAGTATGTAATAATTATCTGCGAGACTACTGAGAATAAAAAGTTTTTAAATACATGTATACACACATACAAACAACTGTGTGACACCGCAAAAACAAAATAACTAACATACATGTACACTTTATTTACATAGTAATTATTTTAATAAGTATTATCAGGAAGTAGCTTCAAAGCTTAAACAGCAGATTACAGAAACTGAGGGATATTATGAAGTTAGGGGGGATAGAGTTGTAGATAATTTTGTATTTAGCTCAGTTTCATATGAGGAACTAGAATCAGTTATCGATAGCTTAAAAAGTAAGAAAACGGTAGGGTTACATGGGATCTCAAGTATTGTTGTTAAAAAATGTAAAAAGTTTTTATTAACACCTCTCCTTCATCTAATTAACTTCTCCCTGGAAAGAGGTGTATTTCCAAAGCAACTGAAGGAAGGTAAAATATTGCCTGTGTTTAAGAATGGCAATACCCAAGTAGTTGAAAATTATAGGCCCATAAGTATATTAAACACTATTAGCAAAATTTTTGAAAAGGTAGTGTTCATTAGGTTAATCAATTTTTTGACTGAAAACCTTATCATCTCAAAAGATCAGCATGGTTTCCAAAAGGGTAAGTCAACCAAAACTGCTATTGTCTCACTTTTTGAGCAGATAGTTGATATATTGGATGCAGGAGAGAAAGCCTTAGCTGTGTTTTTAGATCTCAGTAAAGCTTTCGACTGTGTTGATCATGAAGTTTTGTTGAAAATGTTAGAGTCATTAGGTATTAGGGACGTAGAACTTAAATGGTTTCAGTCTTATCTGGTAGGTAGAGTACAGTGCGTAGAAATAACTAGAGTAGTTAGGGGGAAACTTACAAAAATTTTGTCTGGAAAGCTTGATGTCAAAGCTGGTGTTCCACAGGGTTCAATTTTAGGTCCCATTTTGTTTTTGTTGTATATAAATAGATTGCCAGATATCTTACCCAACAGTAAAGCTTTATTGTTTGCTGATGATACTTCAATCATACACAAAAGTTTACTGGTAGATAGTCTCGAAGTGAACACACAGATTAGCGTAGAATCTGTAGTCCAATTTCTGAATGAATTAATGTTAACAGTTAATGGGAAAAAGTGTCAGTTCTTACAGTTCAAAAACAAACACAATGTAAGGGAAAACAGAGAAGTGGATGTCTTGATACAAAATAATATCCTAGATCATGTGCAAACAGTGAAGTTTCTAGGAGTGTCACTAGATAGGACCCTATCGTGGGATTATTACACCGATCAAATTTGTAGTAAAATATCATCTGGGGTATTTGCATTAAAACAAATTGCCAGATTAAATGATAAAAAATTGCTTATAGCAGCTTATCATGGTTTAATTTTATCTCATATCAGGTATGCCATATTAGTATGGGGTAATTCATCACAGGGTAACATGGAAAGAGTTTTTAAAATACAGAAAAAAGCTATTAGGTGTATGATGGGAGTCAACCACCTTACCTCATGCAGATCACTATTTAAAGAGCTGCAATTGCTCACGGTTCCTTCTTTGTACATTTTTGAAGTGATAATGTACGTAAAGAAAAATACCTTTTTACAGAATTTAGATGTTCACAACCACTACACAAGAAACAGAATCGATTATTATGTTGCTAATCACAACACTAAATTGTTTGGACAAAAACCAACTTATGCAGGTAGAAAATACATCAATAAATTGCCTCAAGGTTTAAAAAGTTGTGACAATTTAAGTCATTTTAAAAAAAGCTAAAACAATATTTGATTGATGAAACATTTTACAGTGTGCACGAATTCCTTTCTAAATAGTTTTGGTATTTAACTTTAATTAAACAAATATTGTGTACAATTTGATACAAAGGGGTTCTTGACAAGCCTGCTGAATTAAGCAGTGGTAGGGGGAAATGATTGGTAAGTGATGAATTTATCATTGTGTTAGATTTATTTTTATTATTTATTGTGTGCGATATTTAATTCAATAGGGTTCATGACAAGCCACCACTTTATGGATGTCGTATTCCTATTAAGTTATATATGTTTTAAATTATAAGTACTTAACCCTTTACACTCGATTGTCGGAACTGGTCTGACACTATAGTATTACCATTCCACTCGTTAGTCAGACACCATCAGACTCTGTTTTTACAGCTGATTTTGTATGAAAATACGCATTTAACAAAGCTGTTGTAATGTGCTGGCCTCTACAGGATGTTTTGAAAATTAATTCTTGTAGTTTTCGATAGTTGACTACCAATTATACTACTATTACTACTATTATAGTACTACCAATTATCGATATAAACGGAATTAATTGAATCGATGTCACCATACCAAACTCGTCGTCATCGTCTTCATGGATTAGGCTGTGCGTTAGCCTGTTCCGGCGTCCATCTCTTCCTCGGTCTACCAATTCAAAAATTCAAAAAAATTCATCTTTTACCTGTCGGATTATGGATCAATGCATTTAATGGAAAGCGATCTTGGGACATTCTTAACACATGCTCTGACCACTTTTCTTTGTATGTCCTTATAGTGTTCAACAATGGTTGGGCACCGCATTCATTCCTTATTACTTCATTATGAATGCGATCCTCTCTTGTGCAGCCCTTAACTTGCCTTAGAAATCGCAACCATACCAAACTAGTAAACAAAATAACCTAATTGTGAACTTACGTTGTTTAGTTTGAGGTATTTTGTGTCACTTTAAGATCAGTTTAATGTTTTTAGGTAACTAATTCACACAAAAATAATATTCAGATTATTTTGCGTGTTTTTATTAGGTTTTAGGTATCAATTTGTAGTTGCACAGTTTATTTTATCTTCGTTTTTACAACAGCAGTGTTTGTTTTGCTGGTTATATTATAGAAGTTTTTAGGTGAGAAAAAGCATTTTTTATGTATCATTATTAACATTTAAGTAATAACAAACATAAAAATTATAGCACGCTCTTAAAACTAACAACACATTATGCGTATGATTAATGTAATAGGGTATTAACAAATCATAAAATAAATACAAGTGGAGGGGAATCACAGTGCAAACATAATACAAGTGGAAAGGGTTAAAGTACTTCAAACATCAGTCATGATATGATGTAGGCGTAACAATTTCATTTATAAAAATACTTTTGAAAGTATTTTGTTGTTACTTTTTAATCAGTCTGTACACATTTTTATATAATGCGCATGCTCAGTGACGTCATTATTTGTTGACAGTAGGAACAAACTAAGAAAGGCTGGACTTTACATAGAATATTCAAGTGCAGTGGGCTGGTCGACATGCCGCAATCCCTTCACTATTCAGGGACAGGTGAGGAGAGCTAGGCGTGCATATTTGCCGCTAACTCATGTTGCCACCGGCTTGTAGTAGCGCAGTCGTAGAACTCACAGGACCGGCCGGGCATCCGGCGGCGTAGTTCAAAAATGAAACATCAAAGGGGGGAGGTCGTCTTTACCGCTGCCTAAATGATTAGGAGCAGACGCCGGTGAAACGAAGCAAGGTTGTCTGTACCGCTGCGTAATCAAATAGGAGCAAGTCGCCGACGCAGCGAGCATCTTTTACCGCTGCCTCTGAAGGGAAGCAGTCGCTGGTGAAGCGAGGGGTAGGGAAGGGAGGTGCAGATGACGGAAAAGAATTGACTCAAGGTTGAGCTGTCAATTCCCCGTATCGATCCTCGATCACATTAGAATTCGATACTGTGTAGTCACCTTCTTGACTATCGCACCGCCAGTGCGTAGATACTATATGTTGCCACTTGGCAAATGCACTGTGAGAGGTGTGACCGCTGCGCTATCTATCGGCAGCAGCAACCCCATCACAGCGCCAACAGTGGGCAAAACATCAGTCATGATATGATGTAGGCGTAACAATTTCATTTATAAAAATACTTTTGAAAGTATTTTGTTGTTACTTTTTAATCAGTCTGTACACATTTTTATATAATGCGCATGCTCAGTGACGTCATTATTTGTTGACAGTAGGAACAAACTAAGAAAGGCTGGACTTTACATAGAATATTCAAGTGCAGTGGGCTGGTCGACATGCCGCAATCCCTTCACTATTCAGGGACAGGTGAGGAGAGCTAGGCGTGCATATTTGCCGCTAACTCTTGTCGCCACCTGCTTGTAGTAGCGCAGTCGTAGAACTCACAGGACCAGCCGGGCATCCGGCGGCGTAGTTCAAAAATGAAACATCGAAGGGGGGAGGTCGTCTTTACCGCTGCCTAAATGATTAGGAGCAGTCGCCGGTGAAACGAAGCAAGGTTGTCTGTACCGCTGCGTAATCAAATAGGAGCAAGTCGCCGATGCAGCGAGCATCTTTTACCGCTGCCTCTGAAGGGAAGCAGTCGCTGGTGAAGCGAGGGGTAGGGAAGGGAGGTGCAGATGACGGAAAAGAATTGACTCAAGGTTGAGCTGTCAATTCCCCGTATCGATCTTCGATCACATTAGAACTCGATACTGTGTAGTCACCTTCTTGACTATCGCATCGCCAGTGCGTAGATACTATATGTTGCCACTTGGTACATGCGCTGCGAGAGGTGTGACCGCTGCGCTATCTATCGGCAGCAGCAACCCCATCACAGCGCTGACAGTGGGCAAAATATGAACTACGGACTGGCGTAAAAGTAGTACAATATCTCTTTCTGTTGTCATGAAAACCCGCTCGCGCTGGAAGAGAAGCGTTGGGGCCACCCGTCTAACTCTTCACTTGGCCATTTATTACATATATTAAGGCCATTCCAAGACCTATTTAAAACATGAGAAAGCGCTCTAAACAGATGCAATAATTTCATATACATTTTTACACGACACTTGTTCATTTATTGCAAAACGGAAATTAATCTTAACAGAAATTATACTTAATTCAAGAGTGAAATAAATCTCGATACTAAACAGAAAATAGGTGAAGAGGCTCTTCACCTACTTCAATTGAATAGCTGGCCCTGCATTCCTTGTTCTGATCTGCTATTAGATCTTGGCTGTCGCATTACAAAGAAAAGTTTAAAAAAATAAACCTGTTGGTTGTGAAAATTGTAAGAAAATACTATTAACAAGAAGAAAAAAGAATTGGTATTAAAGTATAGGGATCAGACGAACTAATGTCCCATAGCCGAGCGAGTGAGAGGGAGATATGTGGCATAACTACGCATGCGCTTAAAGGTCTTTACCGTTATAATCCAGATGGGAAAACATACTACAGTCGTTATCTTGCTTGTTAATTTACTGCTTGCATAAACATTTGCTCACAACAATGAGTGAAATTATACGACAATGTTATTGGAACGGCGCGTATGGGTTGTGCGAGTGAGAGCGTTATCCATTCTCTCACTCCCACGACTATGGGACATTAGTTCATCTGAATATTGTTCATAGTGTTAATAAACAGACAACCAAACAAAATATTAACACTAATGCCATAGAACAAATGAGTTCCTTTGCCTAAAACTACTACGTTCACTACTAGTTGATTATGAAAATATTTATATGCTGCAGGTT
The DNA here is from genome assembly GCA_035578175.1 of Catonia carolina. Lineage (NCBI taxonomy): Eukaryota > Metazoa > Arthropoda > Insecta > Hemiptera > Achilidae > Catonia > Catonia carolina. Next base: position 5,262,193 of record JAQMRL010000002.1, read on the forward strand.
ACATTGTAGAGATTTATTTTGTGATATGATTGTTTTACAGAGGTGTTAAGCCAGATCAAGAGCTCACTAGGCAGTTGTTAGAAGAATTAGAAAATGAAATCAGATCGAATAAAGTCGAGGAACCGGATAATTCAGTCGCTTTAGATGAAAATCTTCAGAAGATTATCTATTCTAATGTTTTTGGCAACATTAAAGAGAAAATATACAAGGTAAATTACAAATATTCTAGTTCTGTACTATCTCTTGTAATATATGATGATCATCATAAATATGGAGTACATATCCTGGCCTGTTACAACTTAACACTTGATAATCTGCTACTATTTTGTTAACAAGTTTAGCTGCTATCTCTCCCAAGTTAGTCCAATAGCACATTGTCCAGTCGGCTGAACACAGATACAAAAATTAGAAAACATAAATTGATTAATTCTGTTTCTTATCACATGGTCAGCCAATTAAATGGCTGAATCATCTAAGAACAGAAGAGATAGAGGTGTAAAAGACACTAATCAGAGTTATCTCCTCTGAAAGTAATGAATTTCATTATACAGCCACACCCTGTGGTGAATGAAGTGAAATGAGGTGTCATTTGCAGAGTGGCAAATATGTGCTTTTCAGAGGGCCCGGCTTGCTGATAAGCGTACTTTTCCACTCGGTGAGGAAGCCAGTGGTAAACCACCTCACTCCTCGTTTTACTTAGTAAAACCTCTACACGTTCAAACCAGCCTTTTGGCTGATAACCTAAACAACAACAAAATTGATTAAAATGTAATAACAAAAGAATACAAGGAATAACATCGGAGCCGGCTATCCTAAATGATGCACTACCACGCCACCCTACCCAGGTAACAATGCCAGTCACATAACATTATACTTTCTCACCTCAACTATTACTAGTGTACCGTCTACGAGGTTTATTCGGAAAGTAACGTCTGATTTTTTATAAAACAAACAATCACAGATTTTTTTCAAAGAACTTTTTTTATTTATTCCTCACATGTTTCTCTGCGTTTTTACATAATTTCTTTATTTATTTAAACATTAGTTATACTGTTCTACAAGCTTTTGTATGCCTAAGTCATAGACATCTGCTACCTATGAGGTTAACCAGTATTTAATTGCTTCTTTCATCTTGCCATCTGTGGCAAAGCCGTTGCCGCTGAGAGACCAAAAGTTGTTCTACCCACATTCGGAAATGCCAGTGCTAAAGTTGAAATTGTGAATCGCCAGTCTTCATGAATCTTTTCGTCCATGGCATTGACCAAATCTTGTGTGTTGTTTACGGTCTCAGTTCAAATATGTTTAAAACAATTGATCAGCCCTCCAGTGATTTGGTTTTTGCCAGCAAGGAATGTTTCATTTGTGTAAATTCGTTGACAAATAAGTAAAGTGTATAGGCCCAATGCGATGAATGACAGCAAAGTGCGTAAGTGGATGAAAGCTTTCAAGGATGGACCGGAAAATGTCCATGTTGAACTGCATACAGGTCGACCATCACATACGCACTTAGCTGTCACTCTTCGCATTGTGGCCATACACTTCACTTATCTGTCAACGAATTTACGTTGCTGAAATGTTCCTTGCTGTCAAAAATCGAATCACTTGTGGGCTGATCAATTGTTTTAAACATTTTGAATGGACACTGTAAACAACACACTGCAACAATACTAATGCAAATGGCTTCGTTTGTCAAGCAAGGCATGCCAGTAGTCTGTGCGCATGCGCGTTTCAATGTTAACGCAACATTCGATTAGCTACAGCAATTCGGACCTCACTTTCCGAATAACCCTTGTATATTTTGAAATGACTAGATTTGTGTAAAGTAGACAATAACTTCATGTTTTGATTCTTAATATCAACGTTAAAATAAACCCAACAATATTGTTATTTTTTTGTATTATTCGATATGGCATTTAGATTTACCATGAATTTTTTTGAATAGAAATGGGTGAATAAAAATTATTCTACCAGCAAGCTGCATACATGTAGAAGATATATACTAAATAAACAAGCCATATTAGGAGGGTTAACTTGCCATATTAAAAATTCTCATTTGCTGCATGCCGTTCAATCTGTTCCAATTTCCTTCGGTGTCGTCTGCTAGAGACGTTCACCCATGTAATGTTCTCATGTACTTTGATAAACTACTATAATTTTCAATTTGATTTGTTCTGTTAGTTTCAATTGTGTGTGTTAACTCTGATATAGTGGGATCCACTGAAAAATGTTTGTGATTAGGTCATCAGTTGAAAGGTTGTTATGAAACTCTTGAGGCTTTTTAAGTAAAATGAGGAGTGAGGTGGTTTACCATTGTCTTACTCATTGAGTGGAAACGTATGCTAATAAGTATTTCAGGCTTTCTCAAAAGCATCTAATTTCTACCCTGCAAATGACACCTTCACTTCATTCACCATAGGGCCTGTCTGTGTAATGATTCATTACTCTCAAGAGGAGATACCTGTGACTAGTGTCTTTTACATCTCTGCCTCTTCTGTTCTTAAACGCTTCAGTCATATAATTGGCTGACCAAGACAAATAATCTGACAAGAAGGAAATTGAAGCAGCATTGAGAAGAATACAGGTTGGCGAATAAGATACTTTACTTACTTTACTTTACAATAAGGGCGTTCAGGCTTCTGCAGCCCCTCCTCACCGCGACCTAAAAGATCTTTTGTGATTGCCCCTATTCCTATTTCTGCAAGACCCACACTTTCGATAAAGCGCAGGATCTGCCTAGGATCTAGTGCACTTATCTGAGAAGGTGTTTACACAACCTTACCCATCAGCGCTCTTCTTTTGCAGCCAACCACTTTGCAACTGCATATACATATAAGTGTGCGACCCCCTGAGCCGCACAGACCTTAATGGCCAATATTTCATCTTAGAAGACGGTTATGTTACACCCAAGGGCCAGGGAAATCTTTCCCCAGGCCCCCACTCCCGCTCTTCCGCTCATCACTGAGCCGTCAGTGTACCAAAAGGTAACCCCTTCCGGTATCACTGGCTGTCCCTCCGCCCACTCCTGACGATCAAAAGTTTTCACCCTCAGTGTGTCGGAGAAGTCGTATGCTCTGTACATACGGTCCCGAGGACCACCTACCACACCCATCCCCTCAATCCCTTTGAAGATCTCGGTGTGGCCCATCTCCCCTGATGGGACCTCGATCCCGCCCTCCAGCCTCAAGGCAGTTCCTATCGCCTCCTTCTTCACTTGAACATGAATAGGAGGCAAATCAAACATCGCCTCCATAGTAGCCGTTGGACCAGTGCTCGTTGCACAAAATATCCTTAGGCGGGCCAATCTCTTCAGCTTCCTCAGCCGATCTGTTCTTGGCCACCATACAAAAGCTTCGTACGTGACCATTGGCAGGATGATGCTCACATAAGCCCATTCTGCCATACGAGGCCTAAGCCCCCAAGTCCTCCCAAACGGACTCTTAAACATCCATAAGGCCTTTGCAGCCCTCTCAACAGTCCTTGACATGTGGCCCCTCCAAGTCAGGCCCCTATCCAGGACAACCCCCAGATACTTCACCTCAGGGGAGTAGCTCAAATCCACTCCTTCCAGAGTCAAAGCATCTAGAGCCATCTTCCTTTTCCTAGTAAAAGGAACAACAACCACTTTTAGTTGTCGTGTCAGCTAGGAAAATAATCAGTCCGCCCCTGCATAGCCCCGCGTACAGGGGTAAGGCAAAATACTGTAGGATTTAGCCAAGTATCCTACAGGCACCGTTAAGACACTGATTAAATGCCCCAGTGCCATCCACCCTTCGGCACGGTAAACGCCTGACACCTTTGGGTTGGGCAAAAGCTACAGTAGGAGAAGTTGCCTCTAGCACGGATAGAAAAAGTGCTAGATGCCAGGGATAAGGATCAGGATAGACAGACAGAAGCCCAGCATCTCAGCTCACCTCGGCGGGACCAAAGCATGGCTGAAAAGTAACCATAGGATGCCGAGGAGTTTCCAGAGGCACAGGCACGAAAAACTGCTACAGAAAGTAAGGGAGCAGGTGTGCTCTCTTGGACGTGATGCTTCGGCACATGCAAGCCAGCCGATCACTGACTTACTTCGCCTCCTGGCGAATAAGATAGTAATAATATTGTACAAAAACATTTGTTTGTTTGTTTGCAGGTTTACAAGGTGTCCAGTTTAGATGGACTTCCACTGCTTTGTATTCTTTCCAATTCTTCGCTGTACGTAAGCGGCATAAGTCCCATTAATCAGACGATATTCAATCATCATGTTATTCCTTATTCACAGCTCAATTCTATTATCGTAAGTAAATAATAGCTTTTCAACTGCATGTTAATGTTATAAAGAAGTATTAGTTTTTCTTTATTTCTTTTGTCACCGACCGGGGCCAACGACACGTGGCAAAACTTTGCTTGCAAAATTGGTGGCCCTGAAAAGGACCATTTAATTGGTTGGGGGTCCTGAAAAAGACCGTTTGAGTTTTTGTGGTGGCTCTGAAAAGGGCTGTTGTTGATTGGTTCGGCAAGCCGGCATGTAGAGAGCGGAGCCCGAAGAGTGACGGCTCGGCTAGCGGGTTCAGGCCTAGCTCTCCCTTAGCGGCAGTTGGGTTTCCACTGCAGTTTGACAGTGGTGGCCCCCAGAGCCCCGCAGTGTCGGGTCGGCCGATAGCACGGCTGAGGCGTTCTCTCCAGTCCCGCACTGAATTCTATCTTCACCATGGTACCATCAGGCAGGCACGGGCTTTCTTCAGCTGCCGGGTAGGAGCAGGCTGACTGGTGTGGGAATGTGCGTCCGCCACTGGTAGTTCTGACCAGGGATGGTGCATCTGGTCTCAGCTGGGCTCTTCTTCTTTCTCCTCCGTTTAAGGGTTGGATGACAAGTGTACCTTTGGGGCCAGTGCAGTCGCTAAAATCCCCCTTTGGTGAGTTTATTTCATGGTGGAGGAGAGGCACTACCTGCTGCACGTCGGTAGTGTTCCTCGTGGCAGGCAGTTTCTCGGACCGTCTGCTGTGCTGATAATGGTGGGGGCGTCAGAAACAGTTTGCAAGCGGTAATTTCAGAAACTGTCCAACTGATTTAACAAATTCTTTCATTGTTGGAAGTTTAGAGCTTCCTGAGTCCATGTATTACACGGACTTGGTATTTTGCGTGAAGTATTAATTTCTCTTGCCATATATAAATATTTAGGGAAGGAAAGTACTGTTTTCATATTGAGTTTTCCCTGGAAATACATTTTTTCAGGCCCCCTGAACATGTTTTACTCTCGCTGGACAAGTTTATGATGGTGATCAGGCTTAAAGCAACTCATGATAGTGCTGCACCGCAAAATACAAAAAACTACAACTTTTGTACTCAGGCCTACAGTAGTTTGATATTGTTGTTATATTTTATTGCTCAAACCTTTTTGAAATCAACAAATAGTATTAAAAGGTTTAGGATGCTTGCCATACATAAATTTTTACAGTCGGCAAGGCAGGCTTAAGTAAAATGTTGGCCGGACCTTGGTAGTCTCACTAAAATTTTAAACGGACTTGACCAAATTCAGTTGACTACTGATGTAGGGTAAGAGAAAGTGAAAATTGTTACTACAGTAGAACGTCAATAATCCAGATTAATTGGGGACTGGATCCCATCCGGATTATGAAATGGTCCATATTTTCGAAATGAACCTATGAAAGACCCAGTAGATGTCTTAAATTTAAAATATTAGCTTCAATCGACCATAATTTAATATGATGTTTTGAGAAGAGGAGCGGGAAAATAAAACCATTCATCTATAGGTCGGGTTCGAGCTCCGTGTAGTTGCGGGTTGACGGGTACGGGTGAGGTATAATGAATGAGTGATGCATGCTGGGAATACGATTGTTGTATTACTCTAATAAAAAACATTCGTTTTCAAACTTTCCGTATTTAAAATATTTGTTTGTATTTATTACATTTATTTATTTATTTATATGTTTTGATATAAAATGGTAGGTTAAATATTATGAATCCGACCAAGTTAATAACCCGGTAGATATTTGTTAAATTAATGCGCCGGATGATAAGAATATGTTTTTAGTCTAGTTAGTAAACGCTACCACTACAAATGCATCAGCTGTGAAATACTACTGACTCATTCATTCTCCCACTACTATAACAGCCGGCTGCATCGGCGAAGTTGGTAACGTGCTCGCCTCTCATCATGCGGTCTTGGGTTCAAATCCCATTCAGGCACGGCATTTTTTCATACGTTACAAAAATATCATTTCATCATTCACCGTCTGCATTAGCAGTAATTGCAGAACAGTCGGACGTTAAACAAAAAAAAAAAAAACTTCTATACAACGCATTACATTCCTTCCAACTACACGGAGCTGGGACTCAAGCTATACATACAGTATGTAGTAAAATTTTTACATGTTTTATTTAAAGGAAAAATCTGGTGTGAAACACTCACACAACTTTCTCTTGCCAATGCAAATAATTAACAATAAACCTAACATTAGTATTAAAACATTAGAAATGAACAAAAACTAACCTCAAAAACATAACCTTATTTTAATCATGAGTGGAAGACGCAAAATGACAATTGAACTCAGTTTGGCTTAAAAATACAGAAAATCACGCTTTCACGCTAAACTAGGCTCTGTAGAGAAAAATGCTCTAAACAAAAGTTGTAGATCTTTTAATTTTCTATAAATTTAATTATATACACTTTTGTCGTAAAATGCATACTAAGACCGAAATGTTAAAAAAATCGATTTTTCCCACGTTTTCGTGAGAAAAAAAACAGAAAATCGCAAATGACCGCTAAACTAAGCGTTATACAAAAAAATGTTTGAAACAGAAGTTGTAGGTTTTTAAATTCTCTACAACTTTTATTATATAAGTTTTTGCGCTAAAATTTATATTAAAGCCGTAATCTTAAAAATACAACGTTTTTACGTGAAAACAGCCTCACCGAGAATTTCAGCAAACATGGCGCCTACCCTATCTTGTAGAGAATAAAAAATTGAGTAAAATAGGCGATTTTAAAAAAATCGTAGGACCAGTTTTTGAGAAAATCGCAAAAAACTGAAAAATTATACGAATAAACTACTACTTCCGGTTGACCGATTTTGATGAAAATGTTCGTGTCGCGTCCGGTAGTGGTATGTAACTTAAGTTTCAAGTTTCAAGTTCGTATGATGTTCCGTTCTTGAGATATTCTGTTCACACACAGACACACACACACACACACACACACACACACACAGACCAATCGCTAAAAACATGTTTTTTGGGTTCAGGGGGTCTGAAAACGTATAGATCCGGTGAAAACTCGATTTCGAAAAATCGACATGAAAACAATACTTTCCTTCCTATATATTCATATAGGCAAGAGAAAGTAAAAATACTGTATTGTATGTCTGATTTTGTGTCAGTAAATCTAGGCCTACAACAAACTAATGTATTATAAATAACACACAACATGGCACTTGCCTGCACTTTATCAGTAATGGTGATATTAGTCATTTTTGGCATTTTTATACAAATGCATACATACTGTAACTGTATGAGCTGTCAATTTTTTCGCCAGAATTGAATCCAAATTACCGATGGTGCAGATTTTTGACGTCCGTATTGTCATTCTACTCTATTTTGATGAAGAAATTTTCCATTTTATTTGTTTAGTGTAACGTCATTTGGCGAATCAGCATAATACCGTCATTTGAAAACATTGCAATAAATCATCTGTAAGCAGATATTTTCATGAAAACACAATTTTTGTAATTCTCTTCCATTCTCTTTTATTATTTTTACCTGGGCACAATAATTGGTTTAAAATTTTGTCAATTTGAAACAGTAAGGTTAATATTTATGTATTATTTATTTCAGATCGGACCAAACAGTCAAGTTATGATGTTAGCCGTAACAGATAGAAGCCAAAGAGTCACTATATTAACGACGTTAGGGCAACACATGGTGAATGAAATGTTGGCGCATTTAGAATTGGCTGTTAGACGAGCTCTTGGCACTTCAACGATTGCAATACAAGAACTGACGTTGAGAAGTATGATAGAGTTGAAACGAATGATTGTCAAACAGTCTTCTGTTCAGCAGGTAGTAATCGACTGTTTGTGTTAATACAGGTTTTCAAAAAGATTTTAGGATGAGTGAAAAATTTGTTTTTACATGTTGATTTTGTTTTATTTATCTGTTGATGAATATTTAGAAGATGTTTCGAGGTATAAGAAAAAGATATTCAAAATTTTTTCTTAAAAGGAATGTATTTACTTGTGTAGCTCCTCTCAGTGTAAAAATATCTCTGCAGAATGACTCACGATATTTGTTACTATAGATACTGTAGTCACGAGATTGCCTTTTGCGTATGTGTGTGTGGGCTGTGAGGAAGGGAAGTGAAGTATTTGCAGTGCTGCCAACCTCAACAGTGAGACACTACTCGTACATTTCACTACCGTCCAGTTTCTAGACACATATTGTTAGCTGTGGTTTATTTTGAGAAAATGTTTAATTTACTGTAATTACGAATGAATCACCTTCTTTACTATTGCTGACATCGGCGTTTTCATTATAAGTCTCTCTAGTATCTATCTAACCTTTTTTTTTTAACCAGGTGTCAACAAAACTGTTTAACAATAGCTTCTTCACATCCTTAATTTCCTTCTTTACTTTTCGAATTGTGGAAAGAGAAACATCACAGTAGTTAGCCGCTCGCTCACGGCTTTTGTTAAGAGGCACAGATAGGCAGTTTTGTTTAGCTTCAACTTCACAACATTTTATTACATTGCATTCTTCAGCACTGTGAATAGTTCAACCACGTTTTTGAGAAACCGACATTTGTGTTTACTGTAACAAATAGTTATATTCATACGGTTAACCTACAGAAGGTTTCGTGATATACTGTATGTGCTCTGGGTATTGTATAAGTTGTTGTGTTTGTCGTACTGAAATTAAAGCAGTCGCGCATGCGCACTGATGCTTTTCCCCCTTTACCCCTCGTTGCAAACTCGTGACTTAAGTGACTATACAAGCCATTCTGCAGGGAAGAATGTATGGAAAGCATGGCCCTGGCTGAAGAAGGGTGACATAGGTTCGAAATCTTAGAACGTGGTTCGGGAAGAGTTCAGAAAAGCTATTTTACAGCGCAATAAACAAGGTGAAAATTGCTAAGATAGTCGACAACATTCGGAATGAAGAAAAAGAAGCAATTCTCACTCTCCCTACTGCTCTCTTTCACCCCATACTCTCCCCTTTCCCCTTGTTGGCGCTGTGACATGGTTGCTGTTGCCGATAGATGGCGCAGCAGTCAAACCTCTCGCAGTGTGTGTGCCAAGTGGTAGGATATACTTGAGGGACCGATGAAAGCGATAGTTGAGAAGGTGATCAGACAGTATAGATTCCATCACTAGAGAAGGTCGATACAGAGGAAGAATTATTGCTCAACATTGAGTTTTTTCTTGCTCCATACATTTCTCTTCCCTACCACTCACTTCACCAGCGACTGCTCTTCTTGTAGGCAGCGGTAAAAGGTGCTCGCTGCGTAGGCGACTGCTCTTATTTGATTAGGCAGCAGTACAGACGACCCCGCTTCGCTTCACCGGCGACTGCTCCTCTCGTAGGCATTGGTAAAAGGTGCTCGCTGCGTCGGCCACTGCTCCTATTTGATTAGGCAGCGGTAAAGACGACCCCGCTTCGCTTCACCGGCGACTGCTCCTCTCGTAGGCAGCGGTAAAAGTGCTCACTGCATCGGCGACTGCTCCTATTTGATTAGGCAGCGGTACAGACGACTCCCCTTCGCTTCACCGGCGACTGCTCCTCTCATAGGTAGCGGTAAAAGGTGCTCGCTGCATTGGCGACTGCTCCTATTTGATTAGGCAGCGGTAAAGACGACCCCGCTTCGCTTCACCAGCGACTGCTCCTCTCGTAGGCAGCGGTAAAAGTGCTCACTGCATCGGCGACTGCTCCTATTTGATTAGGCAGCGGTACAGACGACCCCGCTTCGCTTCACCGGCGACTGCTCCTCTCATAGGCAGCGGTAAAAGGTGCTCGCTGCATTGGCGACTGCTCCTATTTGATTAGGCAGCGGTACAGACGACCCCGCTTCGCTTCACCGGCGACTGCTCCTCTCATAGGCAGCGGTAAAAGGTGCTCGCTGCATTGGCGACTGCTCCTATTTGATTAGGCAGCAGTACAGACGACCCCGCTTCGCTTCACCGGCGACTGCTCCTCTCATAGGTAGCGGTAAAAGGTGCTCGCTGCATTGGCGACTGCTCCTATTTGATTAGGCAGCGGTACAGACGACCCCGCTTCGCTTCACCGGCGACTGCTCCTCTCATAGGTAGCGGTAAAAGGTGCTCGCTGCATTGGCGACTGCTCCTATTTGATTAGGCAGCGGTACAGACGACCCCGCTTCGCTTCACCGGCGACTGCTCCTCTCATAGGTAGCGGTAAAAGGTGCTCGCTGCATTGGCGACTGCTCCTATTTGATTAGGCAGCGGTACAGACGACCCCGCTTCGCTTCACCGGCGACTGCTCTTCTCATAGGTAGCGGTAAAAGGTGCTCGCTGCATTGGCGACTGCTCCTATTTGATTAGGCAGCGGTACAGACGACCCCGCTTCGCTTCACCGGCAACTGCTCCTCTCATAGGTAGCGGTAAAAGGTGTTCGCTGCATTGGCGACTGCTCCTATTTGATTAGGCAGCAGTACAGACGACCCCCCTTCGCTTCACCGGCGACTGCTCCTCTCATAGGTAGCGGTAAAAGGTGTTCGCTGCATTGGCGACTGCTCCTATTTGATTAGGCAGCGGTACAGACGACCCCGCTTCGCTTCACCGGCGACTGCTCCTCTCATAGGTAGCGGTAAAAGGTGCTCGCTGCATTGGCGACTGCTCCTATTTGATTAGGCAGCGGTACAGACGACCCCGCTTCGCTTCACCGGCGACTGCTCCTCTCATAGGTAGCGGTAAAAGGTGCTCGCTGCATTGGCGACTGCTCCTATTTGATTAGGCAGCGGTACAGACGACCCCGCTTCGCTTCACCGGCGACTGCTCCTCTCATAGGTAGCGGTAAAAGGTGCTCGCTGCATTGGCGACTGCTCCTATTTGATTAGGCAGCGGTACAGACGACCCCGCTTCGCTTCACCGGCGACTGCTCCTCTCATAGGTAGCGGTAAAAGGTGCTCGCTGCATTGGCGACTGCTCCTATTTGATTAGGCAGCGGTACAGATGACCCCGCTTCGCTTCACCGGCGACTGCTCCTCTCATAGGTAGCGGTAAAAGGTGCTCGCTGCATTGGCGACTGCTCCTATTTGATTAGGCAGCGGTACAGACGACCCCCCTTCGCTTCACCGGCGACTGCTCCTCTCGTAGGCAGCAGTAAAAGGTGCTCGCTGCATCGGCGACTGCTCCTATTCATTTAGGCAGCGGTACAGACGACCTCCCTTTTGTTTGCGGTGGCTGCTCCTCTTGAGGTAGCGGTGAAGGCTTCCCCAGCCATTCCTTTCTTCCTTTTGAGCTGCGTCGCCCGGCCGGTCCTATGATGACTCTACCGATTGAGCTACTACAAGCCGGTGGCGACAGATTTTAATATTATTAAACACAATTCTATAGAAAAAAGAAGAAGATGAAAGAAAAGGAAAAAATGAACAATATTTTGTACTATTAATGGTATTAAAATAATTCTAATCAAAAAATACATGTTTCTTTTGATCCAATTCATTATTCAGCACTTCACTATTTATATTAAGACTCCTATGATTGAATAACAACCGAGTTGGCACAACATTGATGAGTCGGCTACTAATGTATTTTAATTGTTTCCTAACAATTGTTAGATTTGAATTTACTATTGCAAATTTATTTACATTTCCAGGTCTTAAACTATAAGTGGACTGATTTAAATATTAAATTAATCTCTATATTTAAGAATATATTTTAAGTACATTCGTGTTACATACATTCTTATAGGATAATCCGAACATTATGAATTTCGAACAGGTCCCCCGTTCCCAATTAGTTGGTTGGGTTGTTGTGTTTCCCCAAATTGTATCCGAATTGTGGATTTTATGTTGCAGATCATCTTAACTTTTTTCAGTCACTATTTGATCGTTTACTAGTAGTAAAAATGTTTACCTCACTCTCTATCAGATTTCTCCAAATTGACTATATTCTTGAATTGTAAATAGTAATGGTTTTGTTAATTACTTTTTATTACAGAGTGAAGATCTTGAGCATTACGTTTGGGTAAACGTAGGTGATTCAAGTTTCATTCCAGCCAGTTGTCCACTGGGTCCTACTAAATCGGGTCATCTGATGTTTAGGCCCCATAAAAATTCTTCTTGGTTACCTGGTTATGTGTTATTAAAGTAAGTACGTCATCAGAATGATAATTTCATTTTTGTAATGTAAGTTTAAAAAATTTATTTACGACAAGTCTGGAAAGTAAGTACTGTTTAGGGGAAAAAAATACAAGCAATATTTGTCTATTTTACCAAATTGCCGACCGCATTGGCGTAGTTGGTAACGTGCTCGCCTCTCATCATGTGGTCTTGGGTTCGAATCCCATTGAGGCACGGCATATTTTCATACATTACAAAAATCATTTCATCCTTCCTTCACTGTCTGCATTAGCAGTAATTGCAGAACAGTAGGACGTTAAACAAAAAAAAAACCAAACTTAAGATTTTTTTTGTATGTATGATTTGTGTAATTTGAAATGTACATGAATTTGTACATTTTAGTGTTCACTTGAAAATGATGACTAGTCGCATCACATTAAATTGCACAAATAATATAGAAAAAAAATTTTAAGTTCAGTAAAATAGACAAACATTTCAGTGAAATCATAGAATCATGTAATAATAAAAACAAAAATGAAATTGAAAAATATGAGGTGTTCCATGTACACAAATTTTTAAAATTCAAATATATATTTCCAACCACCAGAATACTGTAACAGAAAACACCAATGTTTATAGCGCTTTCGTGTATCTTTTACACATCTTCAGTAAATTAATATTTTTTAAAATATTTTTCACATCAAAATTTAAAACTTTTATATAATACGGCTGTTCATAATCGTATATAGGATGTTTGATAAAATAAAATAGCAAATATTTAAATAAACAGAAGCAAGACTTTTTAAATGTATGAGTTAAATTCAAAAATGATGAAACAATATTTACTGATGCTGCTATCTGCAAAGAATATTAAGGTTATTTAAATTTAAATAATGAAACTGTTTTATATGGATTTAGACCCACTGGGTTGGTCTAGAGGTAAAAGTCATTGCCACGAATCAGCTGTATGACAGCTGATTTGCAGCGACAAAGGGCCCTGGTTTAAATCCTATCAAAGGGTAGTTACTTTTATACGGATTTGAATACTAGACTGTGGTTACCGGTATACTTTGATGGTGGGGTTCAATTAACCATACTCTCTCAGGAATGGTCAGCATGGGTCTGTACAAGTTGACACTTCATTTACACGTCATACACATCATCTTCGTCTCTTTAGTTATGGGATTGCTCATTATTCTGAATTGAACAGATTGCAATGTATAGGAATAAAAATAATAATATAGATTGATACTATTTTTCAAGGGTGATGAGCTCTGAACGTTGGCATTGCCCCCTACCCACTTTATAGCTAGCCAATGACTTGCCAGCAACGTTGCCAATACTTGCTCATGTAGCTCTGTTAAATATTTAATCGGCCATTTTTTTGGTCTTTCAGTAATACGAGGGCAATCCAGAAAGTCTGTCACGTTTTGATATAAAAAAAAACTAAGTACAAGAAAAAAATTTTATTACATACATTTGAATGTGCAACTAAAATTCTATTTTTCTACATAATCACCTAACAAATTAAGACACTTATCATAGCGGTGAACTAATTTTGAAATGCCGGCGTCATGAAAGTCTACCGCCTGTGATTTTAACCAGTTAGTCACACCCTCCTGCAGCTCCGCGTCGTCATCAAAGCGCTGCGTCGCAAGTCATGTCTTCATTGTCGGGATCAAGTGATAATCACTGGTCGCAAGGTCCGGACTTTATGGCGGATGTGGGAAAACCTCCGATTTGAAAGCATCCAGGACTTCTCGTGTTCGATTGGCCGTCCACTTTGTTCTTCCTCGTGAACATTAGTTCGGCCATTTTTGAACTGAATGCACAAACGCCGTACTCCACTTTCAGTGTAAACATCGTCCCCATAAACTTCACAGATTTGGCGATAAATCTCAATTGGTTTATTGTTTTTAGTCAACAATACCCGTATTACCGATCGTACTTCACAACTGGCAGGATTTTGAATTGCGGCACACATTTTAAATTGTTGTTGAAAAACAACGAAGAGCGACACAGACCTCTCGCTAGCACGGCTGGATAGCCTCTGAACAGAGAAACGCCGTGGCACCAAAATGGCTGCGATAGCTCCACCCCTAGCGGCTACAACGCAAAACATGACAGACTTTCTGGACCGCCCTCGAAATTATAACCTACAAACATACAATCAGCTGATTATATTATAAAGTATTGCATGTTAACGTGCTCTATAATCGATGTGTTCAGTATGAGATGCAAGACGAGAGTGAACTATTACAGCTTTTATACGTATGCGCATGTAATGTTTGTCAGGTACAATCTGGCAATGCTAGCTAACGTTCTGATTGGTCTAAACCTGTGTAAGAGGAGAGCTCATCAACCGTGGAAAGCATATTAGTTTCAATTTTATCTATTCTGATGATGTTGGATCCACCTACCTATCAGTAGATAGTAGGATTTTAGGATTTTAAAAAAAGGGGAAAAATAAGTGATAGCAGCTGTAACAGTTCAGTTAAATATTGAATATTTTTACAGTAGGATTGAAAATAGGCTGCAATACGATTATAAATATTTATTTATAAGTGAAGAATTTGTTAAATTGGTTTTAATTGGTGTTAACAGGGCAGGAGTGTTGTATGTGTTTGCCGATGCAAATCAGCGCCTACCAAATCATGCAGTGCCGCTTCACTCGGGTCAGTGCGGTGGTTGTCGTAGAGTGCCTCATCCTAGTCGTCCTCATACGTTTGAAATTCTTCTCCCGTGTCCTGGTGCTACGTTCCAGTTAGCTGCTGCCGATGAGTACGAAGTTTCCGATTGGCTGCAGGCGTTTGTCCAAGCTGCATCCGGGGTAAATTTATCATTCCCATTTTAACTTTTAATGGGCTCTACTATTTTTGTTTCCATAACAGGCTGGTGGAGTGTGAAATTATTTACACTCAACCTGCTAATTCCTGGGCGCTTCTTCTTCAGGTGCCTTCTCCATTACAAAGGTTGGCTATCATCATGGTTAGTCGTACTGGTTTTAATGTCTACTGCTGCTCTGAAAAGGTCATGCGACGAGCAGTTAAACGCTTCTCTCAGGTTTCTTAACCAGGATATTCGTCTGCATCCCACCAAGCGTTTACCAACGAATTTCCCTTGAAACTTTACGTTAACTTATAGAAACAGGGCACTTGGTCAGCTAATAATATGACTAAGAACTATTACACACCAACGCTGCTAAGAAACCATTTTTTGCTGCTGCCACGCTGCTGTGGAACTCAAATCGAATAGCCTCATTTTGCAATATGGATTCAGAGTAAGAAGTTCCCGGTTTGGCTCTTTTAATAAAACAGAAATATAAACAGCAAAGACAAAGGAAATATTAGATACGTCCTTCATTACATTCTAGAGCAATAAGTGGCCACTTTAATACAATCTACGGTGAGTTATGGCAAGACAAGGTAAAGTTTTTTAACTACTTCAGAATGTATACAAGTTGTTTTAATGTCATTTTAAATATTTTAAGAAACAACTTGATGCGGCAAGATACAAATCAAATTTATAAATTAAAATTGAAATGAAAAGTTCAGTGTCGAAAGGCATCACTGTTCATTTCATAAGTACAAACTATTCACTAGTAACTGGAGTAATTGGTACAATCTCTTGGCAGCACGGCTTGCACTCTGGTGAGAAAGGAATCCGCTGCTAGCCACGCCGAAGCAGCATTGCAATTGCGTTGGTGTGTAGTTGTATTATTAAATACATTTAAATTGGATGCACGCTGCTAAACAACGTTGGTGTGTAAGAGTTGTAAAGCATTTAAGAACAGAAAAGGTACAGGTGTAAAATAAGCTAGTCCAAGTTATCTCCTCTGCGAGTAATGAATTTCATTGTACAGCCAGACTCTGTGGTGAATGAAGTAAAGGTGCCTATTGCAGGATGGAAAGTAGATGCTTGTTAGAGGGCCTGGCATGCTGATAAGCATACCTTTGCACTCGGTGAGTGTTGGCAATGGTAAACCACCTCACTCCTTGTTTTACTTAGTAAATCCTCTAGAGGTTCAAACCACACTTTCGGTTGATAACCTTAACAATAAATTTTTAAGGGGTGGGAAAATGTGGTAGAAACAATTTTGGGTTAATCTCTAGTTTCAGTTTTTTCAAAGGTAATAGAAAAGACTGCCCATAACAGACAGGTAGAGTGTCAAATTATTTACACTCAAACTGTTCATTGCAGGGCTAAAATAAATAGTTCTGTTTCTTATCACATGGTCAGCCGATTAAATGACTGAATTATTTAAGAACAGAAGAGGTAGAGGTGTAAAAGACACTAATCAGAGTTATCTCCTCTGAAAGTAATGAATTTTTATTATACGGCCAGACCCTGTGGTGAATGAAGTGAAGGTGTCATTTGCAGAGTGGAAAATATGTGCTTTTCAGAGGGCCCGGCATGCTGATAAGTGTACTTTTCCACTCAGTGAGTTGTGGCAATGGTAAACCACCTCACTCCTCGTTTTACTTAGTAAAACCTCTACAGGTTCAAACCAGCCTACAGGCTGATGACCTAAACAACAACAACAATAGAAAAGATTATCTATGGACAGTTTATTGATTACAAGCAGGGGTATGATGTCCTTAGTAACAGCCTATCTGGTTTTAGGGCTGGTAAGTCGACAAAACAGTAATACTGTAGTATATCTCACAGAACCATGCAGCAGATATAAACAGACTACGGGTTGAAAGTTAATAAAAAGGTTGCTTAATCATGTTTCACTCTTACCAGCGTCTTCAGTCAAAAGTGGACAGAAGGAATAGGCAATTTATAATAGGATTGTTTTGTAATAGGTTTTATAATAGAAAAAATTGTTAAATGAAAAAATTGTGTAGTATTACGACTTCCTCCATACCACTGTAACTTTAACTCCATGGAATTGGTATGGGCACAAGTCGAAGGCTACGTTGGGAGTAACAACAAAACATTCAAGTTTAATGGCGTGAAAAATTTATTAATAAAAGATGTCTATAGAGTAGATTCAGACGCTTGGAAAAATTGTGTTAAACGTGTAATCGAAGAAGAAGAAGGAAAGGCGTGGTAAGTGGACAGTTGTGTGAAAATATTGAAAATATCATTATGAATGTCGGAAACGATGAAGATGATTCAACAGAAAGCAACTTATCGGTTAACAAGAGGAAGTGCATTTAGGTAGGGAATGAAAATTTAGTATGCTACTTGCTAAAAATATAGTCCGACAAAAGAATTTAGCCAATAAAAATAATTTTATTTTTAAATGAAATAGTAGGCCTATATCATTAATATAATATTAGTTATTTTTCATTTTGTTATTTGATTGAGCTTTCTTATCTGACGAGCGAAGAACATTTTTTGTAACTCGAATGGATTGCGCTTAGTTAAATCATAATTTTAATAAATTCATGTTTTGACGTGCTGCTCGGTTCTATGGGATGTAGTATAGAACTATAGGGTGATTCAAAAAGAGCGCCGGTTTTGATGTATCAAATTAAGAGATTTATTTTATTGAAAAACTGAAAATAAATACATCAACAAGTTCATCTTACCTTCCGATTTCATGTATGAAAAATGATGTCATGCATGTGTCTTCCTCTACTGCGCTGGCACGCATCAACTCGGTCCATGAAATTGGATATTACTGCACGACAAGTTTCGACTTCCATTTGCCCGATAACCCGTCGAATTTCCTCCTTCAAGTCATTCATGTTTAGGGGTTTATTGGCATACACTAATGAATTCAGATGACCCCAAAGATGAAAGTCACAAGGCATCAAGTCACACGACCTCGGTGGCCTTTGATGGTCGGAATTACGAGAAATGATGCGATCCTGGAACGGTTCACGGAGCAACAACATTGTTTCTCGTGCAGCGTGACAGGTGGCACCATCCTGCTGAAACCACAACTCGTCAATGTCCATTCCATCCAAATGACGCCACAAAAACTCCCTAATCATCGTACGGTATCGGTCTCCATTTACTGTCACGGCTTGTCCTTCTTGATTTTCAAAAAAGTACGAGCCGATGACACTGCCCGACCAAAAGGCGCACCAAACTGTCACTCGCTGTGCTTACATCTCCCTTTCATTAACCACGCGAGGGTTTTCTAAACCCCACATACGGCAGTTCGGTTTATTAACAAAACCGTTTAAGTGGACGTGCGCCTCATCACTTAAAATGAGTTTGTTTGCGAAGGTGTCATCAGCCTGCCGTTTTCTCAATACCCTGTCAACAAACTGTCGTCTCTTCTGGTGGTCTGCCACTTTCAAATGTTGCGTCAACTGAATTTTATACGGGTGATATTGGACATCGTACCGAAGAATTCTCTGTACAGAAGAACATCTTAAACCCAATTGTTGAGAACGGCGACGTATTGATTTTGCTGGGCTAACAGCCACACTGTCACGAACCAACGCAACGTTCTGCTCAGTTCGGCCAGAACGACGACGTCCAGATTTTTTAAGGTCGACTGTTGATTCATTCGGTGCTTCATTACGCCCTAGAGTACCGCGAAATCGCCTGACAGTAGCCGCATAACTCTCTCCACTCTGGTAAAATGTTTTGACGATTAACACTCGTTGCGTAATAGTAAACTTCTCCATGGTTAGACACAGACTGCGAGAGTACTACTCTGCGAACAAGAGAAACTACAACTGAATCGTCAATCGGAATGTTCTCCGAAATAGAAATGAGGTCAAACAATGTTGCCAACCGATAAACAAAAATTTACCAGCCGTTTAAAAACCGGCGCTCTTTTTGAATCACCCTATAGTAGAGATGGTAACAGATGCCTAAACGGTGATTCACACAAAGAGGACTATGCAAAAATCGTGCGCTGACTGTGCAGTGCTGCCACCGTCTTTTGCATTCTCTTTTTTACTTTCTCTTGCCTATATGAATATATAGGAAGGAAAGTATTGTTTTCATGTCGATTTTTCGAAATCGAGTTTTCACCGGATCTATACGTTTTCAGACCCCCTGAACCCAAAAAACATGTTTTTAGCGATTGGTCTGTGTGTGTGTGTCTGTGTGTGAACAGAATATCTCAAGAACGGAACATCGTACGAACTTGAAACTTGAAACTTAAGTTACATACCACTACCGGACGCGACACGAACATTTTCATCAAAATCGGTCAACCGGAAGTAGTAGTTTATTCGTATAATTTTTCAGTTTTTTGCGATTTTCTCAAAAACTGGTCCTACGATTTTTTTTAAAATCGCCTATTTTACTCAATTTTTTATTCTCTACAAGAAAGGGTAGGCGCCATGTTTGCTGAAATTCTCGGTGAGGCTGTTTTCACGTAAAAACGTTGTTTTTTTAAGATTACGGCTTTAATATAAATTTTAGCGCAAAAACTTATATAATAAAAGTTGTAAAGAATTTAAAAACCTACAACTTTTATTTCAAACATTTTTTTGTATAACGCTTAGTTTAGCGGTAATTTGCGATTTTCTGTTTTTTTTCTCCCGAAAACGTGAGAAAAATCGATTTTTTTAACATTTCGGTCTTAGTATGCATTTTACGACAAAAGTGTATATAATAAAAGTTATAGAAAATTAAAAGATCTACAACTTTTGTTTAGAGCATTTTTCTCTACAGAGCCTAGTTTAGCGTGAAAGCGTGATTTTCCGTATTTTTAAGCCAAACTGAGTTCGATTGTCATTTTGCGTCATTCACTCATGATTAAAATAAGGTTATGTTTTTGAGGTTAGTTTTTGTTTATTTCTAATATTTTATTAATAATGTTAGGTTTATTATTAATCATTTGCATTGGCAAGAGAAAGTTGTGTGAGTGTTTCACACCAGATTTTTTTCATAGGTTCCTTGTTAGTCGATAAAAACGGACTGCTATGATGAAGACGTGATTATTGTATGAGGAAAAGGAGTAGAAGCGATGGGACTGGGTCCACAATCTATGGAAAGCTAGGGAAGGCGATCAGTGCTCAGCCCATGTAGTGTGAATCATGATAAACTGTTTCTTTACATTTTAAATTTAAAAGACCGTTTTCTGATTCCTCTCAAAATGACACAGTCAGTGCACTGTATCTACAGTATTGAGACGAACTAATGTCCCCTAGCCGTGGGAGTGAGAGAATGCATAACGCTCTCACTCGCACAACCCATACGCGCCGTTCCAATAACATTGTCTTTAATTTTACTCGTTGTTGTGAGCGAGTGTTTATGCATGCAGTAAACTAACAAGCAAGATAACGACTGTAGTAAGTTTTCAGATTCGGATTATAACAGTAAAGACCTTTGAGCGCATGCGTAGTTATGCCACATATCTCCCTCTCACTCGCTTGGCTATGGGACATTAGTTCGTCTGATACCTATATGTGTGAATCGACTTTTAAAATCCACAACTTGTTGTTTTCTGGACCTTTCAAAGGCCTTTTGAAAAAAATAATTCATGTAATTAATTTTGTAATTATATTTTATAGGACAGTGATTCTGAAGTGATTCAAGATCAGCTGTCGGAAGCAGTTACCGGTTGCGGATTGTTGTTGACCACGAACCATTTATTGACGCTTAGTTTTCCTTACAAAGTTTTAGCTTGTGCTCAGCTTCAGTATATATCTTCGATTAAACTGGCATTTAATTGTTGCGTATTGGTGAGTTCATTTTCTTTTTTTCTTTTTATATCTTTTTACTGTTGAGGGGGAGTAGCTACCTCCCAGAAAAAAACTTTTTTTGTTTTGAAGAGTAAGAAGCTCATATTTTAACTAATCATTGAAGACACAAAGGAGAATGTGTGGCTGAATTTTCATAATTCTGAGACAACCACAACCCTTCCCCTAGGGGCTGGAGTGAAAATTCAGCACTTAACAAATATAATCATATCTCTGTTTATATTTGCCCAATCAACTTGATTTAAAAAAGAAAAAATAGTATAAAATGATTTAGGGATGCTGGAATTGACTAATATGATATACTTACTGTGAACATTTTTATTAATTTTTTTTTCGTAAGATTTTTTTACTTTTTCAGCTTTTAAACTCCATAAGAAATGTTCTGCTACGAGTTATTTAATAATTATGCCTAGGTCCTTAGAGCAGAATATACTGAATTATTGGAAAATATTTATTCATTTATCTTAATTAAAACTAAAAAAAAATTAAATTATTTTTCCTAATTTGTGTACGTTGCAATCTGTTCAATTCAGAACAATAAGCAACCCCATGACCCAATGAGATGAGGATGATGTGTATGACGTGTAAATGAGGTGTAGTCTTGTACAGACCCAGGCCGACCATTCCTGAGAGAGTATGGTTAATTGAACCTCAACCATCAAAGTACACCGGTAACCACTGTCTAGTATTCAAATCCGTATAAAAGTAACTACCTTTACTAGGATTTGAACCAGGAACCATCGTCTCCGAAAATCAGCTGTTAAACAGCTGATTTTGGCGACGACTTTACCTCTAGACCAACCCGGTGGGTTAATTAAAACTAATATTATGATTTTTTTAATGTTTACAAAACAATGAAGTCACAATTTTCAAAAATGAGCAATTAAATACAAATAATGTGGTCTGTACTGTGCCATCCAACTCATTTTGTATACAAACAGCAGTGAAACCAAATGTATAAAAGAGTAACTAAATGGCAAAATGAACAAGCTTCAAACTGGTGAAAAAATCAAGGGTTATTTTTTTTGGAAGATACTGTAATTAAAATGTGTTGTTTATTCGGTGTGAAAGCAAGTCTTGTCTGGGAAACTGATTAAATTTTGGTTTTTAATAATTTTACAATATAAATAAATGTGCCTTTAAAAAGTGCACATTTCAGGGAATCAAAAACGCCAAAATTTTTTTTTTCAATTTTTCGGTAGACTCCGTTCCCCCCTTCAGTTTTGGAAACCTGATGCTTACAAATCTAAACTTCCATATTATTCAAAATCAATTACTGATTGTCTATTAGAAAACTAAATAAAATGTATTAGAAATGTAATAACATTAAGAACATTTCTGAACGTAATTTTGACTAGTTAACACAACTTTAGCAATACAGCAGCCGATATATTTTTTTATACTTTATTTGTAGTTCTTTCTTTTTTTCTTCAATAGTTCCTTATATAAAATTTGAATTCTTAAATAAGTGTGAGAAAATAAAAAATTTGTGCATTGTGTTGTATATGCACAGGGAGAAAATTCATGAACAAATTGCTTCAATTTTTAAAATGTTGTGATAATTTGCATCCCTTTAAAAAAAATCTGAAAAATTACTTGATGGGTGATACTTTTTATAGCGTACAAGAATTTCTTTCTTGATAGTAGTGATACATTGTGTGATTCTTGTACGTATTTCAGTTCAGGTGTTATAACTGACATGTCCTATATTCCTCCTGGAATCTCCAGGGTGCATTAATAAAAAAAAGCGAAAATATCCTTCTCACAATCAAGGATTTGGCTTTCGCCTGTTCCGACTCACAAAAGCAACAAACTATTAAATCATTACCATCTTTCGCATGGCCTCCCAACATCTCTTCTCCTCACCGTTCTGTATTGCAAAACACTGAGTGGCGACCCTTACGTGCTCCCTCAATCGATTATAATATCCTGCAATCTTCCCATTCAGACTTGCGTTGTATATTTCTGTCGAAAATGCATTGTATAAAAAATTATGTTTGTTTCAGGAAACTGGCTGTAGAGAAATCAGTGAAGGTGGAGGTGATTGGATTATATATTTTGCTACTGATTTAGCTTTAGAAGAATTTTTAGAGAATTTAGTACATTTACAACCTTCCGTTTCAGAGGTAATATTAATCATTGTATTAACTTTTAAAACAATGTTACACTTTTGTGAGTTGTAATGTAAATATATTTTATTCTGGGTTTATTTTTTACCCCGACAAAAGTACTACTTACTTTCTGTTCAAAATGAAATCAATGCATTTTTAATGAGTTGTATACATAATAAGCTATTTTCATTGGCTGATGGTTGAAAACCATTCAATATGTTTCCCCGTACTGTTACGGTAGTGAAAATTTAGTCTCATGGCATTTTGCCTCAATATAGTTTAATTATAAAATGTTGTTTCTACTTTCTGCAGCATTATTCAAGAGAAATTGTTGTTTGGAATGTTCCATGTTCCTATGGAATGTTCCTATGTTAAAAGCCACAATCTTTTCCTTGGAAAAAACCATTGCTGACACAATATAACGAAACGACTGCTGTCACCACACTAATGCTTAACTGGAACATTTTAACTGTCTTAGGTAGTTGGCCTTGAGTACACTGTTGCCAACATACCGATTGGGGAACAGAAAATTTACCGATGTAATTTACCTTCTATCTTCTTATAATCAGGGTTGCGTCCTTAATAAAACAACCGTTAGATAAAAATTAATGATGAAAATATTACAGCATAAACATTAACCTGACTGGGTAACAAACTCAGGATCTCTGGCATCAAAGTCAGTTGCAATGACCATTATAATAATTGTTTGCCTTTCTACTGATGTACGAGGATCGTTCAGAAAGTAAGTTGCTTTGCCATCTTGTTGTAGAATGGTTAGGGATAGAGACGCGATCTAGGTAGCGCTGTGTTGCTACGTTCACTACAGGTCTGGCAATTATGCTGTAAAGGTCATTCCACCATTCTCTGTGTTTCAAACTAGTGATCAAAATGGCTGTGTCAGTCAACTCTCCCGCCAACTGTAAAGTCCGTGCAGTTATCCGATTTCTTTGGGCCAAAAAGATTAAACCTGTGGAGATTCATCGCGAATTGTGTATAAGGTGAAAACATGTATAAGTGAATAAATGGTGCCATTGTTTCACGAAGGATGCACTAATAATGTTTACGATGAACAGCGACATGGCCGGCCATCTGTGATTACTGGTGACTTTGTTGAAAAAATTGATGAAAAAATTAAGGAAAATCGAAGGTTCTGTATTATAGATTTGGTTCCAAGCAATTTTTATTTGTTTCCCAACATGAAAAAATGTCTCGGGTCATAGCACTTCAAGCACGACAAAGTGTTGAAAATTGCCGTTAATAAGTGGTTATGTGCACAGGTGGCGGAATTTTATTCACTTGGTATTGAAAAGCTTGTAACCAGGTATTATACCGTGCGTTCGGAAAGTCACTGTGCACTGGAATTGTGACTATGGATTTATGAAAATATGTATAAAGAAATGACTAAGCATTTTGGAAAAAAATTTATTCAATACCTTAATTACATTGTTAAACCGTGATTACATTGTTTATAGAAGGTGTTCGAAATGACCTCCATTGGCATCAATACAGCATTGCACTCGTTTCATTTTGTTTACAAACACCTTTCGCAACTGAAGAACAGTGATTCCTTGAATGTATGCCGTTATTGCGGCTTTAAGTTCGTCAATCGTGTTTGGTCTGTTCCGATACACAGTTTGTTTCGCCGCACCCCATAAAAAGAAATCGGGGGGAGTCAGATCAGGAGATCTTGCAGGCCACAAATTCTTTGAAATTATTCGTTCACCAAACACGTTGCATAACGTTTTATACAGTTGCGAAAGGTGTTTGCAAACAAAATGAAACGAGTGCAATGCTGTATTGATGCCAATGGAGGTCATTTCGAACACCTTCTATAAACAATGTAATCACGGTTTAACAATGTAATTAAGGTATTGAATAAATTTTTTTCCAAAATGCTTAGTCATTTCTTTATACATATTTTCATAAATCCATAGTCACAATTCCAGTGCACAGCGACTTTCCGAACGCACGGTATAAGGGGTTAAATGTGAATGGTAATTATGTTGAAAAATAGGTTAAAAGTTACTCTTTCAAATGTATTGATACTGTACTGTTTTTACGCCGGTCCGTAGTTTACATTTTGCCCACTGTCTGCACTGTGATGGGGTTGCTGCTGCTGATAGATAGCGCAGCGGTTACACCTCTCTCAGTGCATGTACCAAGTGGACAAATGGTATCTACCCACCGGCCGATGCGATAGTTGAAGGTGACCAGGCAGTATCGAGTCTACGTGATCGAAGGTCGATACGGAGGAATTGCTAGCTCAACTTTGAGTCAATTCTTTCTGTCACTTACACCTCCCTTCCCTACCCCTCGCTTCACCGGCGACTGCTCCTCTTCGGAGGCAGCGGTAAAAGGTGCTCGCTGCGTCGGCGACTGCTCCTGTTTGATTAGGCAGCGGTACAGACGACCCCGCTTCGCTTCACCGGCGACTGCTTTTCTTCGGAGGCAGCGGTGAAAGGTGTACGCTGCTTCGGCGACTGCTCCTAATCATTTAGGCAGTGGTAAAGATTACCTCCCCTTTCGCTTGCCAGCGGCTGCTCCTCTTTGAGGTAGCGGTGAAGGCTTCCCCAAGCAGCTGGTTTTACTTTTGAACTACGCCGCCGGATGCCCAGCCGGTCCTATGAGCTCTACAGACTGCGCTGCTACAAGCCGGTGGCGACAGTTGTACATGTGTTGAGCAAAGTGACTTAATTTCCGAGCGACCCTCGTACTAATTGGGCAGCTGGCTGATGCATGCATCTGCGTTTAGAGATCTATTTTTGTTTTTTTTGTTTTACGTCTGACTGTTCTTTCAATTTCTGCTAATGTAGTTGGTGGATAATGATAATAATGAAAATGAGCTATGAAAAAATGCCAGACCTGAACAGGAGTTGAACCCGGGACCCCAGCGTAGAAGCCAGTTAAAGAGAGATCTATCTCACTAAAATACATATTTAAGCTACATCTTTGTACCCCTACTTTTGTTAAGTTCACTCAATACTTTTATATTGACGCCATTAAATAAGAGAACTTTAATGTGCATGGTTTTGTACTTTTCTTTAAATTTTTTTTCCCTTGCATCCAGGAGACTCCAAAGGGAGTATAGGACATGTCAAGATAAAACTGATAAACTGAAAGTTTATCACCAATGATAAATTCGTCACTTACCACCAAAAATTGTTTGCTACTGCTTACTTCAGTAGGCTTGTCATGAACCCCTTTTTATCAAATAGTACACAATATTTGTTTAATTAGAAGTAAAATATTTTTCAATCAAAAACTATTTAGAAAGGAATTCGTGCACACTGTAAAATGTTTCATCAATCAAATATTGTTTTAGCTTTTTTTTAAAATGACTTAAATTGTCACAACTTTTTCAACCTTGTGGCAATTTATTGATGTATTTTCTACCAGCATAAGTTGGTTTTTGTTCAAACAATTTAGTGTTGTGATTAGCAACATAATAATCGATTCTGTTTCTTCTGTAGTGGTTGTGAACATCTAAATTCTGTAAAAAAGTAAAACGATAACCCCTACAGATGGAGCATTTAATACATTCACCTGCATAGCATTAAAGAATTTGGAAAGTAAGTTCTGAAACAGTTCCTTTTCCTTGCTAGACTAAATTACCTTCCAATTCCCTTTGTCTTTTTTCGATGTATTTTATTTTATCTTGTATTTTTCAGTCAATTGTGATGATGTCTGAATCGGACCCATTAAATATTCGCTGTGAACAGACTAGTAAACTCTTAGAAGATAGTTGGCAATCATTATTGAATCCTCAAATATCATGAACAGCTGTAAGTTTATCTACAGTTCAGCCATTCTTAGTTTGCTCCTACTGTCAACAAACAAAAGCCACCTACTACAGGGTGCACGCTAGAGTCTGTGACTTTACGGATGTCGTATTCCTATTAAGTTAACTATTTTTTAAATTATAGGTACTTAAAGTACTAAAAACATGATATGATGTAGGCTTAACAATTTAATTTATAAAAATACTTTTGAAAGTATTTTGTTGTTACTTTTTAATCACCGTGTACACATTTTTATATAATGGGCATGCTCAGTGACGTCATTATTTGTTTACATTAGGAGCAAAATAAGAGAGGCTGGACTATAGTCAACTAATGTTATTTATTTTGTAAGTTCGCATGTCATTATTTCAAGAAATCTACTGGGTTGGCCTAGCAGTAGAGTCTTCGCCAAAATCAGCTGATTTTCAGGGATGAAAGTGCTGTGGTTCAAATCCTAGTAACGGTAGAGTTACTCGAGTTACGAGTTTGCCTTTGGTTTTAATGAGGCATAAAGGGGTAAAAGCATCAGTGCGCATGCGTGACTGCTTTGGTAACAGTTCACCACCACTACAAGAGAACACACAGTATTATCACGAAACGTTTTGTGGATTAACTGTACGAATATAACTGTTACCGTAAACGGAAATGTCGGTTTCTCGAAAACGCGGTCGAACTGTTCACACTGCTAAACGAAATCTAATATGCAATGTAATAAAATGTTGTGAAGTTGAAGCTAAACAAAAATACCTTTCCGTGCTTCTTAAGAAAAGCCTTGAATGAGCGGCTAACTTCTGTGTGATGTTTCTCTTTACAAAATTCAAAATATAAAGAATGAAGTTAAAGACAGTGAAGAAGATAATTCTTCATCAACAGTTTTTTTGACATCTGGTAAAAGAAGGACACAGACTTCAGGTTTACAGAAGGACTTATAGAAACATGTCAGACATTTGGCCTGAAAATATTAAATGGTTTTTTTCAACATCGAGAAATACATAAGTTCACATGGAACCAGCCGACTAGACAGTTGAGATCCATTATAGATTATGCCATAGTGAAGCAAGCCACTTTAATGAATATCCAAGATGTAAGAGTCTACAGAGGTGGAGAATGTGGAACTGATCACCATCTGTTAAAAATGACACCGTACCTGTTGCATAGAAGAATACATAACCGGGTAAAAGACAAAAAATATGAGGACAAGTCGAGTAAGTTAACTCAGATGAAATATGCACTGGACAGCCTGAATATCGATTCAGTCAGTTTTCTTTACAAGTTAAGACTTTTGTCTAAATTACCTGACAGCACAACAGGTACAGCAGAACAGGAATATATCAAATTGAAAGACGCAATTCACAAAGCCGCTTTTGAAGCACTTGGACAGGAAAGAAAATACAAGTGGTTTTACCTTCAGGTAAAAGAAGTACACAGATCAAACAAATGTCATAAAAACTTCAAATAAAATATCAGTTCCCTTTGTAACAAATAAAGGGGTACGTCAAGGGTGTTGCCTATCACCAACCTTGTTCAAAATATATATTGAGGCCGCATTACATGAGTGGAAAAGGAAGTGTAGATGCATGGGTATTAAGATAAATGATGATTACATGTATTCGCTGTTATTTGCTGATGACCAGGTAATAATGGCAGGAGATGATCACGATATTGAATACATGATGAGAAACCTGGCTGAGACTTATGAGCAAAATGGGATGAAGATTAACTACAAAAAAACCAAATATTTAGTGGTAGCAGGGCAGGCAAGAAATCTGCAGATATATGGACACACTATTCATGTATGTGATCAATATAAATACCTGGGAAGTATAATAACGTCGGAAGGAAACTCTAGGAAAGAAATAACAAACAGGATTGGACAGGCTAGACAGGCAACACAAAAATTAAACCCGGTACTCTGGTCAAAAAGTATCAGGAATAGCACAAAAGTTCGTCTATATAATACTGTTGTGCAAAGTATTTTGACATATGGATCAGAAACCTGGGAGATGACCAAGAGAGATCAGCAGAAAATAAATGCGGTAGAAATGGACTTCTTACGCAGAAGTTGTCTGGTTTCTAGGGTAGACCGGGTTAGAAACACCAAAATTAGAGCTCGTACACAAAAACAAGACACCACAATGGAGGAAATCGAAAAACGACGTCTGGTATGGCTGGGACATGTGCAAAGAATGGGAGATGAGAGATGGCCAAAGAAAATAATAAACTGGACCCCTTGGGGACAAAATAAGGCGTGGTAGACCACCTGAAGCATGGATAAAGCAAGTATCGAAAGATATGCATGCTAGACAATTGGAGAGAGGAGACTGGATGGATAGAGAGGGGTGGCGTATGGGATGCGAGAGACGGCCAGAGCTGTAGAATAACTCGCTTGATATATATATATAAAAGAAGGAAATGATTATATCAATAAGAAAGTGATGCCGACATGTGAAATGTTATTACCGGTTTTGAAAGAAATGCTGAATTTTAATTGGAAACTTTGTAATGTTCAGAATAATTTTAAAGGAAATGGGGTTTATGTGGAAAAAGTGTCAGTCACAATGAAGTTAATTAATTTAAGGACAACATGTGGTTAATTAACGGTCCACGCCTCTACCCCATACAAGAGGATGGAAAAGACATAGCACTTCAAGAGGCGGGTCCTGGTTTCGAGACTCAGGTCGCAGGCCCGATAGAAGAGGACTCATTTTTAGGAATGCTGCCCTGGCTTTTTTAAACGCTTTTATTTAACTTACTCTTGGAAGCATCAAATCTTGCAACTTAAAATTTTAATACTTCTACTGTATCAATATGAATGAAACTTTGCACACTTGTTTATCTTCGATGACAATACGCTGTCATAAAAAAAAATTTACAAAAAAATTTTTTTTAAACGCTTTTATTATTACAAAATAACTTACTCTTGGATCCATCAAATCTTGCAACTTAAAATTTTAATACTTCTACTGTATCAATATGAATGAAACTTTGCACACTTGTTTATCTTCGATGACAATACGCTGTCATAAAAAAAAATTTACAAAAAAATTTTTTTTAAACGCTTTTATTATTACAAAATAACTTACTCTTGGATCCATCAAATCTTGCAACTTAAAATTTTAATACTTCTACCGTATCAATATGAATCAAACTTTGCACACTTGTTTATCTTCGATGACAATAGGTGTTTGTAAAAAAAAATTACAAAAAAATTTCAAAAAAAATTTTTGAAAAAATTTTTTTTTCAAAAAAAATTTAAAAAACGCTTTAATTTAACAATTGCTTAAAAAAAGTAACTAAAAAGAAAAAAATAAAAAAAATTTACAAAAAAAAATTACAAAAAAAATCACAGAAAAAAACTTATAAAAAAAATAAAAAAAAAATTTTTAAGAAACGCTATTATTTAACAATGATTCAAATAAAAAATGAACTAAAAAGAAAAAATAAAAAAAATTACAGACATTACTGTTACAAATAAAAGCGTGGCGCATTTTTATACAACGAATATTTTACAATAAAATGCGCCACGCTTTTATTTGTAACAGTAATGTCTGTAATTTTTTTTGTAATTTTTTTTATTTTTTCTTTTTAGTTCATTTTTTATTTGAATCATTGTTAACTAATAGCGTTTCTTAAAAAAAAATTTTTAATTTTTTTTAATTTTTTTTATAAGTTTTTTTCTGTGATTTTTTTTGTAATTTTTTTTTGTAAATTTTTTTTATTAATTCTGATCTTTATTTTTGGCAGGTGGCTTGCACTGCAGTTAACTCGGGTTCCCAGATAGTTATAGGCTTCCACTTGTTCGATTCTGTCTTGCCCAGCAAAAAGTTGTTCTTGTGGATTGTCTCGTTTACTAATGATCATGTATTTTGTCTTCTACCAACATACTAAAGAGAGCATAAAAAATTTCCCTTTTATGATATTCTATTTCTGAAAACATTGTTAGATGCGTTAAAGAATTCCCTACAAGAAAAGTGCAATATTTATCGGTTTCAGATTTATACTGACCTTGCAGAAGCACGTTGTATCACCCCACCCACAATCCATTCAGCATCACCTTATATTAGATCAACTTTTCTTTTTTTTTTTTTTTTTGCACCCTGGAGACTCCAGGAGGAGTATAGGACATGTCAGCTATAACATCTGAAATACATATAAGAAACACACAATGTATCGCTACTATCAAGAAAGAAATTCTTGTATGTTATAAAAAGTTTCACCGATCAAGTAATTTTTCAGATTCCTTTTAAAGGAATTTAAATCCTCACAACATTTTAAAAATTGGGGTAATTTATTCATGAATTTTCTCCCTGCATAAGCAGGTTTTTGTTCAAACAATTTTGTGGAGTGATTAGCCATATAATAATCATTCCTGTTTCTCATGTTATGATTGTGAACATTGAAATTCTGCATAAAATTATTTTGCCTAACATACATAATCACCTCAGAAATGTAGAGAGAGGGAACTGTAAGCAATTTAAGCTCGTTAAATAGTGGTGTGGATGAGGTTAGCTGGTTAGCTCCCACCATACACCTAATAGCTTTCTTTTGAGTTTTAAAAATCCTATTCATATTACCCATGCTATAGAATTACCCCATACTAAGATAGGTACCATAACGGATATGAGACAGAATGAGGCCAACTGTGTGAACCGGGTTAAGATGTGCCCCACCAGCCCTTCTTCCAGTAAGATGTTTCCATGACCTTTTTTTTATCCACTTTTCTAAGAACCTCTGAAGAATTACTTATTCTGTCCACCCACCTAATATTTAACATTTTCCTATAACACCACTTTTTTTAAAAGCTTCCATCGTCTTTCTTTCTACAGTCCCTTATCACCCACGTTTTGCTCTCTTTTAATGTTACAATCCAAACATAATTTTTAAGAATTTTTTCCTAATCTGTAAACCAAATTTTAATATTGTACTTTCAAAATAGTACTTACTTTACAGAAATGACTCGTATTAATTTTGTATTTTATTTTTTGTTTTCAGGTTAAATTGTAATATTACTTACTGTATTTAGCTACGCAAAACGCTGACAAATGATTACTCTTCATCTGTGAGGCTGATTTTATTGTATTTTTGTTTTTCGTTATAAAATAATGTTATGTTTATGTATTGCGTTGGTGATTTTTAATTCTATTCGCTTCTTGTTATTTTATTCAATGTATTTTTGTACATTATTTTATGATACATGTTTGTGTTGTTTATTTGTCGAATGCTTTTTTGTTAAGTTATGAACAAATGCTATTCATTTTCTAAATATTCTTTTATTTGCTTCTTTTATTATTATTGTTATTTTTATCATTCCTAAGTTATTACCATCTATTAGATAATACATATTGATGTATTTTGTGATAATTTATATTGCTTTTAAATATTATTTTTTAATTTTTGTTTTTTCGGGTTGGCAGTACCTATACAGGGTGAGGGATATGTATGGGAACCCTTCAATAAGTTGGAAACTGTTGTAGATATTATAATACTGTAACTTTCAGGATAAGTTATTGGTCAAATACTTTACCTTTTGACGTACAACTGAATTTCAACCCCTTCTAAGGGGGTGGTCTAGGGGTTGTAACTCAAATATTTTAAATGTAAACACCCATTGTGTGGTGCATCATTTTAAAGGCCTTTGAAATACAAGAAAAACGGCATAAATAAAAATTCTCTATGATACTTGTATCCAAAATGGCGGCTGATTAAAGTTTTAGTTTAAAGAAATGGTTGACACAATAACTTAACCAGAAAGTTACAGTATTATATCTACAACAGTTTCCAACTTATTGAAGGGTTCCCATATATATGCCTCACCCTGTATATGATAAGTGGGTCATATTTGAATTTATAACGATGTTTGTTGACCATTTTTCTGTATTTTATTAAATTTTTCTAATACTAGATAAATTGATGTGCTATTAATAATAAATTTTTTATTAGTTCATTGTTTTTATCAATGTGAATACTATTAGAAGGAACGTGAAGATGTAGGTAGTATTTCTATTTGGTACAGGTAATTTATATTTCACTCTGTAAATCTGCACGGTGCAGATTTTTTAACATTGTTGGAATTGCATACGTAGATGAATTTTGCAATATTTAGTTTTTTTTTGTAATCGAATGGGGTTTAAAATTAAAATTTTTGAGGATGGAACTTGTTAAATTTTGCAGTTTAATGTTATTTTCGTTAATGTTTATTATTAAATTTTAAAATAAGAATTTACTTGCTCTATTTTTGGTAATTCATTAAGCATTTCGGACATATCTTGTTCCTTCTTCAATGGGTACAAATATTGGAAAGATAGGTTTTTTTGATGTTTAGGGTGATACACTTGTCACTTTTCCCTACGAAAATGGAATTGTGAAAACAAACCAAATGAAAGAATATAGAAGCTAGAAAAAAATATTTATTGTCTCAACTGTAATTTTATCAAAGTTGTTCAAAATGTCCTCCAGTATTCTCTATACATTCGACACAATAATTTAAAACTTATTCATAGATATTTGATATTAACTGTTTATGTTTGGTAACGAAAATAAATGCATTTTCAATTGACATTTTCAGTTCACTCAGCATAGGTTGTAAAGTGTGGTATATACACCTTAAGGGATATGCCAGTTTGTAATATATTTTTTAGAATCAGATGTTAATTTGTCTTATGATTAAGAACACAATTACAAGATGAGAATTCTTGTGAAATGAATTTTTTATGAACGGTTTTTATTTGATCATAATTTAACTTGTTGTTTAGGTCATCAGCCGAAAGGCCGGTTTGAACCTGTAGAGGTTTTACTAAGTAAAACGAGGAGTGAGGTGGTTTACCGTTGCCTTCCTCACTGAGTGGAAAAGTACGCTTATCAGCATGCCGGGCCCTCTGAAAAGCACATATTTTCCACTCTGCAAATGACACCTTCACTTCATTCACCACATTGGCGCAGTTGGTAACGTGCTCGCCTCTCATCATGCGGTCTTGGGTTCGAATCCCATTCAGGCACGGCATCTTTTCATACGTTACAAAATAATCATTTCATCCTTCACCGTCTGCATTAGCAGTAATTGCAGAACAGTCGGACGTTAAACCAAAAAAAAAAAAAAAAAAATCATTCACCACAGGGTCTGGCTGTATAATGAAATTCATTACTTTCAGAGGACATAACTCTGATTAGTGTCTTTTACACCTCTACTTCTTCTGTTCTTAAATGATTCAGTCATTTAATTGGCTGACCATGTGTTAAGAAACAGAACTATTTATTTTAGCCCTGCAACGAACAGATTGAGTGTAAAAAATTTGACACTCCACCTGTCTGTTATGGGCAGATAATTTAACTGTACTTAAAATTAAATACGTTAATAGATCTTGTATGTGCGAGGTCTAAATTTATTGCTTTATTTTCTATTTTAAAAAATTTAGTATGTTTTTAAACAATAATACTACTATACTAATTGTACCAAACTTATCAAAAAAATTATCCTATTTCATGGGGAAAGTGACATTTATGTGCTACCCGATGGTTTAAAATAATTACTAATAAAAGCCAAGTGAGTTATTATTTTTAAATTTTGCGTTAAATAATTGTACATTAAGACATAAATTGTTTCTCCTTTAAATTTGTCTTAATAAATTTAAGTGATAAAGGAAACTGTGATGAAGAGAATAAAAGGTGCAGATAATGTTGTAGTTTAAAGAATGTAAATACATGTATTTTTTATATTATATTTTAATTTTCTTTACTTTTTTTAATTAAGATTGCATTGCTGTTTATTACAGAAGATTCCCTCTAGTTCAGACACTGCAAGATCTTTTCACTCTGTCCAAACTAAAAAGTCTGAATTAACTGAAGTCGTTGCAAAAAAGACTGGTTTTGTGGAGTACTATAGTGTAAAATGGAAGGCTGTTTAACACTTTGAGTACTGGGGTTAAAAACGTGGATGTTTATAGAATGCTGGCCATTTCTGTCTACATTTGAAAAGTTACCATATATCCCGGCGTACAAGTCGACCCGGCGTATAAGTCGAACCTAATTTTGAAGAGTGTTTTTGTTGATTTAAGCAAGACCCGTTGTATAAGTCGAATCCGAAAAGTAAGGTACCGGTAATTCATACGAAGTTTATTTTGATAACCCACTGGTACGTCAGATTATTTAAAAACGACTCTTTAATTAGCCATCTGTTCTACACAATGAATGAAAATACCTAGCTACTAGGTTTTGATAGATAGGTATAAGATTATACATTTCAGTTTACATTACTATATTTATTTTGGGACAGAAATGGGGAAGTATTATATTGTTGACGAATTCCACCTGTCAATCAAAAGGTTTTATGGCTACCTACCTAATGTTACATTTTGGGAATACCCAATATGTCGTGTGAATGACTTTCACAGGCTACTAGTACAGTACAGTCTATAGGTTATTATTATGTCTTCATTGCCGTGACTACAATCATCGAGTAAGGTTATCCACCTGCTTTCGGTTATTTATTTAGTGCATTTTGTATAGGCCTATTCGTGCGTGCAATACTACCTGTAGCAATGAGTGCGGTTAAACGAATGAAATACGACTCTTCATTCAAATTAAAAGTTATCGGTTTGGCAAAAACTACAAACAACAGTGAAGCGGGTCGTAAGTTCGGTGTTAACGAAAAACTTGTGCGTGATTGGCGGAAAAGTGAAGAAAAGATTAGAGGAATGCCTCGCTCTAAATGCGCTATGCGAACAGGAACTGTACTTTGGCCGGAATTAGAGAAACATGTAGTGGAATGGGTGCTTCAAAACCGATTGAGCGGCAATATTATCACACGTTGCGCAATTCGATTGCATTCAATAAACTGGGCAAAAGATAATCCTGAACACTCGGTAAGTTTCCTGGCAACTAGAAGTTGGTGTAGCCGTTTTATGGATCGACATAACCTAGTTCTGCGACAAAAAACTAAAATCGCACAAAAACTACCAAAAGATTTAGATAACAAGATTATTAATTTTCATAGATTTGTTATAAACCTTCGAAAAAAACATGACTATGAGCTGGCTAACATTGGAAATATGGACGAAACGCCGCTGAATTTTGACATGCCTGGTAATCGCACAGTGAACGTAAAAGGTGAACATTCGGTAATTGTTAAAACAACTGGACACGAAAAAACTCGTTTTACTGTGGTTCTTTCATATATGGCAGACGGAACAAAACTTAAGCCTTTGGTTATTTTTAAGCGAAAAATTAGGCCAAAAATTAAATTTCCATCAGGCATAATAGTACATTTCCAAGAAAAGGGGTGAATGGATGAGGCCGGTATTGACATTTGGGTAAAAAATATTTGGAATAGGCGACCTGGTGGTTTAAGAAAGAAAAAAAGCTTATTGGTGTGGGACATGTTTCGTGCGCATCTAACGGAAAAAACAAAAAAAAATTTAAAGGACGAAAATACGGATACATGTGTAATCCCGGGTGGACTTACGTCAGTGCTACAACCATTGGATGTTAGTTTAAACAAGCCATTTAAAAGTGCAGTTTATCGGGAGTGGAATAAATGGATGGCTATTGGAGAGAAAAGTTTTACTCCGGGCGGAAATATGCGTCCTGCGTCTTTAGACATTATTTGCCAGTGGGTAATTACAGCTTGGGATGAAGTGAAAATACAAACTGTGGTAAAATCATTTAAAAAATGCGGGATATCTAACGCTTTAGATTCATCAGAAGACGACTTACTGTGGGACGTAGGTGACGACGATGACGATACTGACAAGGATAGTGATGAAGCAAGGGAAGACTTGTGGGATCCATATGACGCTGCAGGAATAGACAATGGAGAGTCAGAAATTTCTGACACGGATCTATAACTGTATGTATTTTATGATACCTACCTAGGTAATTTTTTATTCTATTACTTTTTCTTTTAAAAAGAATATAGTTACGTATTTCTAACGAATATAGTGTTATGTAGTTACTTATTTCAGTTAAGTACCTCAGTGTATTTTGTTTCTCAGTCAACTACCCTGAACTTTAAAAAATTAAATTTCGTAGACCCGGTGTATAAGTCGACCTCTGTTTTTTAAACATATATTTTGCTTCTGAAACCTCGACTTATACGCCGGGATATACGGTATAAAAATATAAGGTCTTTAAAAATGATTTTTACATGGCTAGAAACATCAAATCTTCTAGTTTTCAATGATATATTATAAGTTGTTAAATTATTTTATTAAAGAAAAAATACTTACACCTTTTCATAGCACATTTATAAGAAAATACAAGAATTTTTCAATTGTTTCGTATATTGTCCACATAATTAATTTACACTATTTTAAACTTTTATACTATAATATAATTCTAAAAAAAAAACATTAATTTTGCCTCATCGACAATGTTCTTGAACTAATCTTGATAAACAACCCAAAACACACATGTAACCTCAACCTTGGCTTTTCATTATAATTGAATAGAACACTAATCTACTAGCGCTCTTACAATGTACTTATGTACTAAAATGATACTAGATTCAGAATAAACGAACAGACTTTGTCAAATGACGTGATATTTGATAGCATAACCACATAATACGAATTCCGTCGAATGATATGATCTGCAACCTGTAAACGTTTCTTATTGCGTCAAATGACATGATTAAACCGCATAAATACGAATTCCATCAAAT
This sequence comes from Catonia carolina, assembly GCA_035578175.1. NCBI lineage: Eukaryota > Metazoa > Arthropoda > Insecta > Hemiptera > Achilidae > Catonia > Catonia carolina. The sequence continues at coordinate 5,299,657 of JAQMRL010000002.1, forward strand.
GATGTGATCCACAACATGTGAACATATCATTATTCCGTCAAATGATGTGATTAAACCGCATAAATACGAATTCCATCAAATGATGTGATCCACAACGTGTGAACATTTCATTATTCTGTCAAATGACGTGATTAAACCGTATAACTATGAATTCCATCAAATGATGTGATCCACAATGTGTGAACATTTCATTATTCCGTCAAATGACCTAATTAAACTGCATAAATACGAATTCCATCAAATGATGTGATCCATAACGTTTGAACATTTCATTATTCCGTCAAATGACCTGATTAGCACTCAGTATTAAGCACCGTTATTAGACATTTTACTGTTCAAAAACAAAACTAAGATAGGATGTTTGATAAGATATTATTATATTAATACTAAGATCAGTGAATTCTAAAAGTACGGATAGCAGACACTGCAAGCCAGCATCGGTAAAATACCAACACTAACCCACAGTTCTTAAAAGTGAATCAATATCAGTTATGTAATTAACCTTTCTTGATATTATTAACATGTTTAAGCTATTTTTAATATGACTTGCAGTTCGTTATTGCTTCCGATGGGCAACGTGGCACATGTGAGAAAGCCCATGACTCATGCACAGGTGGCCATCCGAAGTCCGAACCAGAGGGAATCTACATTATATTAATATGTATATATATTTAATATAAATTGTTCTGTATATAAGACAGTTGCATGAAATTTCTATACCAAAAATATAATACTATTTATTAATATTCAATATTATATTTATATTTAATAAAATTTCAAACTGCAGGATGCATTATAAAGATTTATTTATTAATAGTTTTTAAAAATATCGATTTATCTATCGAATTTGATTGTATATGAGCAGATTGTATATTGATTGTATATTTGATTGTATATTGCATATTAATTAAAGAGCTGAGTAGATGAATGAATTATGTAATGTTTTTTGTAATGACGAAGGTGTTTTATGCGTATCTTTATTTTTTATTTATTTATTTATTTATTTATAATATAAAATACAATACATTAACATGTATACTAATTCCCGCACAGGTTCATCCTATGCGGGATTGAGTTCTGAATTATGTGCAAATTATTGATAATATTACTAAAAATACTTTTCGTTTTCCTTCCTCAATAATTCCTTCATTATACAGCTTACTGAAACTAATATAATTATTAAATTTATAATTCTAAATAATTAAAGTTTACAATATTATAAAATTTCCTTTCAACCAAATAAAATTTACTAAAAACCAATAAATGTTCCTACTTTATTAAAGAAAAATTATACTATTCTCTGCAAAAATCCCCTCAGCTCATTAGAACACTATCTAGGTTACAAACTATCATACAAGACCGTTAATCAATTATTTTTAAGGGATCATAGGTTAAAGTTTACAATAAATAAATGTATACATACAAAAGAAATCATGGTAAACTGTTTGAAATTTATGGAAAATTGATAGGATAATTTTTATCATTTTTTACTTACTAAAACACTAGCTTAAAATAAAATTTATTCTTTTATAAATTTTATCTACTTATAAAGATATCGCAGAATGCTCTATCTCTACAGTTCATTTAGGTAATACTAGTGGTTAACATATTAGAGCCTACACTAGATCCTGGTGTGTTAAAAAATTACTTTTTTCCATAAGTGAAAATGTTAGTTTATATTACGATAAAAGTTTTCTTGTTTTTTATTAAAATGAATTTCCATGATAATAATTTTATTAATTTTTTAGTGAGCAAATAATTTTTTACACTTTTGTAAATAATAAGTAGCGGACCCGACAGACGTTGTCCTGTGGAAACGTAACTCCAAAAGTCATAAATTTTTTTAATCAGTTAAATGTTTTGGGATGTTTTTATGAATCTTATTTCTATGATACCTGACGCCACTACACAGTTAACACAGCTTGACTTAAAAATTGTGAATATAATATAATTATATTATAATATAATATAATATTATATTATTATATAATATAATATTATAATATAATATATAATATAATATTATTCAATACTACTGCTGGGTCTGACTAATATGCTAGAAATTGTCAAAAAGTTTCGTAAACACGATCGGAGCGCCACCTACTGGATGGAATTGTGAACTTTAAGCTAACCAAAACACGATTGGAGCGCCACGTACAGGATACAATGTGAACTTTAAGCTAACCAAAACACAACCGAAGCGCCACGTACAGGATACAATGTGAACTTTAAGCTAACCAAAACACAACCGAAGCGCCACGTACAGGATACAATGTGAACTTTAAGCTAACCAAAACACGATCGGAGCGCCACGTACAGGATAAAATGTGAACTTTAAGCTAACCAAAACACGATCGGAGCGCCACGTACAGGATACAATGTGAACTTTAAGCTAACCAAAACACGATCGGAGCGTCACGTACAGGATACAATGTGAACTTTAAGCTAACCAAAACACAACCGAAGCGCCACGTACAGGATACAATGTGAACTTTAAGCTAACCAAAACACGATCGGAGCGCCACGTACAGGATACAATGTGAACTTTAAGCTAACCTAAAATTAACTAAAATTTATAAATTAGTTAATTAATTTAAAAAACTTATTCTATCGGATCAAACTGGGAATCTATAGCATTCTCGAATCTACTTAATCTCACTCAAAAAATTTCATAAGAATCGGTCCAGTCGTTTAGGAGGAGTTCAATGACTAACACACGGATAGAAGAAATATATATAATAGATAATAGTGTACCGAATTTTATTATACTGTCGATATTTACATACATTTTCCTAACAAAAACACTTAATCTTATACAATGAACTTAAAAAAAAAATAAAGGAAAGAAAATAAATAAGTTTACTACTGCGTTCACCAATGACATTACGTAGAGGTTAAGTTTGTGCCAAACTTTTGTATTTATATAGATCCATAATTTATTGTTTTATTCTTTAATAAGAAAATTTTTTGATAATTCGTAATTTGAAGAAAGTTTTCTTAAAAACGTGTTCTCTGGTTCTGAAGAAGAAAGTTTAAATGCAGTTAAGTTAACTTTTTGTGTTATTTTTTTAATCAGTAATTAAAAAAATTGAATAATTTTAAACTCACTTGAATAAACTATAAAATAAACATTTCATATTCTTATATTGTTATTTCATATAACTAAAAACTTAACATATGTTATCAAATAAACAAACTGTAGGCTAGGCATTTGTAGGCTAGGTGTTTGTTTATCAAAACTTAAAACAAACCCTAGGCTCATTTTAAACTATTTTCAAAAGACCATAGTAAATTAACTACAAAACTTAATCCTTTAACACTGACATCTATTTAAAGCTCTAAATCTCCCCTTTCATTTGATTTAAATATTAATACTAAAAAGTAATCAGAAAATAACATATTTATTTGTAAATAAAACACAAATAATAACACTTTTTGAGGTAAGAAAAGGTTTTGTAAACCTCTTCAAAAAGTTTCTAAAATAATATCAATAAAATTAAACTTTGATTGCCTATTATATTTTTTCATGCAGGTTTCAAAATGAGAGCCTTACAACTTTTATAAAAACTGTGTTTTTGTTATGTAACACGTTCATCTACTAAGCTATTTAATTATTCCATGTGATATCATCTGTCTGTTTTTAATTTGCATTCATGTTATTTTTTTTATTTAGAATTTTTTCACCATATTATCAATGATATTATTTATTTGTTACATTTATATTTTTATTATTGTATTTTACGATTATATTTCATCTATAAATTGGAGGTAAAAGGCAATAAGCCTTTAATATTAAATTTTAAAGGAGATTGAAATGAATGTTTTTTTTCTTCTTTATTTCTCTAGAAGATTTTTCAGTTTGAGCCATTTTTGACTGATATGTAATTTTTAAGTATTGTTGTTTAGGTAATCAGCCGAAAGGCTGGTTTGAACCTGTTGAGGTTTTTCTAAGTAAAACGAGGAGTGAAGTGGTTTAACTCTGCCTTCCTCACTGAGTGGAAAAGTACACTTATCAGCATGCCAGGCCCTCTGAAAAGTACATATTTTCCACTCTGCAAATGACACCTTCACTTCATTCACTCCAGGGTCTGGCTGTTTAATGAAATTCATTACTTTCAGAGGAGATAACTCTGGTTAGTGTCTTTTACACCTCTGCCTCTTCTGCTCTTAACCTCTTACCGGTTTCTTTTTTTTCAGAAAACTATACTAAGTTGCTCTAGTTTTTTTTATTGCATAGAATGTTGTGTATATCCTAGTTATGACTTATTAAGTGGTATTTTGCATACAGATTAGATGTTATTACAATAATAAGAAATGGATACCTAACCTGTCATAGCTGCTTTTGGTGACGACAGATCAACGCCTCTTTAGGGAGCAATAATTTACAAAAAACGAAATACCAAAGTAAATTTATTCAAATAGAAGATTATGATTATAAAAAGTGAAAAAACTAAATTTTCTACACTATTATAAACCATAATACGGCATTTAACAGAAAATGACAGCAGGTCGACATAACTCTTTACAATAGTAAACAAGTCGGCTGGCTAGCACTAACCTAAAACTGTCTGAGTACCCGTACCAGAATAGCAACGTTATTTCAAAGATAGACTTCTACAAAAATATTTACTAGCACTATAATTGTTAGAACATAGAACTAAAATAGCTATACAAAGAGATACGCAACAGTTAAAACGGAATAGTCCGACAACGGACGTTTTAAAACTGGACAAAATTTATTGTCGGAATATTCCGTCAGTGTCCCTTTTTATACACTTCTCGTACGCCGGAATATTTCGGCAAAAACCGGTAAGGGGTTAAATGATTCAGTCATTTTGTTGGCTGACCATGTGATAAGAAACAGAACTATTTATTTTAGCCCTGCAATGAACAGATTGAGTGTAAATAATTTGACTCTCCACCTGACAGTTATGGGCAGTTTTGAGTATTGTATTACTAAATTGGTAAAATAAATCAAACATTCAAACAAACTGGCTATATAGTCCTCAAAGTAATCTTTTTAATAAACTTGTTGTTTAGGTTATCAGCTGAAAGGCTGGTTTAAACCTCTATAATGCTGTTCATGGTTAATGAGCTCTGCTGTTTCGCGCTTTTTAAACCAATCAGAACGTTTGCCAGCGTTATCAGATTGTACGAATGTTTCTGACAAACATTACGTGTGCATGTGTATAAGAGTTGCAGTAATTCACTTTTTTTTATAATTATTGAAAAGAGCATCATGATAAAACATTATAATGAGGAGCTCAAAAATTCAATTTCATAAAACGTATGCTTTTTACCTCCAGTGTACAGTATTATGTTTTTGTTAATTAACTGATGTTTTGTCTCAAATTTTAATTGTTTTACTACTTGGTAGCTCCTGTTTTTATTAGTTAAAGAATAAATTCAAGGATTTTAAAGCTTCAGTTTATTTTTAAAAAAAAGTTAATCTAATTTATTTTTTCTGTTGGCTGTGAAATAATAATTTTGCATTTAAATGAGCACCAGTACCATTTTTATTCTTTATTATACAGGAACCAATTTAAATCAGTTTACTTAAAATGTAAATGATAAACGGGTATAGATACTGAAGTCACGAGATTGGCTTTTGCATATGTATGGGCTGTGAGGAAGGGAAGTGAAATATTTGCAGGGCTGCCAACCTCAATAGTGAGACACTACTCATACATTTCACTACCGTGCAGTTTCTAGATACATTTTGTAAGTTGTGGTTTATTCCAAGAAAATGTTTTCTTCATAAACCTTATAAGAAATAAATGTGACCTATAATATTGTCTATAACTTAATTACATAACTAGAAATGTTTGATTTACTGTAATTACGAATGAATCGCCTTCTTTACTATTGCTGTCATCAGCGTTTTCATTATCAGTCTCTCAAGTATCTACCTAACCGTTTCCTTTTTATACCAGGTGTCAACAAAACTGTTGAAGAATAGCTTCTTCGTGTCCTTAAGTTTCCGTCTTTATTTTTCGAATTGTGGAAAGAGAAACATCACTGTAGTTAGCCGCTCGCTCATGGCTTTTTGTTAAGAGGCAGAATTAGCCATTTTTGTTTAGCTTCAACTTCAGAACATTTTGTTATGTTGCGTTCAGCACTGTGAATAGTTCGACCACGTTTTTGAGAAACCGACATTATATTTACCGCACGGAGATGGCACCTGCGCACAAATGTAAATTAATTCTATTTTATATAATGAATTTATATAATGAATTTTACTAACCTTCCTTTTTAACTGCGTCAACTTTTATTTTCACTTACATGTGTTTCGGTGAATCCACCATCATCAGAGTAAATAACATATAATTGAAACTAAAAACTTTATTTATTAAAAAACAATAGAAGATTATACATCTTCAGTCATGTGTATAAAAATTTTATGAGTTTTATACAAATGACTGAAGATGTATCATCTTCTATTGTTTTGTAATAAAGTTTTTAGTTTCAATTATATGTTATTTACTCTGATGATGGTGGATTCACCGAAACACGTGTAAGTGAAAATAAAAGTTGACGCAGTTAAAAAGGAAGGTTAGTGAAATTTATTATATAAATTCATTATATAAAATAGAATTAATTTCAAACTGCGGATGCATTATAAAGATTTTTTTTTAAATGTAAATTATACTATCCTTATAGGCCTGCAAAAATTTCAAAGCATTCCCAGCAGGCCTACAGAAGTTCTGATGAAATGATCACAATAGCGTCTGAGGAACCAGCATGGATTCTCACGGCCTGTGCGGACAGACCCATGAGAATCGCCAGCGATCCGCACGGTCTATATTGATGGAACTTTACAACTTTATTTTACAAATCAGCATAATATGCTGTTGTTTAGATCATCAGCTGAAAGGCTGGTTTGAACCTCTAGAGCAGTGTATTTCAACCTTATCTTAATAAAAAAACCTTATCTCAACCTGTTCGTTGCAGGGCTAAAATAAATAGTTCTGTTTCTTATCACATGGTCAGCCAACTAAATGACTGAATCATTTAAGAGCAGAAGAGGCAGAGGTGTAAAAGACACTAACCAGAGTTATCTCCTCTGAAAGTAATGAATTTCATTATACAGCCAGACCATGTGGTGAATGAAGTGAAGGTGTCATTTGCAGAGTGGAAAATATGTGCTTTTCAGAGGGCCCGGCATGCTGATAAGCGTATTTTTCTATTCAGTGAGTTGTGGCAATGGTAAACCACCTCACTCCTCGTTTTACTTGGTAAAACCTCTACAGGTTCAAACCAGCTTTTCGGCTGATCACCTAAACAACAACACTTAATAAAGGGCCAAATTTTTATTCTGGGTGGGCTTGAGGGCCGCGTTGATCTACTTATGTTTGTATATTTGTATATGAACGTTTGTATAAACATATATGAACATTTTGTGCCAGATTAAAAAAGAAATAACATGATTTTTTTTAAAGCTTATATTGGTTGAAAATGACAGTAAATATCAATATTGAAACATATACTTTTACTTAAACATGTTAAAAAACTCAAAACCAAACTAAAAACATCAAAATGGTGATTTTTAAGTTCAATGGGAAACTTGTCATTCTTTCTCTTTCACTAGTTTAAAAATCAGCAAAATGATGCAATGTTCAAAAACATGCTCTTTGTTCAAAAACTGAAATCGTTCTGCAGGTCGCTAAAATTTACGCGGCGGGCCGCGGGTTGAAGATCACTGCTCTAGAGGCTTTACGAAGTAACATGAAAAGTGGGGTGATTAACCAGAACCTTCCTTACTGAGTGGAAAAGTGTGTTTATCAGCTTACCAGGTCCTCTGAAAATGATCTACTTTCCACCCTGCAAATGACACCGTCACTTCATTCACCACAGGGTCTTGCTGTATAATAAAATTCATTACTCTCAGAAGAGATTACTCTTGACTAGTATGTTTTACACCTGTATCTCTTCTGTTGTTAAATGTTTCAGTCATATAATTGGGTTACCATGTAATAAGAAACTGGACTATTTTTTGTAGCCCTGAAACTAGCAGATCGAGTGCAAATAAATACTCCTCATGCGTGTTTCTAATATATTGTTACATTTTATTGAAAACAGTCCATCTATAGAACTTGTTTACCTCTATCATAAAAAACAACAATAAACTGATTTACGTTGTGTCTATAAGTAATATTTTATTATTGCTCAAAAAAGTTTTAATTTTGTGCTATATTTTTATTTTTACAATTCGTGTTCTATTTAAAATTAAGTTAAGAATTACCAAAAACAAATTTATTTATATTTAACTTAATATATATATATTTTTAACAACAGCATTGTTTTTGATCTCAGAACTGTATTGCTAAAATTAAGATAATATGTTTATACTAATAAGAATTTTAAAAAAGTTTTCTATTATTATCGATTGTATTGTATTACAGTGAAACCCTGATTAATCGAAACGAACCCAAAAAACTTGTTTTTTAATTTATTATAATTTGGTGATTTCTCAATTTCAATATTGTGTATGCGCACAGTACAACATTCAAATACATAGCTTCATTAAAGTAAGGAACATTGTTCAATGAAATAAATTAAGAAAGTAAAGTTTCACAATTCTGGGAATTCATTTACTCGTTCTTTACTTCGAGGATGTGCTTTTAATAAACCGATAGCGTGATTGTGCTTTAAAATCCACAGCTGACTATGGTATTCGATCTTTTTCTCTCATAGTTGATTGAGTCTAATGATCTAGATACGTATGGCTGTTATGCCCCAAATTAGCTTTTCTCTTCCTCTTTCCTCAACACAAAAAATTGTTTCATCAAAAATTTCATCTATATATTAATAGTGAGCAGGTTTTTTTTCAACACGATTTTAACCACCTGAAACTTTACCGGTTTTCCCCGAAGTGGGCTCAAATAAATCGTCTGTTCGAGTAGATTTGCAGAAAACTATCCAAAATAAAATATTTTGATTTATGACCGTAAAATAGGAGGTCTAAAATAGATTGGAGAGGGGGCAAGTTCAACGAACTGAATTATAGGCCTCTCTCTTTATCTATCTCTCCCACATCTCGCACAGCTATTTCAGTTTGGAGAGGGGGCTACTAACACTATTTTCTTAAAGCAACCACACTGATATAATTTTCTTCATTTTAATTGGCCTGCCTCATATTTTAAAATTAAAGGTTGGTGCCATAGTAATTCTGTTACGTAACATCAACGTAATCAGTGGGTTAATGAATGGCACAAGACTGGTGGTGAAAAGAATGTACGAAAATTTTCTTGATTAAGAAGTCATAACGGAGGCAGCCAAAGGCAGAAGGGTTTTACTACCGCGGTTAGATCTAACCCCTTCGAATGGTACTTTGCCATTTACATTTAAAAGAAGACAGTTCCTCATCCGTTTAGCATTTTTTGTAATTACAATACATAAATCCCAAGGCCAAACATTCAACAAAGTTGGCCTTTTTCTGCCACAGCCAGTATTTTCACATGGACAATTTACATTGCTATGTCACGTGTCAGCTCATTTGATAGGCTAAAAGTTCAAATAATGCCACACAACAATAAAAAAAAAAATATTGTTTACAGAGAAGTTCTATAAAAACAAATTTACACTTTTGTGCGGGTTTTCCCGCACAGGTTCACCTAGTACTTTTTTAAAAGATTAAATGGAATGGACGACATACCAATAATGCTGTTATAACATGATTGATGTTGAGGAAAGAGGAAGAGAAAAGCTCATTTGAGGCATAACAGCCATACGTATCTAGATCATTAGACTCAATAAACTAGGAGAAAAAGATTGAATACCAGTCAGCTGTGGATTTTAAAGCACAACTGTGGCACGCTTTTTTAAACACTTTGAATAACAATACTTTACACCACTACCAAACATCTAGTATCATCATCCACAGGCCTCTTCATGTCTTAAAATTTTTCTTGAAAAGTATATATAAGTTCTTCAAAACTTTCTGTCTTTTCCTTTTTATTGTGTGAAAGATCAAGTAACTTTCTCTAAGCGCAAACAAGTGTTATCGATTCAAGTTCTTTCCAAGAATCAGCAAACCACCTCATAGCATCCTACAAATTAATTTTTTAACCTTGTATCATGTCACCATCCATTGTGTTGACTCAAAAGCCTCCCATCCTCTGCCAAACTAATTTTGGTAGGCCTGTCAAGATTCTAATGTTCAAAATAGACGATGCTAATACCAAAATCCATGGCTGATATCACTATCCATAGCTTCTTCACTTCCTAGAAATTTTCTCAAAAAGTCTACAAGTTCTTCAAATCTTTCTGTCTTCTCTTTTTCTAAAAGATAAAATAACTTTCTCTAATCACAAATGAATATTATTAGTTCAAGCTCATTCCGAGAATCAGCAAACCAGTTCACAACATCGTACGTATTAATTTTTTATAACCTCTTATCATGTCACCATTGATTGTGATGACTCAAGAGCCCCCCCCCCATCCTATGCCAAGCAAATTTTGGCAAGTTGATCAACTTTGTAAGACTACACTGTAATTACAAAATTATATTATATACTATTAAATTTTTTTCATATTTATTAGTAATTTATTTTTTTAATATCAGCCAAACTTTGAAATATTTGGATATTTTTTAATGTTTATTTCCTGTACAATTTGTAGAAATATTAAGTAAATAATGAATGAATTTATAAAAAAACAAATAATTTATTAAGATTATTTCATATTGCTAAAATTATAAAATAAAATATTACAATATTCATATCAGTTATTGATTTGTAAATTAAATGTATTACAAATAAAATTATTATATATTATTAATATATAAGTTTGTATATAAAATAAAACAAGTAATGTAAGTTTAGAGATTTAAAAGCTTATGTTTAGTAATTACATAATATATTCAAAATAAAACCAAATATAGGGTCTGTACCAAAAGTTCCGGTAATTTATTTTTATCATTTAGTTACTTTACTTTAAGCAGGGATTTTACAGCAAACGGCTACCCCGCATCTTGCACCTCAATCTCCACCTTAGTCTGTTTCACCAGCTCTCCTTCTCCAGCACTCTCTGCCGTGTACTCTCTCTCTCTCTCTCTATCTCCCTCCCCCTCCCTCTCTCTCAGCCCTTCTTCCTAAGTTCCACAGGGTCTGCCTCAAAGTACTTTCTTCCCGACTCAATGCACATTTTTCAACCCTTCTACCACCCCTCGTAGGCTCCCTAGAAGGTCTCAATGTGGACCTCTCGTAGATTTGCTGTTGAAGGTTCTTTTACCCTCTTTAGCGTCCCATATTTGGTGTCTTTTCAGAATTCTATTTATCTTGGAAAATAAAAAAAATCAGTTGAAATAAATGAATTTTAGAATTCGTTTCGTATTGTTCGAGCAATTCCTGACACTTGAACAGATGCTGTTTCTTCAAGTTATCGATGCGAACTTTCAGTGCGATCTTAGCATGGACCTTCCTCGGTAAAAATGCGGTGTACAACTGATTTGGAGATGCCACTTACTTCGACTAACGTATGTACACTCATTCATCGATTGCTGTCCAAAAATTATCGTACTTTTTGGATCGTGTAGTCAGTTTTTGTCAAAGAAGGGCGCTCTTTATCGCCAACGGTCTCCCAAAACCTCTTGTGACACTTGAAAGTTTGGTTCCATGACATTGCACCCTCCCTGAAGGCTTACCTATATAGGTAAGCTCACTTGATTGCTAGTGTAAGGAATTCGGGTGGAGAGGATTGTTTGTACGATTCCCCTCCTCCTATAACCTAGTAGTAGTAATAATACCATTAGTACGCGCTCTTCTAACAAATATTAGTCACAAACCATTTCTAATAGCTACTGCAGTACCAGTCCCCCTTGCACTTCATCCCCCTCGCACTAGCAAACAAGTCAGCTCCCAACTACAAGCATTTTTAGTAAATTGCACCATTTTAACGTAGTTAACACAAAATTTAATTGCGTAATACTCTTCCAAATTTTGCACCATCATTTTTTAGATGAGGGTATGGTGACACACTTTGCGCTCAGAGTGATCTTCATTCAACCATTCCCCACAGGCAACTGTGGACAATGGTTTTCTATATCTAAGACACCCCCACCACTTTTTCTGCCAGGGGTAAACTTTTCCCGCCTTAAGTTTGTACGTGCCCGGCTGTGGAAATTCATTACCAGAACTTTTGGTTCAGCGTGCCCGGCTGTGGAAATTCATTACCAGAACTTTTGGTTCAGCTCTGTACATAACATAATTCTATGCATGTAATTTATACTATACATATTAAATTAAAATTGTGCAATATTAATTAGATCATGCCTTAAACATTTACATTTTTTAATATATTTGACTGATATGTAAAATTTAAGGAATTTTGTTCAATATAACATATTAAAAAATTGTATAAAAGTTAAGTAATATTTTTTATTCATTAGTAACTTTTTTAAAAATTGTTTCGTTGTTGAATGATATAATTTTTTAATCAAATTTAAATGTTTCAATATTTTTTGTTGTTTACTTAGGAGTTATTCATTATGATGTTAAATTATTGTTTCTCATTTATCAGTTAAATATTACATTGTAACATGATATTCCCCACATAAAGGGTTTTTAATTGCTTGTTGGGTCATACATTTTCTTAGGTGTAAGATATATTGGCAGTTATTTGGCAATTAAACATTTAATATTGATTTTACAGTGATTGGCATCCAAGAAAAGATGTTGACGACTGAAGAAATTTATGTCTGTGGATTGTAACGGGTGTTTATAAATGAATAGCGGATTTTTAACGCTCTATAATATTTAATACATTATACTTACAGTTATAAATGATACATCAAACGAAAGAGCAACTCAAACAGTTTTACATAAATGCCTACAAGTGTTCAATGTGCGCACATTGAATGTGTTCCATTCATCACACCAGCACGTCAATTAGAGTTCTTCCCTAATGTTGTTTAGTGTCTCTCGAGTAATTGTTGCAACAGCTGCTTCAATCTTGATTCTTAATTCGGGAAGATCAGCTGGTAGTGGAGGCACATACACACAATCCTTTATGAACCCCCAAAGATAGAAATCACGCGGCGTCAGATCGGGTGATCGTAGAGGCCATGGAAAATGAGCCCTGTGATTGCACCCCTTGCAGCCAATCCAGCGGTCGGGTAAAGTGACATTCAGCCAATCGCATACTTCGTTATGCCAGTGAGGCGGCGCACCATCTTGCTACAAAATAAAGTTCTCTGGCTTTTTATCTTCCAACTGAGGGAAGAGCCATAGCTGTAGAGTATCAAGGTAATAAGCACCAGTTACAGTTGCTTCAACAAAAAAGAAAGGCCCATAAACTTTCCACCGGGACATGGCACAAAAAATATTCAATTTAGGGGAGTCTCGTTGCACTTGTACCATCGCGTGAGGATTTTCTGTGTCCCAGATTAGCACATTATGAGTGTTCACTTGTCCACTAAGGTGAAAGGTTGACTCATCCCTGAAGACGACATGATGTAGAAAATCTTCATGCAACAATATTTTGTTAGCGAATTTGGTCTGTAAACCATAGTCTGCAGGATTTAGAGCCTGTACCAACTGCAAACGATAAGGACGTAGTTGTAAGCATCTCTGTAAAACTTTCCAAACAGTTGTTACAGGAATTGCTAATTCACGACTAACCTTCCGATCAGATTTCTGTGGGCTATGCATAAATGACTCTCGCACTCGCTCAACGCTCTCCGCACTAACACTTTGTCGTTCCGTACTCTTCCCTCTGCATAGGCAGCCAGTATCTTCAAACTGATGATACCATCTACGGATGTTATTATCACCTGGAGGTTCACAATCTAACTTAATACGGAACGCACGTTCCACAGTAACTACCGATTCCATCTTTGCAAACTGTAAAACACAAAACTGTTTCTGTTCTTTAGTCGCCATCTTTGCTACTAGCGATTTCTAACAGCTGGCGGTGGAAACAGTGTGCACTGCTGCCAACAAACAAAACTGCTTGAGTTGCACTTTCGTTTGATGTATTATTTATAATTGTAAGTATAATGTATTAAATATTATAGAGCGTTAAAACCCCCTCCGCTATTCATTTATAAACACCCGGTATATAAAAAACGTACAAAGTTAGCTAAGCTCAATATACTGTGCAATTCATTTAAAGCAACTTTTGCTCAATTATTTTATGGTTTTGTGTTCTTGCTCATTCTGTTAGTCGTCACACAAACAGCAAATATTTCTTAATAATTTTGTTGATTTTTTTGCTCATTATTATACAGGGTTTATCCATCTTGTCATTAAAACATGGTTTTAAACCAGAACTCCATTATAATAGTCCTGTGACTAAATATTTTTTGTTAACTGTTGAAATTTACTAAGAATTTTCTAATTCTTAGTAAATTCCAATTTTTTGGGCAGCTATTAATTAATTTTTTTTTTAAATTGTGTAATTTACCACAATTTAGATGCTTCTATTTTAACTATCAGTTGAGTAAATCTCATGCTACATTTTTATGGTTTAAAATATGATACCAGATGAATGCAAGCAATGAAAAATAGCACTCCTGTCCTGGAATTGAACCTGGGACTCCTGGTTTAGAAGCCAATTGCATTGATCTTTATTTAAAGTGCAGATTTGCCAACACCCATTGTTATTTTTTCAACAATTCTAAATTTTGCAACCTTTTACTTTTAAATACATAAAAATCTGGCATGAAACACTCACACAACATTATGTTGCAAATGTAAATAATGAAAATCAATCTCTATTGGACTTAGTTGATAAGCAAAATATTGAAATTGATTAATTGATACTGAACTTAGTTTTGTATCAAATAATTCAAGAAAGTTGTAGGGTTTTTACTTTCTCTTACCTATATGAATATACAGGAACGAAAGTAATGTTTTCATGTTGATTTTAAGAAATCGAGTTTTCACCAGATCTACACGTTTTCAGACCCTCTGAACCCAAAAAACATGTTTTTAGCGATTGGTATGTGTGTGCGTGTGCGTGTGTGTGCGTGCGTGTGTGTGTGTGTGTGTGTGAGTGAGTGCGCGCGCGTGTGTGTGTGTTTGTGTGCGTGTATGTATGTATGTGTGCGTGTGTGCGTGCGTGTGTGTGTGTGTGTGTGTGTGTGTGTGTGTATGTGTGTGTGTGTGTGAACAGAATATCTCAAGAACGGAACATCGTACGAACTTGAAACTTAAGTTACATACCACTACCGGACCCGACACGAACATTTTCATCAAAATCGGTCAACCAGAAGTAGTAGTTTATTCGTGTAATTTTTCACTTTTCTGCGATTTTCTCAAAAACTGGTCCTACGATTTTTTTTTTTTAATTACCTGGTTTACTAAATTTTTTATGCTCTACAAGATAAGGTAGGCGCAATGTTTGCTGAAATTCTTTTTAAGGCTGTTTTCACATAAAAAAATTGTTGTTTTAAGATTGCAGCTTTAATATGCATTTTAGCGCAAAAATGTAGGTATTTAATATTAGTTACAGAGAATTTAAAATCCTATAACTTTAATTTCAAAAATTTTGTATAACGCTTAGTTTAGTGGTAATTAGCGATTTTCTGTTTTTTTTTCTCACGAAAACGTGTGAAAAATCGATTTTTTTAAAGATTTCGGCCTTAGTATGTATGCATTTTATGACAAAAGTGTATATAATAAAATTTATAGGAAATTAAGAGATCTACAACTTTCATCTAAAGCATTTTTCTCTACAGAGCCGCCTAGTTTTGCGTGAGTGATTTTTCATATTTTTAAGCTAACTGAGGTCGATTTTCATTTTGCATCTTTCACTCATAATTTCAATTAGGTAATGTTTATTGAGGTTAGTTTTTTGTTTATTTCTAAGGTTTTATTTCTAATGTTAGGTTATATTGTTAATTATTTGCATTGGCAAGAGAAAGTTGTGTGAGTGTTTCACACCAGATTTTTTGTGTCGATTACGAATCCGAAAACCATTTGTTACTCTCTTGTAGTTTCTGACATCTGGATGTGACAGACTTAGGAAAATGGTAGATAGAAAAAAATTGCCACCAAAAAAAAATTACTTTAATATAATTTCATGAATGGCAAGAAAAAGTAAAAATGTTAGCTATACATAGTTGTTACCAACAAACGCTATTTCTTCTGCTCGCTGTGATCTAGATGTTGAAATATTGGCATGTTATTAATTAATTGTTGTTATAATTTTCTACTGACAATATTTTAAATATAGGGTGATTCAAAAAGAGCACCGGTTTTGATATATCAAATTAAGAGATTTATTTTATTGAAAAACTGAAAATAAATACATCAACAAGTTCATCTTTCCTTCCGATTTTATGTATGAAAAATGATGTCATGCATGTGTCCTCCTCTACTGCGCTGGCACGCATATCTCTTCAACTCTGTCCATGAAATTGGATATTACTGCACGACAAGTTTCGACTTCCATTTGCCCGATAACCCGTCGAATTTCCTCCTTCAAGTCATTGATGTTTCGGGGTTTATTGGCATACACCAATGACTTCAGATGACCCCAAAGATGAAAGTCACAAGGCGTCAAGTCACACGACCTTGGTGGCCATTGATGGTCGGAATTACGAGAAATGATGCGATCCTGGAACCGTTCACGGAGCAACAACATTGTTTCTCGTGCAGCGTGACAGGTGGCACCATCCTGCTGAAACCACAACTCGTCAATGTCCATTCCATCCAAATGACGCCACAAAAACTCCCTAATCATCGTACGGTATCGGTATCCATTTACTGGCACGGCTTGTCCTTCTTGATTTTCAAAAAAGTAAGGGCCGATGACACCGCCCGACCAAAAGCCGCACCAAACTGTCACACACAAGCTGTGCATACAAGAGAAACTACAACGGAATCGTCAATCGGAATGTTCTCCAAAATAGAAATGAGGTCAAACAATGTTGCCAACCAATAAACAAAAATTTACCAGCCGTGTAAAAACCGGCGCTCTTTTTGAATCACCCTTTATATCATTCACGTAATAAAATATCAAATGTATACTCTTATACTGTTGTAGATAGAAAATAAAATATAAGTATATTATGTATGATAAGGCACAATAATAATTACTGTACTACATTTAATAAATTATCTATTAAAATATATTATAATTACATATTATTAAATAGACCTTTTTTTAGAGCTTTATCTGTGATTTTGTTAATTATATATGCTGTAATTAAAGATATATAAAAATAACTACGTATTTTTGTTTTTTTTTTTTTTTTTTAAGCCTTATCTTATTTTTACTCTCTCCTTTCTTCTGTCTCATCCCTGTATTAAACACACGCGCACTCGCACAATTATATAGTGTGAGTAAAGTGTTGAGACAAATTGATGCGTTCTCTGGAAGAAGGGCATATAATTGAAACTCATTGGTTTATTGTGTTACATCTAATTAATTACTATGAATAAGTATTCTAAGTTTATTTTAGTAATTAATTTAAGGTGTGCATTATAAGATACTTTCAAGAAATTTACTGAATAGTGGGCTATTTCAATAATTCAGGAAAATAAGAAATAGTGTTGTGTGTGCACTTTTTCCACTGAACTAAGTTAAGCCAACACTACCGGGTGATTATAAATGAAATAGACACTTTCGACAGCTTTTAAACATCAAACCGGTGTATTTGAATGTAGTAAATGATATAGGTTTTATTGGTATAGATATAGGTTTTAAATGATATAAGTTTTAGGGATATAGGTTTATAGGCAGGGCCGCCGACAGCCTTTTTGTGGCCCGAGGCAGAGTTTGGATGTGAGGTCCCCCCTCGTATAAAAAATCCTTTATCAAAATAGCTTTGTCCTGTGTCTGGTCCAACTTCTTGTTTTGTACGAAATTTACCTAGAACTGAATACAATCCGTGCACGTGCCCGTCTGTATTTATCTTTATAGATAGATTAAGTATGGAGATCTAGTAAGGTGTTTGGTTTAAGCTAGGCGTGTTGGATTGACTACGCTTATACAGGGCAAAACAAACAAGACACATTTTATTCTAAATATGTTCAATGAAGGAACCTTAGTTTGTTAAAAAATAAACATTTACATTGTAGGCCTACAATAAAGTTTTCATTTACAGTTTTAAAAATCCTGAGCATTACACACATCCCAAGAACAGTCCTCTTTTTAATGACATCTTGACATCTACCACTCTTTTTAGAATCTGTGATTGGACTTAATGATAAACCAGTCTATGAGTCCATGTTCCTAACAAGCGAACTTAAATGCAAAGAAGAATTTAGAAACTGTTTTAAGGTTAAAAAAGCATACTGATCACTAAACTAAAACCTTTTCTTTCTTGCTTTTACTTTGGCAAATTCATCAATAACACTATCAAAAGACAGTTTTCCAGCTGTTTGTGCTCAATGCTTAGCAACATCAAGTGATTGAGTCTATCTTCATTCACTGTTGAACGTAAACTTATCTTAGGATGTGGCCCCTTTTCTTCTGTGGCCTGGGGCAATCTGCCCCATTTGCCCCCCTCTCGGCAGCCCTGTTTATAGGTAGGGAATTTTTTTAAAGTTTATGTTGGTACAACTGTTGCTAGGATTTTGTTGTTGGCTGCTGTTACAACGACCAGTCTAGCAAAATGACCGCTACTCAAGTGGAGAAAGCTTATTGTGAATCTTGAATTAGCCAAAACAAACTCAGTTACGGTTGTGCAACGTTATTTCAGAACAAGATACAGTAAACCACCACCAACAAGGCAATCAATCTATGACTGGTATGAACATTTTGAAAACAGTGGATGTCTGTGTAAAAGGAAGAGTACTGGAAGACCTTCTGTTACACAAGAACAACAAGTTTCAACAAGCATGCACAGAAAGAAACTTGCATGGGATTTTCTGCAGCCTTCTGAAATTTTGTTCGCCAGTAAGCAACTTGGCACGCCACTAAATAAACATTTGCATATAAACCTTCACCTCACCAGTAGGCTTTTGGCTTACAGAAGGTGGTTTAATTTTGAATTGATTTTACACTATCATCTATTATTATTATGTTTTCATAAAGATAGCTTTTTATTTTGCTGAATCTTTAAACTGTAACTAAAATGAGCTAAATTTAAAAAAATTAGTAAAGTAATGATGAAGACATTAAATTTTTGGAAAAATACGAACAACTTCCTTATTTGTGGGACGTAAATTGATCGTTTTATAAAAACAGACCTCCAAACTACCGATACCAATGTAACAAATCACTGTTCTGGAAGCTTTCACGAACGTGACATTACACAACAGCAAAATAAAATGGAACTGGCGCGATAAAAAACGTTTAATGTGTAAACCTCTACTGGCATGCAAATTAAACTAGCATCAATACTGGCGCCAGCAAATCATTGCAAGTGTAAATGCGCTTGTTTACCATAACACATAAACTCAAACTTTTGAGCTTTACTCTTTTGTGTATACTTTATGGCGACAACATTGCCTATATTTCCCTTGTATGACAAATTGCTAAAGTTATTACGCTATGTCTCTTTTTCTAACAAATCTTCTCTCTCACTCGCTCTCTGTCGCCCCGCCAAATGTCCGTCAAAATCGTATTTGTTAGACAGAGAGCGCTCAATATTACACGGTCTGTCTCTCTCCTACAATTTTACCATTTTTTGACCCCGCATGTTGCCTCCATACTATAGAATACTCAAAGAAACTTCGCAACAAAAGTTTCATTCGCTAAGAATTTTAACAAAGGAGTGAATAGAGGGAATAAGCAGTCAAATAAAAAATATACACTATTTTATTTTAACATGATAAAAAATTACAAAATTAATGAATTTAAGGTTATTTAATAAACATGATAAAAAATTATACAGTGCTCTCTAGAACCAGTGTTGTAGTGGTAGCAACGGTGTGTACGGTTCTTTATATTATACTTATTGGGGCTTATGAAAGCTATTACCTAATATATCTATGTAAGATTAAATAAAAATATAACTATTTTATCATCGTCTACATTTACGATATTTTAACAAGTTTTATCTTACCTGGTTGTTAACTTATTAGCGATTATAATGTAATAAGATATTATAATATCTTTGGAACACTGACGAAGTAAAATAATTCAGAAGGCAATGCAGACAAATTGTTGCCGGTTGCCGCGCTTTTACATTGTTACTGCTGTTTGCTGTATATATGTGCTTGTTTGTTTGCTGATAAATTTATGCTTGTTTCGTGCAGTTATAAAAGATACTTGTTACTGATTAACCGGTGATACTTGTTACTGATTAATCCATAATTTGTCGAATTTTCGTGTTAACAGATTGCAAGATTTGTATGTTTTGCGTACGATTATAGAGTTTGCCCTGTTAGTCAGGGGCGTGTAATTCGCCGATTTAGACAGTGGGTTGCTGAGTATTTATTTTGTAATATTTGTTTAACTTGTTCCTTCTGGTAATATAAACCAGTTTTAAGTTTGAATATATTGTAGGTCTTCAAACAATTTACTGTCTGAAAAGAAAAACCGCCATGGCTACTGCAGCTCCTTCGTCACCATGTTCTAACTCGAACGATTCGGGAAATTCTACATCTTTTAACTATGGAGGTAAGTACGAAGCAACTTCATTAACTATGTAAGATTTTTAATTTGAATAAGGACTATAATTTTAACGACAATGATATTAGCGACAAATATTTATTTTGTGTTTTGATATGTTGTGCAACCGGTAGTTGGTGTGTTATCCTCAACTAGTGTCAGTTTATATTTGTGGATATACCAATTCTTATTATATTTATCAATCGTATGTATTTAAGCAGAAAGTTGACTACGTTTAGAAACTTACTATTGATGCTACTAAAGTCATGTCGCATAATAATTCATATTTAAGCTAACCTAAGTTTTGTCCAAGTGAAAACTTAATTCGACGTAGGCATGTGTTTAAGATTGTTGGTAATTTTGTAAATTACTTTTTATGAAACTATAGTTTTGTTTGATAATGTGGACTTTTGTAGGTTTAAAGAGGTTGACTAACATAATTATTACAAAACTTGAAAAAATTAAGTAAGTTGTTCTAAGATTTTATAATAATCATAAAAAATGTAAGGTGTTGTTTATTTGTTACTTTTGTTTGTGTTTTTTGTTCTGATGTTTGTAGCCATTTTTTTTCTACTATATTTACCTCTCGACATAATTGTGTGCAATTTTATGGAGTTTAGCATCTTTTTTTTATAAATCATAGGCATAAATTAAATTGTTTTCAACGCATTCGGTATAAAGTCTAAAATCTTTTGGGATAAATGTTTTGTTGGCAACAAAATACTTGTGTGTAATAACTTTGGTTTGCCTATAACTGGTAGGTGGTGAGTTAAATTAATTGAGCTCTATTTGCTAGTTCCAGGGCCACAATTAATTGAGCTCTATTTGCTAGTTCCAGGGCCACAATTAATTGAGCTCTATTTGCTAGTTCCAGGGCCACAAAAAATAGTTGTGTTTAACACATGGTCACGCAATTATAACGGGTGTTTTATTAAGGACGCAACCCTGATTATAAGAAGATAGAAGTAATACATCGGTATATTTTCTGTCCTCCAATCGGTATGTTGGCAACAGTGTACTCAAGGCCAACTATTTAAGACAGTTAAAATGTCCAGTCAAGCATTAGTGTGGTGACAGCAGTCGTTTCGTTATATTGTATCAGCAATGGTTTTTTTCCAAGGAAGAACTGGGTGTTTTATTAAGAACACAACCCTATGTTAAAAGCCACAATCTACGGCATATTTTTATTTTCTGTACTTGACAAATTATCAATTAATCTAAATTATTTTACAAATGAATACCAAATTGCAATGAAAACATTGTATTACTTCTATCTTCTTATAATCAGGGTTGCGCCCTAAATAAAACACCCATTATGACAAGCATTATTTAAGAATAGAAGAGGTAGAGGTGTAAAAGATACTAATCACAGTTATCTCGTCTCAGAGTAATAAATTTCATTATACACCCCAAACCCTGTGGTGAATGAAGCGAAGGTATCATTTGCAGGGTGGAAAGTAGATGATTTTTAGAGGGCATGACATGCTGATAAGCTTACTTTTCAACTCATTTAGGCAATGATAAACCTTCTGACTCCTCGTTTTACTTAGTAAAGCCTCTAGAGGTTCAAACCAGCCTTTTTGCTGATGACCTAAACAACAAGTACCTAAAAGCTTATTTAGCCTACATATAGCAGAATTTATATTTAATTATGTATGTTTCTGTTAATGTTCAGCTACTTATAAAATTTTTTTATTGTTTTACTGCAGTTATGATTCATAAAAAGCAATTTCAAATGATTAGAGACACATCGAGCTCGTTTAACAACAGGTAGTGTCAAAGAGGGTCTAATTAATGCCCAGAAAGCAACAAAATTGATAAATTATGATTTTCAAACCATATTTTGTTATGCTGCGTTATATTATATTTTCTGCACTGCAATTTATACACACACTGCAACAGGCCAGCCCGTTGGTGTAGTGGTTAGCCCAATTAGCTACTATGCCAGGGTCCCGGTTCGATTTCCAGTCAGGTCTGGCATTTTTTCATCACTCATCTTCATACAATCATCATTCTCGACCATCTGCATTAGCAGAAATTGTAAAAGTCAGTCTCTAAACAAAAAAACAAAAAAAACAATTCACTGCAATCTTACTTTATTTTTGGGATGCCAAGGGTATTTATATGATTTAAACACCGAAATTTGTGTTTTCCTTTATTATGTCATTTCACGCTCAACGACTTTGACATTTTTTTATCGCGATAACACAGTGATTTGAGCAGATGAGTCCGTCTACCACATTACAGATCAGCTGATTGATGTAAATATGTAATAAAACTGTTCAAAATTTAGTTTGAATAAATTTTTGTGTACTTATACTTCCCAAATTCTTAAATAAAAATTAGTACTTATTTTTAAACTCAAATTCTTTAGGTTTCTACTTTATTCGAACAATTACATTTTCAGTAGTTAATTTAAAAATAATGTATCTTTTTAATTTATTTTTTCGTGGAAATCATGAATCTGATACAGAAGACTATAATGGTAAGCAGAATTGTCAGTCTTGAATTGCATAGTTATTTAAATTATTCATTTTAGGAGTATTTTGCAACATTTAAAGGAATTAATTTATACCTTTGTCATAATGTTAATAACATGTATGAGAATTTTTGCAATTTATTTTTACTTTCTCTTGCCTGTGTAAATATTATATAGGAAGGAAAGTATTGTTTTCATGTTGATTTTTCAAAATCGAGTTTTTACCAGATCTACACGTTTTCAGACCCCCTGAACCCGAAAAACATATATTTACTGATTGGCCTTTGCGTGTGGGTGTGTGTGTGTGTGTGTGAGAACAAAATATTTCAAGAACGGAACATTGTACCAAGTTGTTGAAACTTGGAAATTAAGTTAGGTGCCATTAGAGGACCTACATGAACATTTCATTAAAATCGGTCAACCAGAAGTAGTAGTTTATAGTCATCTTCACTTGAATGCTGTAAACTTCGATTTTTGCGCCAATATTCTCATTCCAAACTCTGCGGTAGTGTTGTGCAACTAATAAATGGCATATTAGAGCCTGTCTTCTGTGACGTAAATATTAACAGTGTCATCTGCGGACAGCAAGGAATTAAGGAAGACGTTATTTCAAAGCATAATGCTAGAGTCAACTAACTGATTCCAGGTTGTTAAAATCTCATCAACGTAAATATTAAATAGCGTGGACACACTGACAGCCTTGTTGGACGCCTTTATTGTCAGTGCCAAAAAATATAACTATATCTCTATTGTTAACCCCTTAACGGTTTATGACGAGATATCTCGCAACGTAAATGTTGTAGAAAAGTGCCTCTGACAAGATAACTCGCAACTGAATTTGTCTTGATTTATTCTGTTTTCTGTCGAAATATCTCGCCGTAACATTAAAAGTAGCTTATCTTATATCCATAACTTTAATATTAGCGCTAGTAAAGGTTCCTTTCTATAGGTTAGATGACTCTATGTTATTTGTTTACGTCGTACTCTCCAATGTTGCATAAAAGGTTATGTTTTGTTTAGTTCGGTGCGTTTCGTTGTAAAGATATAAGTTCGTTATAAGTGTTTACGAAAAGAAATTGTAAGCTATTCGATATTGTTTATAGTTTTTTAGTAGTAGGTTTCATTTCATACATAGTATTTAGTCCGGTATTTCAATTCCATTTATTGTAGTAGGATTGTTTATTATTTATTTAGTATTTCAAAATTTTTGGTTTTTTTTTTAAATGATGTTTTTGTGCATGGAAATTGATCTATATGTCTTTATTCAGTCATATTATACAAAAGTATTAAAAAAAAAAATTGAGCCGGATATGAACATTTTTGGCTAAAAAAGGAACCGTTAAGGGGTTAAGTATATCTTGGACAATTTGAATTGGCACAAGCAGCTTCGGTGTTTATCTACTCCACTCTTCGCCCCTCGCCAACCAACGACGGTACAGTCACAGAAGTATACAATCGCCCCTGTAATGTGCGACTCACGCACAATCACTGCGCTTTGTTTTCACTATTATTATTAATAAATCTATCAGACATAATGATGTGACTAATTACTTTTCATATATGATTTTATGTTCATTATAATAAAATACTTAGACCAATTTGTTTAGTTGTGTGCATCCGTAGAGTATAGTTAAGTGAGTTTTTGCGGTTTAGTTCTTGTAATTTATAATTTAAATTTTTACTGGGATAAATTAAATACATATTTTAAAATGAAATAATTATTTGTATGTTTGCACTTAATGAAATAAGGTTGTAGGCATTTGCGAACATTAAAATTTGTAGACCTTGTTGAAAGTATAGGTTATGGATATACTTTGTACGGAACTGTGTGTACATGTAGAGCAAGAGTTGTGCCAGTTCAAATTGTCCACAGTTTAATTATTACTCGCGATAGCAGTAAAAAGGTGTTTTGAACAGCCCTTTTCCAGCATTATATTCCAAAGACGGCCTTAAAGAACATTATCAAACACTTTCTCCCAATGGATAAAAGTTATATTTGTTTCACAATGTATACTCACGGTGTTTTTCTATTATTCGGTTCACTGAGAACACTATATCAGTACATGAACATCCTCTACGAAAGCCCATTTGTTCTTCTATTGAATCATCCACAATTACCCGTAAATGTCTGTTCAGTAGGCCAGCATATAATTTGTAAGCATTGTTCAAAATACTAATCCCGCCGTAATTCTCAGGTTTTGTGTTCTTGGTGCCCCTTTTTTGTGTGTTGACATAATTTTTGACATGGCCCATGCTGTAGGTATTTCATGCCCCTTCCGACTTAAATTGTAGTACTGACAGCCTTAAATGAAGAAAAGTACGTCCGTACTTGATTAGCTCCATATTTATTCCATCCATGGAATATTGATGTAGCTATATATACATAAACAATAATTTTATTTTGTTAAACATCCTATGTAGGATTGTTAACTAACCGCGATATAATTTAAAATTTGAAATGTTTATATCAACCACCAGAATACGGGAACAGTAAACACTTACCAATGTTGATTTAATATTAGTCAGTATTTACTGTTAATGTATTCTGGTAGTTTATATATACATACATTTCAAATAAACAATAATATCTCTTAAATAAATACATTTTGTTTTTTTTATTTGTAGTTTTGGTTGCCAAACTAATATTCTTTTCACAGTTGATAAGCTCTGCTGTTGCACACGTTTAGACCAATCTGAACGTTTGCCAGCGTTGTCAGATTGTACCTGACAAACATTACGTGTGCTTGCGTGTAAAAGCTGCCATAGTTCACTCTCGTCGTGAACACATCGATTATAGAGCGCGTTAACATGCAATACTTTATAATATATGATTGTATGTTTGTACGTTATAATTATTATTAAAGACCAAGAAAATGGCCGATGAAATATTTAACAGAGCTACGAGAGCAAGTATTGGCAACATTGGCTAGCTATAAAGTGGGTAGGGCATACTTTCACAGCTCATCAGCCGTGAAAAATAGTTTTTAATTATTTTAATTTTTAATTCGTTTTCTTTGTAAATGCAATGACCAATACCCATGAGAGTGAGTTAGCTAGTCAATATTTGTCAGGTAGATGGCGCTGCAGAACTGTCTCTAATAATTTTGTAAATGTATGAAATCTAATAAATTTAACTGGTGTTTTCTTATATTGTTTCAGATATTACCGATGATTCAGTAAGCGTTTATGGTGATCCTATCGTTACCAGTAAGATGAAAGAAGAAGAGGAAAGATTAGCCAACGAAGCTGCTCTTGAGGAAGAAAGAATGAAAAAGGAATACGAGGTGAATACATTTGTTATTTACCTTTACCTTTTTTTATTTAAATAGTTTTTACTCTCTCTTGCTTATATGAATAAGCAAGGAAAGTATTGTTTTCGTGTTGGTTTTTCAAAAATGAGTTTTCACCAGATATATTCGTTTTCAGACCCCCTGAACCCAACAAAACATGTTTTTAGCGATTTGTGTGTGCGTGTGTGTGAACAAAATATCTCAAGAACGGAACATCGTACGAAGTTGAAACTTGAAACTTAAGTTAATTACTACTAGAGGACCTGACATGAACGTTTTCATCAAAATCTATCAACCAGAAGTAGTAGTTTATTCGTGTCATTTTTCACTTTTTTGCGATTTTCTCAAAAACTGCTCATAAGATTTATTTAAAAATCGCCTCATTTACTATATTTTTTATGCTTTATAAGATAGGATAAGTACCATTTCTGTTGAAATTCTTGGGTAGGTTGTGCTCGCTTAGTAAAAAATGGGTTTTAAGATGGCGGCCTTAATATGCATTTTAAGGCAAAAGTGTATAATAAAAGTTGTAAAAACTTTAAAAACCTACAACTTTTATTTCAAACATTTTTTAGTATAATGCTTAGTTTAGTGGTAATTAGTGATTTTGTTTTTCTTCATGAAAATCTGTAGAAATATGTGGTTTTTACTATTTCGGCCTTAGTATGCTTACGACAAAAGTAAAGTGTATATAACCAAATTTATAGGAATTAAAAGATCTACAACTTGTATTTGTTTTTCTACAGAGCCTAGTTTAGCGTCAGAGTGATTTTCAGTGTCAAGTCAAACTGAGGTTGGTTTTCATTTTGCATCATTCACTCATGATTAAAATTAGGTTATATATTTTGAGGTTAGTTTTTTGTTTATTTGTTAATGTATTATTACTAATATTGGGTTATATTGTTCATTTTTTGCATTGGTAAGAGAAAGTTGTGTTAATGTTTCACACCAGATTTTTATTCTTCTGATCATTTCTTTTTGTCGTTCATAGTCATCTCTTTCTCGTAGTAATTCTTAAATTGTTAAACTTTTTTTCTTAATTCACTTGTGTCCTCTATCCTATCTATAGTCTGTCTATGCTAAGAGTACTCCGACATAGGCAACCAGCAATACAAGTGAGCATGTGCATTAATGAAAAATACGCACAGCATGATCAAAAACGAAATTCCATACAATACTGATTATTTGCTCTAAGCTTAACATTATTATAAACATGTTCAATTCATTTGTTAGAAAATGTTTTATAAATCGAACATTAGTTAACTATTAATAACTAAAACTTTTACTATTATTCCTCTTACATTGTTATTTTTCGTTACATTATTTTTATTTATGATTAGTAGGTTTTTATTATAGACTCGGTTTTATTTTTGGTCACAAGTAATATAAGACTAATGCGCTTGAATTATAAGAAGAGAGAAACAATTCCAGTGATTCGTTGTTTATCATTTCAGATTGTTTATTTTGTATCATTAAAATTAATGTCTGTGACTAGTTTAATACAACTGTTTGCACTTGCCCGTGTTTAACTCATTTTTTGTTTCATTAGTTATTTTTTGGTATTGTATCGGTTCGTTTCGATTTTTTTCGTAGACTGAAGTTGAAAAGTTCTGTAAGCTGTGTATTGTTAACATGCATGATAATAGTGAAAGTGTTGAGTTATTGAAACATAAAAGCGGTAAAAATTAAAAAGTAGACAAAAATTGTTTTGTTAAATGTAATGGTTAAAATAATTAATTAGGGAGTCTCTTTATGAAACTACAATAATTACAAGTAATCTGAACGGTATAACTGAAAACGCTTAACCCTTTATAGGTCTTTGGTACGTATACTTACCACTGGCAATAATCAATTTTTTTAAAGAATAAGCTATGCAGTTGAACCCTAATGGAATTTTATGGTTTTATAGATGTTCTCTGGTAAGTAGGCTATCCACATTTTAAAATTAGTGCGCAGCGACCATTTACTTCACGAGTTACACAAATGCGGTAAGGATTCATATCAGCGTACGCAACCGTGTTGTTTTGTTGTTACTTTTGTACAGTGCTTAGAAAATTTGAGTGTTTTACGGGAAAGCAAGCATTTATACTTACATAAAGTTGAGATAAGTTATTCTACACATTTTTTGTTATGTAGGACTACAAGTTGTTTTAATAAGCATTCTTACCACTAAACATTATGTAATTCTCATTTCAATAAATGTTCCTTGGCGAGTATACTTACCAGGGCTTAACATAAAAAAAAGAAATATATTACTGTTCTGGCACTAGGGATACATTATTCAAGTTCCTATAAAACAATATTTTACAACATGTGCTATATATTTTCCCCGTAGTACTGCCCTATAAAGGGTTAAAGGTTAATGTTTATTTTAACTGGATGTAGATATTTTTATGATGGAACGTAGTGCAAGATAATATTGTCAGGCGGAGAGGTATACTTACTTACTTACTTTACAATAAGGGCGTTCAGGCTTCTGCAGCCCCTCCTCACCGCGACCTAAAAGATCTTTTGTGATTGCCCCTATTCCTATTTCTGCAAGACCCACACCTTCGATACAGCGCAGGATCTGCCTAGGATCTAGTGCACTTATCTGAGAAGGTGTTTACACACCCTTACCCATCAGCGCTCTTCTTTTGCAGCCAACCACTTTGCAACTGCATATAAATATAAGTGTGCGACCCCCTGAGCCGCACAGACCTTAATGGCCACTATTTCATCTTAGAAGACGGTTATGTTACACCCAAGGGCCAGGGAAATCTTTCCCCAGGCCCCCACTCCCGCTCTTCCGCTCATCTCTGAGCCGTCAGTGTACCAAAAGGTAACCCCTTCCGGTATCACTGGCTGTCCCTCCGCCCACTCCTGACGATCAAAAATTTTCACCCTCAGTGTGTCGGAGAAGTCGTATGCTCTGTACATACGGTCCCGAGGACCACCTACCACACCCATCCCCTCAATCCCTTTGAAGATCTCGGTGTGGCCCATCTCCCCTGATGGGACCCCGAACCCACCCTCCAGCCTCAAGGCAGTTCTTATCGCCTCCTTCTTCACTTGAACATGAATAGGAGGCAAATCAGACATCGCCTCCATAGTAGCCGTTGGACCAGTGCTCGTTGCACAACATATCCTTAGGTGGGCCAATCTCTTCAGCTTCCTCAGCCGATCTATTCTTGGCCACCATACAAAAGCTTCGTACGTGACCATTGGCAGAATGATGCTCACATAAGCCCATTCTGCCATACGAGGCCTAAGCCCCCAAGTCCTCCCAAACGGACTCTTAAACATCCATAAGGCCTTTTCAGCCCTCTCAACAGTCCTTGACATGTGGCCCCTCCAAGTCAGGCCCCTATCAAGGACAACCCCCAGATACTTCACCTCAGGGGAGTAGCTCAAATCCACTCCTTCCAGAGTCAAAGCATCTAGAGCCATCTTCCTTTTCCTAGTAAAAGGAACAACAACCACTTTTAGTTGTCGTGTCAGCTAGGGAAATAATCAGTCCGCCCCTGCATAGCCCCGCGTACAGGGGTAAGGCAAAATACTGTAGGATTTAGCCAAGTTTCCTACAGGCACCGTTAAGACACTGATTAAATGCCCCAGTGCCATCCACCCTTCGGCACGGTAAACGCCTGACACCACTGGGTTGGGCAAAAGCTACAGTAGGAGAAGTTGCCTCTAGCACGGATAGAAAAAGTGCTAGATGCCAGGGACAAGGATCAGGATAGACAGACAGAAGCCCAGCATCTCAGCTCACCTCGGCGGGACCAAAGCATGGCTGAAAAGTAACCATAGGATGCCGAGGAGTTTCCAGAGGCACGGGCACGAAAAACTGCTACAGAAAGTAAGGGAGCAGGTGTGCTCTCTTGGACGTGATGCTTCGGCACATGCAAGCCAGCCGATCACTGACTTACTTCGCCTCCAGGCGGAGAGGTATATACTCGCCAACTAGTGTAAAACTTTCGTTTATAACCTATAGGAGGCGCTTGTCTCGCGCGGAGTACTCTTACAGTAGATGGACTATAACATGTTTATCTTTTTACTTTCTCTCGCCCTGTATTATTATGTGGGTATAATGTGCCGTTATGACCTTATTTCAGAGTATTTTTTTTTCTAAGATTAATGTGGGCAAGACTAATAGGGGAAACAGTCTTGGAGAGTGGAGTGTTCATAGGTAGTGTGGTACATTACATTAGTAGATGGACAGTTGTCTGTGGAAATAGAACTCCAAATTTGTGTTTTGTGTAATTAAAAGTCTGATTTTTTATTGAAATATATATATATATATATATATATATATATATATATATATAGATTCACTATCGAGCGTTTGTAGTGGAAGGTTGTGTTCTTGCTGTGCTCTTAATAGATAAGCGATTAGCCTGTCGGTTCAAGTTGTGCCGTTTGTTTTGTATGAAGTTATTAAAATTTTCATCATCATTATTATTACTATTATTGTTGTTATTCTTTGTTTAATTTAAAAAAAAACTATTTTTAAAACGCGCCGGCGTATATTTTTTAACGTAAGTTTATGTCAAATATACAAAATTACTTCTCGCCGGTTGGCAAGCGCGGTCGGTCGAACAGCTCACCGGAACAACTAATTCGGTCACAAAAAGTTTCCAAGTGTGGTATGTCAGAAATGCCGAATGCAAGTGAAATATCGTCTATTCTTGAAGGCTTATTGGACAGAAAATTAAATAATGTTGCCTCTAAAGAAGACATTAATTTATTAATGGTGGAAATAAAAGGGTTGCGAGAGGAAAATCGGGTCCTTAAGGAGGAAGTGAATAGCCTCAAGATGCAAAATAAAGAGTTTCAGTCTCGGCTTGATGACATGGAAGATAGGAGCCGGAGGAACAATTTAATATTTAAAGGAATAAAGCGGGGTGCTGAAGATAATCCGGTAGATTTAGTTAAGAATTTTTGTGTTTCTATGTTGGGTTCACGTAGCAACTTATGGGTAAATAGGGCGCATATACTAGGAAAGAACAAGGTGAACAGTCCGATAATTGCGCATATCCCAGATGACTACGATTTAAATTATATTATTAAAAACGCCAATAAATTAAAAGGTACGGATTATGTGGTGCATCGCGATTATTGTAAAGCAACCAGGGCTAAAAGAGCTAAGTTATTCGCCCTAAAGAAAGAGCTTAAACAGTACGCAACGAACAAGCAAGTTTATGTTTCCAAGGACAAGTTGGTAGTTGAAGGAAGGTTATTCTCAGTGGAAAATGAAAAATTTATGGCGGGTTCTGTAGATGGCTTCTGTGAATTGTCAAGACTTCTGGGACAAGATGTTAAGGGTCTGGAAAACAAAATTTTTCACCAAACTATGAGCAGGAGGGACTGAAAGGGAGTCGTCTGCCAGAATGAGAATAAGATTCACAAGCAGACAGCAGATGAATTAAAATCTTCATTGTTAAGTATTTTAAGTTATAATGTGGCTGGTCTTTCAGGTAAGCAATTATGTTTTTTTCAGTTTTTAAATAACTATGATATTTTTTGTTTGAGTGAAACCTTTGTAGAAAATATTAATGTTGATAGGTACACAAGTTATTTGAAAGATTATACCCTACATTGGGAACCAGCCGTTAGAGAGTCTGTTCGTGGTAGAGCTAAAGGGGGTATTCTGATTGGGTTTAAATCAATTTTAAGCAAATATATACAATTTGTAAATTTTGGGGATAGGAACGTAGTTAAACTTTCTATTGGGGGTAAGAATTTTTATATTATTTTTGTTTATCTGTCGGGTGGTCTCGAGAAGGATTGGGAGCGCGATTTTAACGAAGTGGTTAATTTTTTGGACGAATACGGTGCTAATAAAAATATTATTATAATGGGTGATTTTAACTGCAGGACTGCGAGTGAACAGGTTTTGCCGGGTCAGTTAAGATTTGAAGGCAGCCTCCGTGCAAGTAGGGCATCCAAAGATGACATTGTAAATTCTAAGGGTAGAGCCTTTTTAAATCTCTGTGATAATAACAATTTGGTTATTTTAAATGGTCGAACTGAGGATGATCGATTGGGTGATTTTACGTATATAGGCCCAAAAGGGTCTTCCGTGATTGACTATTGTTGTATGTCAACGACCGGCTTGTCGATAATAAAATCATTTAAGGTGGGTGCTGAAATATTTTCTGATCACATGCCAATAGTATTGGATTTATATTTAAATGTAAATAATGTAGATAATAGTGTCCTGCTGCCTCTTTTACCGAAATTAAAGTGGAACTCTGCAACTGATGAGCAATATCGGACAAAGTTGCGTAGTAGATGTGAAAATTTGTTGCTACCATGTGAAATAAATGAGGCAGGTAATTTACTAGCGGATATAGTATATAAGGCAGTTGGTTACGTAGGTAGTTCTGAAAACAATTTCAGAAAAAATAAGATACCTGCTGGAAAGCAGGTATGGTTTGATAGGGAGTGTGGTGCGGCACGGTCTAGGGTGTTCAGGTGGTTAAATCTGTATAGGAAGAATGGTTTCGATCTGATGAGGACTGAGTACTTAAATGCATTGAGTAGTTATAAATTATTGTGTGAGAATAAGAAAAGGGAATGCTTTAGTGAGATGGTTCGGGACATTAAGCAGGCTAGGGATGTAAGTAGCTTTTGGGAATGTGCAAATAAATTTAAAATGAAAACATTTAAGTGTGCTCCTCAAATAAAACCCCAAGAGTGGGTTAGTTATTTTCAGGGTCTTTTCGACACCGGTGCACTCCGTGACCGTGGAATCGCGTACGCTGCTCCACATTATACTGATCCTTTGCTGGATGCAGATATAAGTTGTGAGGAATTGGTACTGGTTTTGAGGAGCGCCAAAGTAAATAAAGCTCCTGGGCTAGACCGAATTCCATACGAATTCTATAAGAAGGCCCCAGCCGAATACTTAAATTTGATGGTTAACTATTTTAATAAAATTTTTAATTACGGAAGGGTTCCCCACTCTTTTAGAAAATCAATTATATTCCCATTACACAAAAAAGGGGATTTGGCAAATGTAGGTAATTATAGGGGGATTTCGTTTTTAGATACAATTGTTAAACTTTTTACGGGAATTTTATTGAATAGATTGCAGAATTGGGTAGACTCAAAACAGATGTTGCACGAGAACCAGGCGGGGTTCCGGCGAGGTTATTCAACAAACGATAATATTTTCAATTTAATTAGTATAATAAATTTAGTATTAAAGAAAAAGGGGGGCAAACTATATTGTTTCTTCGTAGATTTTAAAGCCGCCTTCGATTCAGTAAATAGGGAGGCACTTTTCTTTAAATTGTTTAGTATTGGGCTATCCTTTAAATTTATGAACGTTTTAATGGACCTATACAGGCACACAACGTCGCAGGTGTGGTGTAATAATGGTTTGTCTCCAGAATTCGAAACAGAAGGGGTAAAACAAGGGGATTTATTGTCCCCACTGATTTTTGCATTGTTTTTGAATGATCTTGAGGAAGAAGTAGGGGGTGGCGTTAAAATCAATAGTTTAATAATTCGAGCATTGCTTTATGCAGATGATGTCGCTCTTCTGTCAGTGTGCCCTAAAACTTTACAAACTATGATTAATAATTTGAAAATATATTGTGATAAGTGGGGGCTAACTGTTAATCTCATAAAATCTAAAATTATGGTTTTTAGAAAGGGGGGAAGATTGGGCCGGACCGAGCAGTGGGAAATGGGAGGTGAAACAATAGAAGTTGTAAATTCATATAAATATTTGGGGATAGTATTAACGCCATCCTTGTCTTTTAAAACTCATGCAAGAGACAGAGTTTCGGTGGCCAAGTTTGCTCTGAACAGTTTTTGGGGTAATTTCTGCTCTCAGAACAAAGTTCCAATCTCCGCTAAATGGGCTGTCTTTAACGGAGTATGTCGGGCAATAGTGGCATATGGTGCCCAGGTATGGGGATACGAAAATATGGATGAATTTGAAATCTTTCAAAGGTTTGCTTTGAAAAAAATATTTGGAATTCCCAATAATACGCCTAATTATGTAATATATTTGGAAACTGGCGTGGACTTGATGTGGCAGTTTTTATTTTTACTGCACGTTAAGTACGTGTTAAAAGTGTTAGAGTTGCCCGCTCGAAGGTTGCCCAAAAAATTGGCTGAAGTTACAATTGTTCAGGAAGTGGGGTGGTTTAAGTGGTGGCGAGAATTAGCGGCTAGATTTCATTGTCAGCTGACTGCTTCTAACAGAGATGATTGGAGGGGGCAATTAAATCACATTTTGGGGAAAATAAGGGAAAACGCGAGGAAAAAATGGATTGAGAGGGCAATGAGGGCTGAATACAATACTTTATATAAGCAACTGACGTTTAATATGGGTGAAAAAACATACATCTCTGATGAATATGATCGGGCCTCAATCAGTATCATTTTTAGGGCTAGAGGAGGTCAGCTGGGATTAAATAATGGGCCGCACAGGGAAGAAGAGAGACAGTATTGTTCCCTGTGCAACCTGCGAGAGAAGGAAACAGTGGAACATTTTATTGGGGTCTGCCCGGTTCTGAATGAACTAAGAACAAAGTGGTTTGGGTGCCGTAGGTTAAATAGAAATGAAATTATATGCTATTTAGAAGGTAGGGACTGGAATGCCCTAATTGGCTATATTCGTCAAGCTAAGAGGTATAGGCGCTGGCTGGTTGATGAGTTCAATTATTAATGTAATAATAATGATGTGTGCACCTTTGTTAACTTTCATTTTGACATAATCAAAAAAAAAAAAAAAAAAGAAATAAAAATTGTCTTTAATAATAATTTTATCTGTGTAAGTAAAAATTAGTTTAGTTAATTAGAAAGACCAGCCACTGATATTTAAATATTGTATTATCTATTGTATTATCTATGTTATCTAAATTCTCTTATTAATTGTATTTATTTTTACTTTGATTTGTTTCTTACTAAACGTATATACTGTATATTTTTGTTTTAAATTTATATTTCAGCTGTACAGAATTTAAAGGTATTTGTGTTAGTGAATCTGGCGGACGACTTCGGTCAAGCCAATCTGTGCTGAGAAAAGACATTTCAATTAATTAACTGATAACAGCCTAACGAATTTTATAATTTGTTAAAGATATTTTTGTAATTTAAATAATAAGGAATAAAGCACATTTATTATTATTATTATTATTATTATATATATATATATATATATATATATATTTTAAACATGTTGTACTGTGTGCTGAATTTACTTTAGATAATATTAAACCACCAGTAAACACACAAAATTAGCAAGAATGATCTTACCGTTAAAAAGGCCTTTTCAGATCCCTGGATCCATCATCAGTTAACTCTCAAACACTATAAAAATTTTTTTCACTGGCAATGCATTGCCTTGTCAATTCAAGTCATGACTCACGAGACTCACATTCAGAGTCATGACTTGAAATGACAAGGCAATGCATTGCCAGTGAAAAAAATTTTTATAGTGTTTGAGAGTTAACTGATGATGGATCCAGGGATCTGAAAAGGCCTTTTTAACGGTAAGAACATTCTTGCTAATTTTGTGTGTTTACTGGTGGTTTAATATTATTTAAAATATATATATATATATATTTGATTTGTTGTTGTTTAGGTCAACAGCCGAAAGGCTGGTTTGAACATCTAGAGGTTTTACTAAGTAAAACGAGGAGTGAGGTGGTTTACCATTGCCACAACTCACTGAGTGGAAAAGTACGCTTATCAGCATGCCGGGCCCTCTGAAAAGCACATATTTTCCACTCTGTAAACGACACCTTCACTTCATTCACCACAGGGTCTGGCTGTACAATGAAATTGATTACTTTCAGAGAAGATAACTCTGATTAGTGTCTTTTACACCTCTACCTCTTCTGTTCTTAAATGATTCAGTCATTTAATTGGCTGACCATGTGATAAGAAACAGAACTATTTATTTTAGCCGAACAAATTGAGTGTAAATAATTTGACACTCCACCTGTCTGTTATGGGCATATATTTGATTAGAAATATTTATAAAATTTGATTAGAAATTAGATTTGATATTGAAATATATTTGATTTTTTAATGCGGTTTGTTTTTATTGAATCAGGAACTTGTCAAGAGAGAGGAAAAGGAACAGCGTTACAAACGATTGATGCATCTGCTGATGAAGAGCCAGTTTTTTTCCGATTATCTCATGAAAAAGTTGGACGAGAATGAAAAAAATCAGTAAGTTTGAAATTGAAGTGAAAATTATTTTTTCCTTGTAATGAGAAACTCATGGCTTTACTTATACAGTTACAATTTTTTTTGAATTATTATATTTTCAAACCCTTTTAACCCGAATTAATTGGGACGACATCCTGTTGGGATTGACTGAAATACAGTAGAATCTCTGTAGTCCGGCACCTCCAGTAATCCGGCCCTTAAAATGTTAGGCCTAAAAGTATGAAACCTCACCCAGGACAGATTTTGGTAAAAGATTTAAATTGAATTAGGAAAATCAACTCGACCTAATTACGGCGGATTTAATATAACATGTATGTTTAGGATTTGATTAAAGAAATGAATAAGCAGACCTTAACTATTGTTAAATGGAATAATTTTTGGTCTTTTATCCAAAACCCAGAACTGGGTCATACTCTATACTTCTTACTGAATTGACAACGAAACGTAATTCTCAGAACACGAGCACCCCGACACTGCACTAGGCGATGTCAATAGCCGATAATAATTATGTTTAGTACAGTGTCTACAGAAGTACACAGCAAACCTTTCTTAATTAGTTAATTTAATTTAAAATCACATACAAATCAATGCATATCCATTTTTTGTCTAAATTTAATATTTATAGTTCCAAAATTTCAACACATCCAGTAATCCGGGATTTTCAATAATCTGGCACCCTCTCGGTCCCGAACAGGCCGGATCAGTGAGATTCTACTGTTGTACAGTACAATCATCCAAAAAAATTTCATTAAAAGAATTCAATTAATTTAAATGCATCGTGAGTGAACTGTGCTTGTGGCTGTGGGTGGGCGGGCCGGTGCGTGTCTATAAACCTAATGTCACCAAAATTTTTAAAAAATATTCTTTTCGTGTAAAAAATATCGTTTATTTATATTTTCTTGATTAATATTAAAGAGTTCAGAATGTGTTCGGATTAACGGGGTTAATGTTTATGTTAAATATTTATTTTTTGTATTAACACTTTCAAGACGGCACCCGTATACAATACGGGTGCACCATTTTGATCGACTGGACAGCACCGGTACACGATATGGCGGCTATTTCATTGGTTTTATATCCATTAGCTCGTATCGTATACGATTGCCGTCTATGCTGTCATTTTAATTTAGTTGATTCTGAATCTAATAGAGTACACTCATAGTCCTAATGTTGTCAGATTATTATCGAATATATCGACTTTTACAGCATCGATGTTATAGAGCGTGAGCGAGTGATCTGCCGGTACTTCTGCGCGTTGTTGTTAGTTATTAGTTTGTTATTATAATGCTTAGTTTTTTTTTTTTTAATTTTACTTGAGAAATAAAAAAGTAAATTGGTTATTAGAAATAGGTAATTAGTTGTAAGATTTTAACTCATACAATTAATTATTCTTATATATTATCATTGTACGGTGAAAATTTTTTAAATTCAAGAAAACATATCTCTCTCTCTCTCTTCAGTCAAACATCTTTATCATTAAAATTAAAGTAATCCTAATCTTATTAAATGAAAAGTAATCTACTAATTATGATATTTAATTTAATCTTTACTTTTTGAATTTATGACCAATGGTTGAGTTGTTACAATTTTTTGAAAATCCCCGAAAAATGGCAGTCCACGGGCAAAATACAAAAAAAAGTCAGTCTTCAAAGTGTTAATATAGCTTGTCGAACCTTTTGTAATAAAAATTGAATATTTTAAACCCAAAATAACCCGGGCATAATTGTAGATGATAGACGGACGATAATCCAGAAACTAGAACGACGATTGATGTTCCTTATTTGTTTACAGAAAAAGAGGTAGAAAACCTAAGGTTAAAACGGAAACGAAAGCGCTTGCGGAGATAAATTCAAACGTGACTGTTTCCGATAACAACAACCACAGCATCATCGGTACTACGACCTCAGAACCGGTTGTTATAGATTTGGATAGCGATGATGCCAATGCGATTTCAGAAAAACATGGAAAGGATAAACCGGTTGCCGACGTAGATTCGGCACCGTCGGACAGGTCGTCCGTACGGAAGAGGAAACCGAACGTTTTATTTTACAACGATAATTACAACATTAAGGAAGTCATCTCAAAAGAGGTAAAGTTAAAAGATACATAGTTAAAATTTAGTGTTAAATTTAACTGTATACAGTTCAGCCGTCCTTAGTTTGCTCCTACTGTCAACAAACCAAAGCCAGCTACTACAGGGTGCACGCTAGGTAGGGTCCACCACTTTATGGATGTCGTATTCCAATTAAGTTAAATATGTTTTAAATTATAAGTACTTAAAGTACTAAAAACATCAGTCATGATATTGTCACCGCCATCCCTTCTAATTAATCATTTACTGTGTTGCCGGCTTCAATAGTTCTTCCGGCCTTTGTCATCAAGGCCAAGCCAGTCGCC
The DNA here is from genome assembly GCA_035578175.1 of Catonia carolina. NCBI lineage: Eukaryota > Metazoa > Arthropoda > Insecta > Hemiptera > Achilidae > Catonia > Catonia carolina. Next base: position 5,338,504 of record JAQMRL010000002.1, read on the forward strand.
GCTCTCTACAACAGCGCTCTCGGCAGCTATATAAAGAGCGCTGCACTGAGCCGGCCGATTCAATTCCAATCAAGACACCGAGGGATTCACTACCGATCCAGACAACGACAAGATGTCCACCACGGCACACGGGTCCCGGACTCCAGCGAGAACTAATCGACGACCCCGCAAGAGAGAAGATGATGCTTCCGCTCGCCGACCCGTCACCGTAAGCCGTCGACCGGACCGTCATCGCCCGCTTACACGAGTGATGCCCACAGCGGTCCCCTGACTGAGCCTTACGCCCACCGGACCCGACGAAGCAGCCATCGACGCACTACTGCGAGGGAAGAAGATGACGTCTTCGCTGGACGACGACACACCGTGTCGCCCAGCTCATTGACGACTACGACCGACCCTCTCCAAGACGACCACCGCTTAAACAGCTCTTTTCAGGGCCACCAAACTAATAAGGTTAGCCACTTAACATCACCATCCGGTGACATTATGATAAAGGAATAATAATTTCATTTATAATAATACTTTTAAAAGTATTTTGTATTTAAATACTTTTGAAAGTATTTTATTGTTACTTTCTAAACAGCGTGTGCTCTTTTTTATATAATGTGCATGCTCAGTGACGTCATTATTTGTTTACGATTAGGAGCAAACTAAGAGAGGCTGGACTTTAGGAACCCTTGGTTTTTTACATGGTCACCGTACACATCTCAAAAATTATAAATGTTGAACAGGGAACCTTCTTTGCTAACGTAATAGTTAAGGCGAAGAAGGTTCCACGTTGCAAAAGTGGCTCATGTTGTAACATTGCTAACATAATTTTTTTGTTTTTAATTTAATTATTTAAAGTTGCATCAACTGGTTGGACGTTGAGCGACTACGGTGGGTTATGTAACATTAATTGTGCGATTTGACATGTGAAAATTTCCAACCTCCCTGGCTGGGAATCGAACCTAGGACCTCTACATGGCAGACCTATACTGTAACCACTACGCTACAGAGGCGGCCATAATAATTTTAGTAATGTTAAAACATGAGCCATTTTTGCAATGTTGTGTCACCCTCGTACCCTCGTTGAAAAAACTATGGCACAAAATTCGGAGCAACTTTACACAGTTTTGTTTTAAACTGGGTAAAAATGGCACGGATATGGTAAAACTGTTTAAGCAAACCTTTGTGGAGAGGATTCGTTGTCATAAAACTGAACTTTCTGATGGAATCCGGCCGGCCGCATTGGCGCAGTTGGTAACGTGCTCGCCTCTCATCATGCGGTCTTTGGTTCGAATCCCATTCAGGCATGGCATTTTTTCATACGTTACAAAATATCATTTCATCCTTCATCGTCTGCATTAGCAGTAATTGCAGAACAGTCGGACGTTAAACCGAAAAAAAAAAAAAAAATTAGAATCCAGGTCACTGATAAAAACTGATAATACGATCCGAAACATGCAACAATTTTGTGATTCCCTGTAAGTTTTTGTACCTGAAGGACAAACAGTGAACGACCAGTTTTACTGTGAAATGCTCAGATGTTTGAGAGACAGGATGTGATGTGTCCGAAAGGATATGGTGACTACTGGATCCTGCATTACGACAATGTGCCGACCTACACTGCTCTTAATATTTCCAGTTAAATTATTAAATACAAAATACAGAGTGATTTAATAAGATGGAAACAATTTCAATAAGCTGTATTTCCTGAACTACACGTTATATTTTAATTCTGTAAATTACATTTGAAAGAGAAAGTTTTAAATTTTAATTTACATACATGAAAGTTTATAGATGTTCAATGTGTCCTCCTCCGGCTGCACGTACAACATCTAGACAGTAACTGAACTCATCCCAAACTCTCTGACGCATGTCTTGGGTCACTGAGTTGACTGCAGCTGTGATACGATTCCTTAGTTCATTCAAATTTGTGGGAAGAGGTAGTATGTAAACTGCACTTTTCACGAACCCCCACAAGAAAAAGTCACAGGGTGTGGAGATCTGGAGACCTCGGTGGCCAAAACTGAAGTGCAGAGTCGTCATTCGCCATGCGACCTATCCATCGTTGACGTATGGATTCATTTAGGAAACGCCGAACATTGCGATGCCAATGGGGTGAATTTCCTCAGATGAATGAAAATTCAGGAGATTACATTTTCCAGCAGGACGGAGCTCCACCCCATTGGCATCGCAATGTTCGGCGTTTCCTAAATGAATCCATACGTCAGCGATGGATAGGTCGCATGGCGAATGACGACTCTGCACTTAAGTTTTGGCCACCGAGGTCTCCAGATCTCCACACCCTGTGACTTTTTCTTGTGGGGGTTCGTGAAAAGTGCAGTTTACATACCACCTCTTCCCACCAATTTGAATGAACTAAGGAATCGTATCACAGCTGCAGTCAACTCAGTGACCCAAGACATGCGTCAGAGAGTTTGGGATGAGTTCAGTTACCATCTAGATGTTGTACGTGCAGCCGGAGGAGAACACATTGAACATCTATAAACTTTCATGTATGTAAATTAAAATTTAAAACTTTCTCTTTCAAATGTAATTTACAGAATTAAAATATAACGTTTCTACTTTAATACGTTGTTGTACGCGGATGACCAATTAATCCTCCAAGAAAGTGAAGATGAACTGCAAAGGTCTATTCATATGCTCGACAAGATATGTAAAGAGTATAATATGTCGGTATCTGCTAGTAAGACCAAAATAATGGCTTTTATTGGGAAGGACCCCATAAGGTCAAAAATTGTATTAAATGATAGACGGTTGGAGCAGGTAGCACACTTCACTTATTTAGGAGTTGATATAACGTATGACGTTGATAGAGAGATAAGCACTAGAATAAGCAAGTTTCAGCATGTCTGTGGTTATATCAATAGGACTTTTAAGAATCGAACCAGGAAAGATACACAGTTGAGGCTCTACGATGTAATGGCGGTGCCGATTTTACTGTATGGAAGTGAGACCTGGCCACCAAAGAAGAGAGATTTAAGTCGATTGGAGGCAGCTGAAATGAGATTTTTGAGATCTGTGAAGGGGTGTAGCCGGAGAGAACACATTAGAAGTAGCGTGATTCGAGAAGAACTGAAGAGAGACGAAACAATCATTGATAAAATGTGGAGGTACAGAAATAGGTGGCAGGAACATGTACTTAGGATGTCACCTGATAAAGCTAGTCTTCAGGCGCTGAAGTATCGCCCTCGAGGAAGGAGATGTTTGGGGCGTCCAAGAAAGAGATGGTGTGATGTTGGAACAGGCGATTGGCCTAATCCGTAAAGGAGATGATGATGATGATGAAAATATAACGTGTAGTTCAGGAAATACAGCTTATTGAAATTGTTTCCATCTTATTGAATCACTCTGTACATTAACATTAACATATTTACAGGGACAGGCTATTTGGGACAGGCTCGTCCCACATAGGACTAGCCTGTCGTCTACTGACTAAACGACAAGCTTAAAATAATATTTATTTTTTCCCCAAGCCTCTATTGTTTTGTCAAGTTTTTTTGTTAATCTCCTGGTAATAAATTCTTAGGGAATTTTATTTATTAAAAGTTTATAAAAGTAAAGTCCCACATAGGACGAGCCTGTGCGCGGGAATGAGTTATACATTATTATATGTAAATTATTGATCAGTAACGATTACTAAAAATATTTTTAACAATTTTTATTACACAGTTTATTGAAACTTATCTAGTTATAAAATTTACAATCCTAAATAATTAAAATTTACAAAAATTATAAGATTTGCTAAAAACCAATATCAGTATTGCTAAGTTAAAAAAAATACAAAAAAAGTTAAAAAAATTACCCCTCAGTTCACCAAAACACTATGCAGGATTCAAACTATTATACAAGATCGTTAATTAATTATTTTAAGGGATCACAGATTAAATTTTTCAAAAAATTAATTTATTAATACAGAAAAAATCCTCTGCCCATAACAGACAGGTGGAGTGTCAAATTATTTACACTCAATCTGTTAGTTGCAGGGCTAAAATAAATAGTTCTGTTTCTTATCACATGGTCAGCCAATTAAATGACTGAATCATTTAAGAACAGAAGAGGTAGAGGTGTAAAAGACACCAATCAGAGTTATCTCCTCTGAAAGTAATGAATTTCATTATACAGCCAGACCCTGTGGTGAATGAAGTGAAGGTGTCATTTGCAGAGTGGAAAATATGTGCTTTTCAGAGGGCCCGGCATGCTGATAAGCGTACTTTTCCACTCAGTGAGGAAGGCAATGGTAGACCACCTCACTCCTCGTTTTACTTAGTAAAACCTCTACAGGTTCAAACCAGCCTTTCGGCTGATGACCTAAACAACAACACAGAAAAAATCCTGGCAAAATTCTGTTTGAAATTTAAGTTTACAATACCTATTACAAAATTTACTTTCAACCAAATAAAATTTACAAAAATCAATGAAAATGTTCGTACTTTATTAAAAAAAAATTATAATATTCTCTGCAAAAATCCACTCGGTTCACTTGAACACTATGTAGGTTACAAACTATTATACAAGACCTGTTAAGTCCACCAAGCCGTTGGACTTGATATAATTAATATAATTATTCAACAATTTATTTATTGCGGTAATTTCCGGAGAACCAGAGTACAATTTATAGGGGTCGGCACTCACGACCAAGCGATTAGGGATTGTAATTAAATCACGAGTTAGAAATTGACTGAATGAAACGAAAAACACACATAGGAAAATTTGGCCACCTGAACAACCAAGTATTATCACGAACATAAATGCCACTTACTTGGTTCAGAATATGATAGCGTTGAAGTCCAATGACTGAAGCACGTGGTGAAGTACGAACTGGAGACTGCCGAAATACACTTTAATACATTAACACACATTTAAGCAAACAAACACGACAAAATACAAAAGACCAAGTACATAAACACTTATTAGCACAATACAAGCCTCAACACGAATATGAGCCGATGCCAGCACCAAAGCTTGGCGCTAAGCCGAAAATTAGGCCTCGAAACGAAGAGCTCATCTGCTCATGACAAGTCTAGTCGAACAAGTGGTCCAGAAACGGGAAAGGAAAAAGAGCGTAGGTGGGGGGGAAAGAGGAACATAGAATGATTCAGCATAATTGGGATTAATAGATGAAATTAAGAGCGCCAAGGCACAAGCATTTGAAACACCGCACTCGGCGACGAAACTTTACTTGACCCCGGATGAACATGACTTAACAAGACCGTTAATCCATTATTTTTAAGGGATCACAGGTTGAAGTTTACAAGAATAAACATATATATACAAACGAAATCATGGTAAAAATCTGTTTGAAATTTATCAAAAATTGATTGAATAATTTTTATTATTTTTTACTTACTAAATGACAAGCTTAAAATAATATTAATTTTTTTCCCCAAGCCTCTAGTTTTTTGTCAAGTTTTTTTGTTAATCTGCTGGTAATAAATTCTTGGGGAATTTTATTTATTAAAAGTTTATAAAAGTAAAAGAATTTATTAAAGTTGCTTCAAAAATGGTAGTGGCAATGGTGTCCTAGTTGTTAAACAGCCTTGACTGGGCACCATCTTACTTCTTTTTATTTCCGAAAATAAAATAAAAAACACTAGAAGGACACCACCACAGGACGTTGGAGAGGGTAAAAGAAGTTTTTACGGTCTGTCTACGGGAGGTTCTTGTTGAGGCCTTCCAGGCTTCACCCTTTCTTTTCACCTATCCATTACTCACTGGGCAAGAGCATAGCCCAGTGAATGTGTTAAGATATTGTGACACTTATCGCTAAGGTCCGTTTCGGGATCTAGGTAATTAAATAATTAATACACTAACGTTTGAAATTACAATTATTCATTACAACTAAAAGATTTACAAAATAAATAATAAACTAATTATAATGAAGTATAATACAATAAATAATTTACTTAGTACTACTTACAAACAATTATACAGAATGCACATACACAATAAAACTGAATGACAATAGTTGACCAATGCCCGGAGACGTCGACCTTTTCTAATGTACCAATAGCACACGCAATAAACACTCGTCAAAGATCAAACGAATACTAACTCACTGACCGCACTGGGGCTCTCTTTATACAGGTAGATCAAAGAGATATTTCTAGAAAAACTGAGATATTCGATACAAAAATTCTTTTTTATTGGTTCTGGAAAACTAGTATAAACAAGTCACAATAGAATAAAAGATGTTAGACAAGTAGTTGTACAACAAAGACCCTAGAGTCTGTCTACGCTAAGAATACACCAAAGTAGGCAACCAGCAACACAAGTGAGCATGCGCATTAATTAAAAATAAGCACAGCATGAGCACAAACAAAATTCCATACAACACTAATTCGCACTAAGGTTAATATTATAATGAAAACACGTTCAATTCATCTATTAGAAAATATTTTATAGATCGAACATAAGTTTACCATTAATAACTAAAACTTTTACTATTGTTACTCTTACATTGTTATTTTTCGTTACATTATTTACTATTATTACATCATTATTTATGATTAGTAAGTAGGTTTTTATTATAGACTCAGTTTTATTTTTGGTCACAAGTAATATAAGACTAATGCGCTTGAATTATAACAGGAGAGTAAACAATTCCAGTGATTCGTTGTTTATCATTTCAGATTGTTTACTTCATGTCATTAAAATTAATGTCTGTGACTAGTTTAATACAACTGTTTGCACTTGCCCGTGTTGAACTCATTTTTTGTTTTATCAATTATCTTTTGGCATTGTATCGGTTGGTTTCGATTTTTTCGTAGAGTGAAGTTGAAAAGTTTTGTAAGCTGTATTTTGTTAACATGCGTGATAATAGTGAATGTGTTGAGTTTTTGAAACATAAAAGCGGCAACCATTAAAAAGTAGAAAAAAATTGTTTTGTTAAATGTAACGGTTGAAATAATTAATTAAGGATTCTCTTTATGAAACTACAATAATTACAAGTAATCTGAACGGTATAATTGAAAACGCTTAAAGGATTATGTTTATTTTAGCTGGATGTAGATTTTAGATTTTTATGATTATGATGGAACGTAGTACAAGATAAATTGTCCGGGGTAGAGGTAGATATGCGCCAACTAGTGTAAAACTTTCGTTTACAACCTATAGGCGCTTGCCTCATTTTCTCTTACAGTAGAGAGACTATACCTTACTATACACGGCCCTTTTTAAATATCCTTTTATAGTTAACCCTATTGTTACTTTATCACTCTTATTGTCTACCATTCAACGCTTCATGAATCCCCGATCCAGAACCCTCTCGCACAGACATTCCCGTTTGATATCGTCACAATATTGTTGACTGTATTATGCTTTTTCTATTGTCGTTGGGTGCGTGTAACGAAATGTTTTGTCTGATTTCTCATGATTAGGAGCTTGAGAAAGTGAAGAAAGCCAGATTGGTAAGCAATGAGAACCAGGATGAAAATTTGGAAAGTAAAGCGGCATTGAAAACCGTGACCGGTGAAAATGCGGAACAAGATGAAGCCGACGTACCGAAAACTAAAATTACTGGGTTAGGCTTAGAAGTATCGATCGACCAGCCGGATTTATTGGAAGGTGGTGTGTTGAGGGATTACCAATTGCAGGGCGTTGATTGGCTGAAGGTAACTAACATACTTACTGATTGTGTTTTTAACCCTTTAACTGCTATTGACGTATATATACGTTCGGAGCTCGCGGCACCTACTGTGGTACTAACGTACTTTTACGTAATTGGAAATCAAACGCACGTGCTACTTCCACATTTGTACGTTCTAATGTTAAATCATTAGGAAATCATAACACTACATAATGGACATGTTACACCATCTACTGGTTATTACGTGAAACTTTTTAACAGTGTCCTGTATTTATTAGCTACATCGCATATTGTCAGATGTGTTGCCGTGGTATTTTGGTGTCTAATTTATTCGATTATTTTCAAGTTATATTTCGGTCATATCCATTTTCTTCATTTTTTTATTATAAAAATAAATAAAATATTGCATTTTACTATGAACATAGTAAATAAGTATTTTTTCGAAACAGCTGTTCTGTTCAGCTGTTTAATTTAAGTTTAAATTTAAATTATTTTTTTTGTAAAAATTTTGATTTTATTTTAAACTTAAAAGAAATAAGTAATGATTTAAGATGACACCAAAAAAGTCATTCCTAATTTAGCACAGGAGGTTACACATGACGATTCCTAAGGTAGCAATTAAAGGGTTAAATATTCATGGATTCTTCACATACCCATAACTGCCTTATTCATTCATACAGCCCGTAACAGATGGGCGGAGAGTCAAATTATTTACTCTCGATCTGTTCGTTGCACTGCTAAAATAAATAGTTCTGTTTCGTATCGCACATGGTCAGCCAATTAAATGACTGAATCATTTAACAGGGAAGTCTACCCTGTGATATCACTAAAAATTAAAAAAAAAATAATCAAAAAAACTTTTTTAACGATTATAAAACTTCAGGATTTTCTTAATCCAGCTATATATATTTTGTCTTTATGTACTGTAACTAGAAATTTGTAAAACATTATTTTACATAATTGGTGTAAGTGTAAGTGTATTAATGTGAGTGATAATTTACATTCAATCTTCTCTGCATTTAGTATTTCAGGTTTTCTTTGTGATAAAATCCTTTTAACTTTCTTTATATAAATGCTATCTTGATGATTTTTTTCCACTGTATTCAGAATTTATTGCTCTCTTATTTGTTGGTTGGCCATGTTGAAACTTATTATAGGAGTTTTTAAAAAATAAAAAAATAATGACCTTATCTGTATTTTTGGGGGAAAATATTTAAAAAATTATTTTCTTTCCATTGTAAAGTTAAATGTACAAATGGAACCTTCGAAAAAAGAGCATAATTTTCTGATTATTTTGACATAAAAACCAGATCTGTACCTCTAAAATTAACTAAGTTATAAGCAAATAACGAAGATATAATTTTCCCCCTTCCGCCCATTATATTTGGGGCTGTGGTAAACAAAATCAACATTTTTTTATACGAAAAAATATAAAATTTATTGTTTATTCACTTGAAAACAAACAGATTACTTATCTAAAGAAAATAAAAAAAACTTTTTTTGAGTAGACTCCTCCCTTAAGAACAGAAGAGGTAGAGGTGTAAAAGACACTAATCAGAGTTATTTCCTCTGAAAGTAATGAATTTCCATTATACAGCCAGACCCTGTAGTGAATGAGGTGAAGGTGTCATTTGCTAAGTGGAAAATATGTGCTTTTCAGATAGCCCGGCATGCTGATAAGCGTGCTTTTCTATTCATTGAGGAAGGCATTGGTAAACCACCGCACTCCTCGTTTTACTGAGTAAAACCTCTACAGGTTTAAACCAGCCTTTCGGCTGATGAACTAAATGTCAACAGATTCACATACTGAAGGTTTTATGTTGTCGCTACCGTGAGTTTCTTTCGGTAGCAATTTTTTCCATGTCTGCGTAATTGTCGTTTATGCCATCAGCTGAAAAGCTTGTTTGAACCTTAAAACTTTACTAAATAAAATGAGGAGTGCGGTGGTTTACGAATTGCTTTCCTCAAAGAGTGGTAAAGTATGCTTATCAGCATGCCAGGCCTTCTGTAAAGTAGTATCTACTTTCCACCCTGAAAATGACATGTTCGTGCAGTTTCACTTTTTGCGATTTTCTCAAAAATGGCTAAAGTTTTTTAAAAATCTCATTTACTACATTTTTTATGCTCTACAATATAAGGTAAGCGCCATGTCTATTGAAATTCTTGGGGAGGCTGTGCTCTTTTAGAAAAAATGTTTTTTTTTAAGATTGCACTCCTAAGATGCATTTTAGCGCAAAAGTGTATTATAACATGGTAAAAGTTGTAGACAATTTAAAAAAATCTACAACTTTTAATTCGAACATTTTTTGTACAATGCTTAGTTTATCAGCAATTAGTCATATTCTGTTGTTTCTTTTCTTCATAAAATTCTGTAAAAAATTGTGATATTTTAAGATTGTAGGCCTTATGCATTTTACGACAATAATTTAAATATCCTGCCCATAACAGACAGGCGGAGAGTCAAATTATTTACTCTCAAACTGTTCGTTGCAGGGCTAAAATAAATAGTTCTGTTTCTTATCACATGGCCAGCCAATTAAATGACTGAATCATTTAAGAACAGAAGAGGTAGAGGTGTAAAAGACACTAATCAAGAGTTATCTTCTCTGAAAGTAATGAATTTCATTATACAGCCAGACCCTGTGGTGAATGAAGTGAAGGTGTCATTTGCAGAGTGGAAATATGTGCTTTTCAGAGGGCCGGGCATGCTGATAAGCGTACTTTTCTATTCAGTGAGTAAGGCATGGTAAACCACCTCACTCCTCGTTTACTTAGTAAAACCTCTACGGGTTCAAACCAGCTATTCAGCTGATGACCTAAACAACAACAATTTAAATATAATTAAAGTTATAAAAAATTTACAACTTTGATTTCAACTTTTTTGCACAACGCTTAGTTTAGCGGCAATTAATGACTGATATTTTTTTTCATCTGAATCAGTGAAAAATTGTGATTGTTTAAGACTGTGTCCTGAGTATGCATTCTAGGAATTTAAAAAATGTACAACTTTTATTTGAAGCTTTCTTCTCTGCAGAGCCCAGTTTAGAGGCAGTCACTTATTTTGTGTAAAAAATTCTGAAACAGTTTGATTTTTCAATTTTTGTCATTCACTCATGATTAAAGTTAGGTTATATGTTTAATTTTACATTGGCAGGAAAAAGTCGTGCTAGTATTTTACGCTGGGTTTTTTCCCTCTGTTGTACAATAACATTTATGAATATTGTTATTATTATAATTTTGCAGTTGCTTTATGAAAATGGAATGAACGGAATACTGGCCGATGAAATGGGACTGGGAAAGACGATCCAGTTGATTGCGCACATCTGTTTCTTGATCAGCAAAGGGATAAGAGGCCCTTATTTGATTGTAGCGCCATTGTCCACGTTGAGCAATTGGATACTGGAATTTGAAAAGTTTGCTCCTCAGGTATGTTTGTTAACTTTTGTACCTTTTCCCCTGAAACTACAGAAAGTAGACACTTAATTTTTTTGTGTTTTGGTTATTCAGTTCACATTTTGAGTATAAAAATGTTTAAATTGATGAAGCGAAAATTTTTTACTTCCTCTTGCCTATATGAACATTAGTGGTACCCGGCACGCGTTGCTACACCCAAGAACAGAAAACATGTTTTCATGGAAAATAAATTACTAATATTGCTATAAAAAAAAATAGGGGTTGGTGGTAGAAGGGTGAAAATTTAGGAGTGTATGTATTTTTAATGCCACATTATAAACGAATAAAAAATTAAAATTTTGTCCATAAAATGAAAAAAAAAATTTTTGGGGTGCACCACCCTTATCACTTAAGGGTATAAAAAATAGATAAAAACCTATTCTCAGACCTACCAAGTGTACATATAAAATTGCATCAAAATCGGTTAAACTTTAACCGAGTGCTTATGAAAACAATTTGTAGTCCTATATAACAGAAATATGTGTAGAATAACTAATCTCAACTTTATATTAGCATGAATGCTTGCTTTCCCGTAAAAAGCTTGAATTCTCTAAGCACTGTACAGAAGTAACAAAAAAAAAACACAGTTGCGTACGCTGGAATGAATCCTTACCACATTCGTGTAACTCATGAAGCAAATGGTCGTTGTGCATTAATTTCAAAATGTGGATAGCCTACTTACCAGAGAACATTTTTATAAAACATAAAATGCCAATAGGGTTCAACTGCATGGCTTATTCTTTAAAAAAAATCGACCTTATTGCCAGTGGTAAGTATACTTACCAAAGACCTATTAACTCTTACTAACCGGGAAGCCCAATATCATCACCCATTCGTCATCATCGTTCTTTAAACTCAAATATCTCCGCAACTATTCATTATATTCTAACAGGTTTAGTTTTATTAGATAGACATTTTTCTTCTTTCATTTGATGTATCTTGCATATTTGTGCGATGAAAATTGACGACGTGGTGTTACGCGAAAAAAATGTAATTTTTTTTAACAGCCAGTACTGAAATTTGAACGTTTTTTTATCCATAACTTTTCAACAAAAAACGTATTTGTTTGGGAATGACATCATCAGTTAGTTTAAAATGTAACAATTGAAATCAATAAATTAAAAGTGCTGGCGACAATAATTTTATGACCCTAAAATCGAACAAAGAAGGTTAACACTACCTGTTGGGTTAAACCTTACAATTAGCATCAAAATAAACGATAACATATTTTGATTTATGCTATCCTGTTTAGAATAGGATAATACACAAAGCAACGGGCGCAAAAGAGATAGAACTTGCATAAAAGAAGAGTAAATAAAAATTGAAAAGATACCACATTATTTTTAGGTGATTTTTTTCGCCATTTTTTTCATCCAGCGCGTTACTTTGTGTGATATCTTTTGGATGCGTCTATCAATCAGCAATATCTAAACATTTTTTTTTGCAATGAATTGCTTTATTTATGTATATATAGCTAAACATATGTTTTTGTATTTTTTACTGATTTTGTGACACTTTTTCATTTAAGTGATATTACTAAAAGAAAATATTTTTTCTTAAATTTCAATTTTTATTCTGGTCGTAAATGAAAACAGAAAAAATTGGTTTAAACGTTGTTATAATAACAAATTCTTTATAAATAAATGGTAATTTTTTTAAATTTTTAGAAATGAAACTGAATGAAATAAAAAGAGTTTTTATTAGGCGTAAAATGACAGTCTGCGTGATCGTTAAAAATCTCCGTTCTCATCGGGTTAAGGGTTAAATACAGACTTCTCATAATTAGATTAAGGTGTAGATCTGAATGCCGTGTTAAAGTGAATTAATGAATAATTTTTTCTCCTCAGGTTCCCGTCATTTTGTTTCATGGATCACAAGCGGAGCGTGAGAAAATTTACCCGCTCGTCCAAAAATACCACAAGATCGGAAATTTGTCGACGACTCCAGTTGTGATCACGTCGTACGAAGTGCCGTTGAAAGAGAAGCAGTTCATGTCGCACTTTCTGTGGGAGTACATAATCGTGGACGAAGGCCACCGAATCAAAAACGCGAACAGCATGTTGTCGAGAGTACTGAGGTCGTTGAGATCGAAAAACCGATTGCTGTTGACCGGTACGCCTCTGCAGAATAACTTGACCGAACTGTGGAGCCTGTTAAATTTTCTGTTGCCTGAACTTTTCGACGATCTGTCCACGTTTGAGTCGTGGTTCGACATCGAAGAAATGAACCGAGCCGATGCGGCCGAGAAGATCATCAAACAAGAACAAGAAAGTAAAATCATCTCCACGTTGCACCAGGTTAGTGAATTTATCTTGCATTGTCGATGGCTTTGTAGTAAATTAATATATTTTCTCCCACAATAATAAATCGTTTAGATTCTGTATAAAGGTATTTTGCCTAACGTTTAAGGGGTGAGAGGAACTATTTACGATGAACTCTTACGAGAGGAATTATTGGCAACGTTGCTGGCAAAGTCATTGGCTAGCTATAAAGTGGGTAGGTGGTGCCAATGTGTATGTTCAGAGCTCATCAGCCCTGAAAAATAGTATATTATCATTTACACTTTTACCTCTTCTGTTAACTGCTTCAGTCATATAATTGGCTGACCAAGTGATAAAAGAGATATAACTTTTTTTTAGCTGTGGAACTAACAGATGGAGTGCAATTAATTTAACACACCACTTGCGTGTTATGGGCTCCTACACGCAAGAATGTGGATTCTGAATGAAACTATCTGTAGTAGTCATGGGACGGCTCAGTATAAAATAGGTGAGCTAGCACTACCCGCTCTGCACACTTGAGTGAACGGCACGGTGCGTGCCGTACAATTGAACGATGAGACGGGGTGAACTGTGGTAGTAGCTAGTAGATTCTAATACATACAGCACTGAGCTGAGCTATGTGAATAAACAGACAGTGAGTGAGTCGAGCCGAGGGTGACTTTCGCGCATTCCTTTGCACACAGCACGTGTGTTTGCGCGTGCGTCAACTGAACGTTCATGCATCCCTTTCCACAAATAAATTTTTGTCATGTGTCTGTCTTTGTTTCGTACGCACGTGGTAAAATGTTACAGTAAAGTCCGATGGTATTTTACAACCGCTTGCCTCAGGGTTGTTGTAGTATAGTATGAAAGAATAATGACCCCCTCTTCGCACCCGTCTCCTGCACAGTCACAAACAGACGCAGAGTTTGATACGATAATGTATACTTTTCATGGAGCGTTTAGGTAGCCCTTGCTATGATGCGACTAGACAAAAGTGGTTTAGTCGTGGAGGGGATGTACAAGTCGTCAGCTCTGTGCGGAGAGGGTGCTGTGTGGGGAGATACGCTCGGTGTGCTGGTGTGGTGGTCGTTCAAAATAAAAGAGGTGTTAGCTCACCGCTCAGTGTTGGCCATTAAGGTCTGTGCGGAGAGGTGCATTGAGAGGCGCCTCAGTGGGTCGCACATTTTTATTTTGTCCGATAGTCAGGCGGCCATCAAGGCTGTGAGTTCTTGTACTTTTGAGTCGCGATTGGCCTATGATTGTCGGGCAGTATTGAATGCCGTGGCCAGGCGTAACGTGGTAACGCTGCGTTGGGTGCCAGGGCACCAGGGAGTGTCTGGAAATGAGAGAGCGGATGCCTTAGCAAAGAAGGGTGCAGCCTCTCACTTCATAGGCCCAGAGCCATTCTGTGGAATTGGTGAAGGCTATTATAGAAGTATAGTTAGGGTCTGGGAAAAGGAGGCAAAAACCTCCTATTGGGAGAAGGTGCCAGGCTGTGAACAGGCAAAGAAATTTATTGCCTATTCCAGCAAGAAGGCTGGAATATATAATAGACTAGGAAGACAGGACTTGAGGAGGGTAGTGGGCCTGATGACTGGTCATTGTAATCTTGGGTATCATTTATCCAAGATAGGAGTTGCTGAGGAGAGCCTGTGTAGATTCTGTCATGAGGCAGAAGAGAAGGCTGAGCACATTTTATGCAGTTGCAAAGTGGTTGGCTGCAAAAGAAGAGCGCTGATGGGTAAGGATGTGTTAACACCTTCTCAGGTAAGTGCAATAGATCCTAGGCAGATCCTGCGCTTTATTGAAAGTGTGGGTCTTGCTTAAATAAGGGATAGGGGCAATCACAAAAGATCTTTTAGGTCGCGGTGAGGAGGAGCTGCAGAAGCCTGAACGCCCTTGTTGTAAAGTAAAGTAAGTAAGTAAGTAGCTCACCGCTCAGTTAAAAGAGCTAGCTCTTTTGTGCGATGCGCTTATGAGCGTCACAGCACTAGTCTGTAGTACCAATGATACTGGAGAACAATACAAAGGTGAAGAAAGTCTGACCGAACAAGGCGATAAGAATAATAACGTCGGTTATTGTTTTGCAGATCTTATGTCCATTCCTGTTGCGCCGGACCAAGGCCGACGTAGTTATAAACATTCCGCCGAAAAAAGAAGTGATGGTATATTGCCCGATGACGCCATTGCAGATAGAGATGTATAAAGCAGTTGTTGACAATTCAATTGCGAGTCTGCTGTTCCAAGAATCGTCGGTGAGTTTGTATTGTGCGCTTGATTTCTGTTCCTGTTGCTCTGGAACATTTGTAAAGATAATGTTTTGTATTTTCTCATTCTTGTGATTCATCAAGTGCAAGGAGGGGGTGACCCAAGTGTGTCCATTAGAAGTATCCTTTCGTTTTTTAGATACTTTGTTTATTATGGAGTAAAATCTTTGCTTCTTTGCCTTCTTGAAATTGTTTCTTATTACTTTCTCTTTCCTATGTGAATATTTAGGAAGGAAAGTATTGTTTCATGTTGATTTTTCCAAATTGAGTTTTCACCGGACCAAGGCCGACGTAGTTATAAATATTCCGCCGAAAAAAGAAGTGATGGTATATTGCCCGATGACGCCATTGCAGATAGAGATGTATAAAGCAGTTGTTGACAATTCAATTGCGAGTCTGCTGTTCCAAGAATCGTCGGTGAGTTTGTATTGTGCGCTTGATTTCTGTTCCTGTTGCTCTGGAACATTTGTAAAGATAATGTTTTGTATTTTCTCATTCTTGTGATTCATCAAGTGCAAGGAGGGGGTGACCCAAGTGAGTCCATTAGAAGTATCCTTTCGTTTTTTAGATACTTTGTTTATTATGGAGTAAAATCTTTGCTTCTTTGCCTTCTTGAAATTGTTTCTTATTACTTTCTCTTTCCTATGTGAATATTTAGGAAGGAAAGTATTGTTTCATGTTGATTTTTCCAAATTGAGTTTTCACCAGATATACGTGTTTACAGACCCCCTGAACCCTAAAAACAAAACATGTTTTTAGCGATTGGTTTGTGTGTGGGCGTGCGCACGTGCGTGTGAACAAAATATCTCAAGAACGGAACATTGTACAAAGTTGAAAAATGAAACTTAAGTTAGATACTACTAGAGGACCTGACCTAAACATTTTCATCAAAATCTGTCAACCGGAAGTAGTAGTTTATTCGTGTATTTTTTCACTTTATTGCGATTCTCAAAAACTGCTCCTACGATGTTTTTTAAATTGCCTCCTATACTAAATTTTTTGTGCTGTACATGATAGGAGAGGCGCTATATTTGCTAAAATTCTTGGAAAGGCTGTGCTCTCGTACAAAAAATGTTTTTTTAAGATTGCGGCCTTAATATGCATTTCAGGGCAAAAGTGTATAATATAATCAATGTTGTAAAAAATTTTAAAACCAAAAACTTGTATTGTAAATATTTCTTTGTATAACGCTTTGTTTAGTAGTAATTAGTGGTTTTCTTGTTTTTTTTTTCAATGAAAATCTCTAGAAAAAGATGGATTTTCTTGGCCGTAGTCTGCATTTTATGACAAAAGTGTATATATAATTAAATTTGTAGGAAATAAAAAGATCTACAACTTTTATTTCATGCATGCCAAATGACAGTAACACTGCATTACTGTCTAACTTGGTTCAGGCTCGCAATTTTATGATTACTAGTATTTTTTGTTTAATGTCTGACTGTTCTGCAATTACAGCTAATGCAGTATTAAACTTACATAAAAAAACCTGCAGTATTAAATTAGTATAAAAACTTGTTTTTTTTTCAGTGAAATTAATAAATTTTAGAAGAATTCAAATTAGATTTTAGAGAAAGTAATTGCTAAATCTAATATGAGATGTTGGTGTGGAAGATTTGCGAGGTTTGTTTTTAAATTTACTTAGGAATTCTTTTTCTGTTTATTAGGACAAACCAAGAGCTAAACGGAGGTCAACAAGCACGTACAGAACAGATTCAGTCGATCCTGACTCACCGCCACCTTTCTCATTCAATGTTAAAACTAATGAAGTTTTTCCGCTCGATAAAATGCCCATCACGAAAGAGCTGACTGAAAGGTAAGTTCAACATTCTATTTTCTTCTCCCAAAACTTTGATTTGTTGTACAGGTACCGGCAGAAAAAGTTGGTGGTTTTGAAATGAATAAAATAAATCAGAAATGAGGTGTAAAAAAATGTTTATTAATATATTTGAAACATTATTTCTTGCCATTCTCTATATTAAAGCACTTAAATTCTAAAATTCACTTGTTGTTGTTTAGGTCATCAGCCGAAAGGCTGGTTTGAACCTCTAGTGGCTTTACTAAGTAATACGAGGAGTTAGGTGATTTACAATTTTCTTACTAACTGAGTGGAAAAGTACGCTTATCAGCATGCCGGGCCCTCTGAAAAGCACTCTGCAAATGATATTTTCACTTCATTTATCACAGGGTCTGGCTGTATAATGAAATTAATTACTTTCAGAGGAGATAACTCTAATTAGTGTCTTTTGCACCACTACCTCCTCTTCTGTTCTTAAATGATTCAGTCATTTAGTTGGCTGACCATGTGATAAGAAACAGAACTATTTATTTTAACCCTGGAACGAACAGATTGAGTGTAAATAATTTGACACCCCACCTGTCTGTTATGAGCAGAAAATTCACTTATTTTGTTTTAAAAATTATGTCAGTCAAGTGATGACCTTCATTGTGCACGCATTCATGTAATCGTACTTGGAAATTATCCATTGCCTTCACAATCATGTCGTTCGGTATTGCTGCTATTTCATTTCGAATTGCTAGCTTCAGATCTTCAGTTGTTTGAGGCTTTACGACATACACTTCCGGTTTCAAATACCCTTAAAGAAAAAAGTCATATTGAAAGATCTGTGGAGCGAGCAAGCCATGAAAGGTCACCATTTCTTGAAATCACGTGTTCAGGAAACATTTGTCGTAACACATTGATTGACACTCTGGCAGTGTGAGCAGTAGGGCATCTTGTTGAAACCAAACGTTTGCAGTGTCAACTTCACGACGTTGTAATTCTGGTGCAAGGAAATTATTTAGCATTTCGACATAACGACTTAAAGTAATTGAAACTGCTCGACCGTTCTCTTCGTAAAAATATGGACCTATCACTCCGAATTTAGCCGCTGCGTACCAAACTGTCACACGTTCAAAACGAAGTGGTTTTTCATGTAGGCTACGAGGATTTTCTGCCGCCCAGTACCAGTTGAAATGTTCAGGTTTCCGTTTTAAAGATGAAGCCGTTTCTCTAAAATTTTTAACCCGACATTGGATATTTTTATTACATTGCATTTTAAATTTTGTCCAGCACTGTGATGAACAGTCTGACCACATTTTCGAGAAACCGTTGACAGTAACAAACAGCTATATTCGTACAGTTAATCTAAAGTCCAGCCTCTCTTAGTTTGCTTCTAATGTAAACAAATAATGATGTCACTGAGCATGCGCATTATATTAAAATGTGTACACGCTGATTAAAAAGTGACAACAAAATACTTTCAAAAGTATTTAAATACAAAATACTTTTAAAAGTTTTTTTATAAATGAAATTGTTAGGCCTACATCATATCATGACTGATGTTTTTAGTACTTATAATTTAAAAAATAGTTAACTTAATAGGAATACGACATCCGTAAATTCGTAGACTCTAGTGTGCACCCTGTAGTAGGTGGCTTTTGTTTGTTGACAGTAGGAGCAAACTAACAACGGCTCAACTGTACAAAAAGTTCTGTGATATACTGTATGATCTCTAAGTGTATAGTTTATGTTGTTGTGGTGGCGAACTGATACTAAATCAGTCACGCATGCGCACTGATGCTTTGCCCCATTTACCCCTCATTAAAACCAAAGGGACACTCGTGACTCAAATAACTATACATGGTACCAAAATAAATAATTTTGTATTTTGTCAATATACGAGGCGTGTTCAGAAAGTAAGTACAGTTTTTAAAAAAAACAAGTAAAACATTTTTTTCAACACAATTTTATTTCCACATGAAAGCCGAAACCCTTAAACTATTTTTCGACGTAGTTTCCACCGATGTTCAAACACTTGTCGTAGCGGGTGATCAATTTGTCTATACCCTCTTCGTAGAAGGTTCCTGCCACTGACGTGCACAAAACCAAGAGACTCTGAAGTGCTTTGACTTTTCTCACACGGTACAGTGATGATGGTGAGGATTTTTTAAAGAAAATTGTGCCAGGTGATGAAAATTGGGTCCGTCATATCACACCAGAATCTAAACAGCAGTCAATGGAGTGGCGACACACGCAATCTCTGAAGAAACAAAAATTCAAGACGACAATGTCTGCACAAAAAATCATGTGCTTTGTCTTTTGGGATCGGAAAGGTGTTTTGGTGATTGATTTTCTCCCAAGAGGTGAAACCTTTAATGCGGCAAGGTATTGCGAAACCTTAAGAAAACTAAGGCAGGCAATTCAAAACAAACAGAGAGGAACGCTCAGTAACGGAATTGTATTGCTCCATGACAATGCTTGGCCCCATACCACTGATGACACTCAAACATTGGTTTGACAATTTCGTTGGGAGCAGTTCGATCACCCGCCCTACAGCCCTGACTTGGCACTGTCTGACTACCACTTGTTCCTGCACATGAAGCGTGAGCTAGGCAACCAACGCTTTGAAACCGACGATGAAGTGAATACTGCCGTGGAGTCGTGGCTACATTCGTTGGCGGGAACCTTCTACGAAGAGGGTATAGACAAGTTGATCACCCACTACGACAAGTGTTTGAACATTGGTGGAAACTATGTCGAAAAATAGTTTAAGGTTTCGGCTTTCATGTAGAAATAAAATTGTGTTGAAAAAAAATTGTTTTACTTGCTTTTTTTAAAAACTTCTTACGTTCTGAACACGCCTCGTATATACGTATTTGATGTATTTTAACAAGACTGTCGATTTGTTTCAGGGTATGCCCGCCATCGTTGGCCGACAGTTGTGGATTCACGACTCGTCTGAAAATGCAAAATCCACCGATGATGTTGAAGCACATTGTCAATCACCCGTACATCGTTAGAATGCCAGTGAATTATATTAGAAGAGGTTTCGGATATCAGTACACTAAAGAACTGAGAGTTACGGACGATATAAAAACCGTGTCCGGTAAATTGCTGGTGTTGGACGCAATGTTGACGAAATTGAAACAGAGAAACCATAAGGTAACGTTTGTTTGTAATCAAAAAAAATATGGTGTGAAACACTCACACGACTTTCTCTTGCCAGTGCAAATAATTAACAATAATGAATTAATATAATAATTTCACTAACCTTCTTTTTAAACTGCGTCACCTTTATTTTAATTTCTACTTACACGTGTTTCGGTGGATCCACCATCATCAGAGTAAATGAAAAATTGAAACTAAAAGTTTTTTTTTCTCATTTATTTAAAATTTACAGAAGATGGTACATCTTCAGTCACTTGTATAAAACTGATTTAAAATTAGTTTATTTTAATTTATCCCTTCTCATATTTACTGTAGATAGCAGCAGCAGTCAATATCACTTCATCATTCCTAAATTTTATTTGTTCATTCAAAATGTCCTGCTTTTGCTCTTTCAAATATTTATAAATATGGAACATCTCATATTTATAAATATGCAGGATGCATTATAAAGATTTATTTTTGAATTAACAATAAACCTAATTTTTTTTTTTTTTTTTATTTTACGCCCCAATTGGAGCACTCAAGTCACTCATGGACATGCGTTCCTTGAGGAGTTAGTTGTGGCACCACACTGTTGTTTTCTTCGTTCCCACATCAATTTCATATTCCTTGACCTGGTAGGCTCTCAATCTCTCTGCTACAGCTGCATTCGGCTGTCTTCTCTCTCTGAAAGGCAGTTGGGTTATCCTCTTTTCCTTTAGGATGGTCTTCTCTTCTCGTCTCTGGATCATTTCTTCATTTATATTCAAGTTCCTCATGTCTGACATGACTTCCTGTATCCATTTGTTTTGGATCTTATTACCACGGACAAACTTCAAAAGATAGGCAGAAGAATATTAAGAACAGCCATTAATTTCAAGCATCAAGTCCAAGGAAAATGGTGGATAGCCCCCAACAATATAGTTTATAAGGAAAATGAGCCGATATTAGACACAATGAGGAAGAGGAGAGTCGCTTTCTTTGGCCACCTTAGCAGACTGCCTGACTCAAGACTCATTAAACAGCTCCTTGACTACCAAATGAAGAGTAAACCTAATATTAGTAATAAAACATTAGAAATAAACAAAAAACTAACCTCAATAAACATAACCTTATTTTAATCATGAGTGAAAGACGCAAAATGAAAATCAACCTGCAGTTTGGCCTAAAAATACGGAAAATCAATCTTTCACGCTCAACTAGGCTCTGTGGAGAAAAATGCTTAAAATAAAAGTTGTAGGTGTTTTTAATTTCCTATAAATTTTATTATATACACTTTAGTCGTAAAATGCATTCTAAGGCCGAAATCTTTAAAAAATCGATTTTTCACACGTTTTCGTGAGAAAAAAACAGAAAATCGCAAATTACCGTAAACTAAGCGTTATACAAAAAAATGTTTGAAATAAAAGTTGTAGAATTTTACATTCTCTACAACTTTTATTATATAACATTTTGCGCTAAAGCGCATATTAAAGCCACAATCTTAAAAAGAAAATGTTTTTACGTTAAAACAGCCTCACGCAGAATTTCAGCAAACATGGCGCCTACCCTATCTTGAAGAGAATAAAAAAATGTAGTAAACCAGGCGATTTTAAAAAAAATCGTAGGACCAGTTTTTGAGAAAACCGCAAAAAAGTGAAAAATTATACGAATAAACTACTACTACTACTTCCGGTTGACCGATTTTGATGAAAATGTTCGTGTCGGGTCCGGTAGTGGTATGTAAGTTAAGTTTCAAGTTCGTACGATGTTCCGTTCTTGAGATATTCTGTTCACACACACACACACACACAGACCAATCGCTAAAAACATGTTTTTTGGGTTCAGGGGGTCTGTAAACGTATAGATCCGGTGAAAACTTGATTTCGAAAAATCGACATGAAAACAATACTTTCCTTCCTATATATTCATATAGGCAAGAGAAAGTAAAAATATGGTGACTGAATTTTTATAGCAGCAACTGCTGGTACTGGTAACACAATATAAGTTGGCGATCGTCAGCGAGAGTAAGACTGGACTATGTGAGGGGGGGGGGTGGAAGTGCTTTGAATATGTGCTTTTCTAAATACATCATAGTGACAGCTCTACCCATGACACCATGTTGTAGTTTCACTCTTACATTGATTAATTATGTTTACAACTATGTCGTTTTATAAACATCCCATTGTATTATCGATTGATTCTTAATAATTATCCTAAATAATAAACATTCATTTTAAATAAGCCATAATACTTGGCCTAAGCTTTGTTAAGTATCCTTTTTGATCATCAGCATGTAACATTTATTTTCAATGTTACATTTTATTTTTAAAATTAATTTTCCTTGCATTGTTCTAATTGTTTTAATTTTTCGTTATCTGCTCTGTCGACGTTAATTAATTATCTCTTAATTGATTCGCTCTTTTAGGCTTTTGCTTTCCGTTCGCTGCCATCTGTCTTATCTGCGGTACTAGTTCCTCTCCTCCTTGTTGGAGGGGATCCGTGACGTCATACCGAGTTTTCTTTTTAGGTAAATTTTGCGTGTCTCGTCCTTCTTGCAGCGAAAGGTCATGGCATCTGACGCGTTTTGGTACTTATGTCGTTAATGTTTTTTTAAGTCTTTTTCGGGGTGCGTTATGCTGTTGTTGGTCTTGACCTTTTTGCTTTCCCGTGTTCCGGTAAGTCTCTCTTTTTTGGTTGTAGTTAAAACCCATGGTAGCCGAAAATGTTTAATTTAAAATTTTGTAAATTTTGTAAACCTTTGGGTATTTTAAACCTTATCTTAAATTTTTTTATATGAACTTTTTGAGCCTATGGGATTTGACTACCTTTTTGGTGTTTTGGGGTAGCCTTCTTCTTTACTAAGTCCTGGTTTTTCTGCTCTTTGCAGGGACCCAGTGTGGGGCAGTTTTTACCCAGTTTGGGGCAGAATTAAATCTAATTTGGGATGGATCCTTTTCAAGCCCTGACTAAAGCTATTCTGTGCAAGAATTAACGTAATCCTGTTTGGGCCAAGGGGCATCCGATACGCATTTGCTTTTCGTAACCCGAAAATTTCTTATCGGCGATGTGATTCGTCTTTTCAAAAAAACTACCTTGAAGCATTTTTATATATAAAAATTATGTTATGATAAAAAAATTAAATTTCATCTTTACCTTGTATCTTGCGATAATAATGTGTGGACTTAATCTAGTTCCATATTCTTTTTTATCTTTTCTACCTAAATTTTTTTTTAAATTATATTTTGTTTGTATAACATTACTTTCAAATTTTTTTAATTTGCATTTTGGTTTTATCCAATTGGTTTTGTTAAAATAAAAAGAACTATTCTTTTTAAATCAAATAATAATTTATTTTTATATTATCTAAATAATCATCTTAAAGCCAAATTAATAATGTTTCCTTACGAATTAATTTATTTTTCAACTTTATCAATTCATTATTTAAAAGGCCTATCCTAATTGAAAATTCAATCAATTGTTTCTTTTATTATTACATTTATTATTAATTATCAACCTTTTTTATTATTTTTTTTAAAACTGGATCCAGTACTAAGCATGTGTAATTAAATATATTGATGTATTAATATTTTTTTAATGTATTTTGTTTTTTTGGAAATTTGGCTATTTTTTGGTAAAAATTCATTTATGCGCTTGTATAACTTACTCCGTCAATGATGAAATTGTTTGTAACCGTAATTTTTAATTACTCTATTTATTTAACAGCTTATTAAATTATTTTTAGTAAACTATTTTCTCGATTTAATTTTGGTATCACATCACTGCAGTCCCTCCTGTTGGAGTTTTTTTGTTTCCCCAATGCCAATTTTGTTTTCTGGTTTTTTTGGTTTTCGCCCGAAACAAAAGGGGTAACAAGCAATAAACTGAATTACTACACTCTGACATTTATAGTGATAGACTAGTTAGTCCGTGAGTTCCGTCGATGCGAGCTTATTATCGTGAGTAATACTAGTTTTACCGTGATTTCAAAATGTTATTGTATTTTTAGGGTTTTCATATTTCATTATTTTCAGTAAAGTTATGTTAAATTGCGATTGAATTTTAAACGATTCACTTTCTTTTTAAATAATTACATTAATCCTTACTTATTTAGTGTAATGGGTCATGAAGTGAATTTTATTACTTAAGTGTTTGTGGTGGTTACATTTTGAGCTACACACTTGATACATGGCTTATGCTTTCGGGTAGGTCGATGTAAGTAGGATAGATAGTATACTGTCCTCCGCGTGATAGAAGCAATCGCCAACTTATAGCGCGTTACCAGTACTGCATACAGGGTCCATTTTTTTTTTTTTTTTATTATTTTATGGCCTACAAAGGACCACTTTAGTCATTTTACATTTAAAGTCTTTCCTTCTTTCTTCCTTTTCTTTTCCGCCCAATATTTTTTCATCCTTTCCGAGCGCAATTTTCTTTCCTCCTCTGGAACCACTTTTCCCAATCGTTGCTTGTTCCTTCCCGGCTGTAGTATAACGCGTTCGTCCTTCAATATCTTCAATGCATCTGTCTTGTGTTTTAAATCTTCTATTGTAATTTGTAACCTTCCAATATCTTCCTTTAATTCTGTGATCCATTTAATATCACTTTTACTATACCACAGTTTTTCTATTATTTTCCTGCTAGTTCTATTTTCAGGTGTCCTTAAAAGATGTCCCAGGAATGATATTCGTTTCGTTTTAATTATACTTGTAATAGGTTCTATGTTTTTGTAGACCATTTCGTTGGAAGCTAGTCTCCAAACTCCGTCTACTTGATAGTTTTTGTTCAAGCAAGTTCTGACTATTCTTCTCTCAATCCTGAGGAACTTATCTATTGCAATGGTATTTGTGGTTTTAAATATTGTTTCACTTGCGTTTGTAATTTGTGGTAGGGCGACTGTTTTGTAGTGTCTTAGTTTTGTATTTATTGAAAGACATCTTTTATTATATGTGTTCTTAGTAGCATGTTAAATCCTAGTTAGTTTGTCTATTCTATTCTGCCAAGATGGTTTTTCGTTCAAGTTGCAGGTGATTACTTCCCCCAAGTACTTAAATCTCTGCACAATTTTTATATTGTGGTTGTCCAACCTTATTTTATCTGCAAGTGGAGTATGAGTTAGTAATATTTCTGTTTTTTCAAACTATATCTTTGAACCAATCTTCTGATTTATTAATTGTACTGATACAAACATTTAAAATTATTTAAATACTCTCCTCCTGCATCAATAAACTTGCGGAGACGAGTCCGTCATGCCTTGAAGGCATTCTGAAACTCCTCGACAGAAATGTCTGTTTAGATCCTTGTAACATGCTTTTGGATGTTTTCTGTGGACTTCCAATGCTTTCCTTTCAGTTCTCTTTTCAGTGGAGCCAAGTCGGGACTATAAGGGGTTGGGGGGGACCACCGAGGTGTTGCTTCGGGCCAGAAAGTTGGTCTTCCGTCAACATATTTGTAGATCCTTGGTCACTATCCCATTTACTGCAAATTAGGACATGTTAAGGGTGTTGGCGATGTGCTGAATGCTTAATTGACGGTCTGAACAAAATATTTTGCGCATGCAATTCACGTTGTTGTTGGGCGTCCAGAACGTGGTTCATTGGCGATT
Source organism: Catonia carolina (assembly GCA_035578175.1). NCBI lineage: Eukaryota > Metazoa > Arthropoda > Insecta > Hemiptera > Achilidae > Catonia > Catonia carolina. The sequence goes on from JAQMRL010000002.1 coordinate 5,364,593, forward strand.
TCCTCTCTGTCGTTCATGAACACCTTGTGCCGCCTCCCGTACATTTGAAGTAATAAGTGATCTGTAATTATGTGATAATGTTATAATATGTAATAATGTGAAGTAATTATGTGATCTGTAATTAAAGGGTGATTCAAAAAGAGCGCCGGTTTTGATATATCAAATTAAGAGATTTATTTTATTGAAAAACTGAAAATAAATACATCAACAAGTTCATCTTACCTTCCGATTTTATGTATGAAAAATGATGTCATGCATGTGTCCTCCTCTACTGCGCTGGCACAAATCAACTCTGTCCATGAAATTGGATATTACTGCACGACAAGTTTCGACTTCCATTTGCCCGATAACCCGTCGAATTTTCTCCTTCAAGTCATTGATGTTACGGGGTTTATTGGCATACACCAGTGACTTCAGATGACCCCAAAGATGAAAGTCACAAGGCGTCAAGTCACACGACTTTGGTGACCATTGATGGTCGGAATTACGAGAAATGATGCGATCCTGGAACCGTTCACGGAGCAACAACATTGTTTCTCATGCAGCGTGACAGTTGGCACCATCCTGCTGAAACCACAAGTCGTCAATGTCCATTCCATCCAAATGACGCCACAAAAACTCCCTAATCATCGTACGGTATCGGTCTCCATTTACTGTCACGGCTTGTTCTTCTTGATTTTCAAAAACGTAAGGGCCGATGACACCTCTCGACCAAAAGCCGCACCTAACTGTCACTTGCTGTGCATACATTTCCCTTTCATTAACCACGCGAGGGTTTTCTAAACCCCACATACGGCAGTTCTGTTTATTAACAAAACCGTTTAAGTGGAAGTGCGCTTCATCACTGAAAATGATTTTGTTTGCGAAGGTGTCATCATCCTGCCGTTTTCTCAATACCCAGTCAACAAACTGTCGTCTCTTCTGGTGGTCTGCCACTTTCAAATGTTGCGTCAACTGAATTTTATATGGGTGATATTGGAGATCGTACCGAAGAATTCTCCGTACAGAAGAACATCTTAAACCCAATTGTTGAGAACGGCGACGTATTGATTTTGCTGGGCTAACAGCCACACTCTCACGAACCAACGCAACGTTCTGCTCAGTTTGGCCAGAACGACGACGTCCAGAACTTTTAAGGTCGACTGTTGAACCCGTCTCAAAAAACTTTTACATGAGCCTGCGAACTGTTGATTCATTCGGTGCTTCATTACGTCCTAGAGTACCGCAAAGTCGCCTGACAGTAGCCGCATAACTCTCTCCACTCTGGTAAAATGTTTTGACGATTAACACTCATTGTGCAATAGTAAACTTCTCCATGGTTAGACACAGACTGCGAGAGTACTACACTGCGAACAAGAGAAACTACAACTGAATCGTCAATCGGAATGTTCTCCAAAATAGAAATGAGGTCAAACAATGTTGCCAACCGATAAACAAAAATTTACCAGCCGTTTAAAAACCGGCGCTCTTTTTGAATCACCCTTTATATGATAATCTGTAATAATGTGAAGTAATTATGTGATCTGTACATTTGAAGTAGTAAGTGCAATAGCCTGATTTTTTACTTTCTCTTGCCTATATGAATATATAGGAAGGAAAGTATTGTTTTCATATCGATTTTTTCGAAATCGAGTTTTCACCGGATCTATACGTTTTCTGACCCCCTGAACCCAAAAAACATGTTTTTAGCGATTGGTCTGTGTGTGTGTGTGTGTGTGTGTGTGTGCGTGTGCGCGTGCGTGTGTGTGTGTTTGTGTGTGTGTGTGTGTACAAAATATCTCAAGAACGGAACATCGTACGAACTTGAAACTTAAGTTACATACCACTACCGGACCTGACACGAACATTTTCATCAAAATCTGTCAACCGGAAGTAGTAGTTTATTCGTGTAATTTTTTACTTTTTTGCGATTTTCTCAAAAACTGGCCCTACGATTTTTTTAAAAATCGCCTCATTTACTAAATTGTTTATTCTCTACAAGATAGGGTAGGCGCCATGTTTGCTGAAATTCTGGGTAAGGCTGTTTTCACGTAAAAACATTTTCTTTTTAAGATTGCGGCTTTAATATGCATTTTAGCGCAAAACGTTATATAATAAAAGTTGTAGAGAATGTAAAATTCTACAACTTTTATTTCAAACATTTTTTTGTATAACGCTTAGTTTAGCGGTAATTTGCGATTTTCTGTTTTTTCTCACGAAAACGTGTGAAAAATCAATTTTTTAAAGATTTCGGCCTTAGAATGCATTTTACGACTAAAGTGTATATAATAAAATTTATAGGAAATTAAATGATCTACAACTTTTATTTAGAGAAGTTTTCTCTACAGAGCCTAGTTTAGCGTGAAAGTGTGATTTTCCGTTTTTTTAAGCCAAACTGAGTACGATTTTCATTTTGCGTCATTCACTCGTGATTAAAATAAGGTTATGTTTTTTAAGTTAGGGTTTTGTTTATTTCTAATATTTTATTAATAATGTTAGGTTTATTGTTAATTATTTACATTGGCAAGAGAAATTTGTGTGAGTGTTTCACACCAGATTTTTTTGAGCTAGTTGGTGTGAAGTTTGACCTAGTTGTCAGTTGGCTACCGGAGCTGGACGAGTAAGGTCATGTTTACTGTGCGGTGCGTCATAGATATCCAACAACGTGTTAACATTAGGTTTTATTTTAAGTTACGAAAACATGCCACAGAAGCTAATGAATGAAGTGTTATAATGAGCAATCTAAAAGCTGAGATGAGTCTGTTAACGACAAGCCATGATCGGGAAATCCTTTGACTTCAAAAAGAGACTGAACACATGCAGAAAATGGAAAAAGTGGTTCGTTCAAATGACGACTGACTATAATTTAAGAGCTATCAAAGAACTGGATATCTCATATCTGATTCTACATGGTCTAGATTATTATTTATTCGTATATAACAGTGCAGAGCATGTAGAAACGAATTGCCAGATTAAATGATAAAAAGTTAGTAATGACGGCTTATCATTGTCTAATTTCGTATCGTATCAGTTACGGATAAGGTTTTTGAAATTCAAAAGAAAGCTTTTTAGATGTATGGTGGGAGCTAACCAAGCTCACCTCATGCAGGCCAATATTTGTGTACCCCAAATTGCTTACAGTTCCCTCACTACATTTTTGAGATGATAATGTATGTTGGGGCAAAATATTTTTAATGCAAAATTTTAATGTTTTCCGCTATCATAACACAAGAAACAGAAACGATTATTATGTGGCTAACCACAACACTAAAATTGTTTGGACGAAAACCTACTTACGCAGGTAAAATAAATTACCCCAATTTTTTAAAATGTGATAATTTGCATTCCTTTAAAAAAAAATCTGAAAATTTGTGAAATTTTTTATAGTGTACAAGAATTTCTATTTAAACAGTAATATTAGATGAATGTGTTATTGATTTATTTATATTTAAGATATTACAAACTTCTTGATGTCCTATACTCTCTCAGGAGTTTCCTGGATGCAATTTTTAAAAAAACTGATTATTACAAATTAGACAAGTGAGTGTAAAATTTGTGTTCAGACTTTAACCCTTTCGCTGATACGGACGAGATATCTCGCGAACGCTGTATTGATATGGACGAGATATCTCGCTAAAGTACACTTTGAATTCGGCGCCGGGCAGTTTTGTACTCGTAGTTCTAAACTATATATTATAGATACATCATTTTGTTGATATTGAAATAAGGGAAATTTTGATCTAAAAGTTTCCCTTTTACGGTGTACCTGTCTGTTGTTAGTAGCATGTTTACCCGCCGCCGGGTAAACATGTGTCTGCTTTAGTTATTTTCTAACGGTGTTGTTTTTATTCAAAAACGTGATCCTGCTTGTGAATCATGATATAACGGTGTCCGATTTTTCATTTTTTATACTGATTTTATAAGTACAATACAATAAGTATTGGGTACAATATGTTAGGTTAGCCCAGATTTAAAGCGGTTTTTCTTGTTTTATTTAGTGCTTGTCTTGTTTTATTTCAGATCATTTTTATTAGTTTCTTTTATTAGTATAAATGTACGCATTTAGGTAGGTTTCATTTAGGCATTTTCTAGAATGGACCGGCCTGGTACTAATGGTGTAAGAAACTGCTATGTTTGGGTATCCTGGTGATACCATACAAGGATTATTGGGTATCAGCAAAGGGGTTAAACAGGCGAATGAAAGGAAAATTGTGTTTGAAACCGTGATTATTGCTTAAAGAGGTTGTATTTTAAGGGGAGTGGTTCACCCTATAATAACAATGTTAATGAAAGTGCACGTATCTTAAAAAGCACTAAAGATATTTTATTTCTGTTTTTTTTACATAAAACTACAAAATTTTCTCTACATTTTAACATATCCATCTTATGTTTAATGCATGCTATTGAAATAGTTATGATTTTTTTTAAATACTAGTTGTTTTTCGTCGATTAAAAATTTAAAACTTACTAAATGTAAAACTTTTACATTTGGATATGTTAAAACTATCACCTTACTGTAAGAAACACACAGTAAATATTCCACATTGATAACTGTAGTAGGAACTAAGAAAAGTGCAATTTGAAGTGAGAAAATGAGATTTTCGGAAATTCCGCTTTAAAGATAAGAATAACTAAAAAAATTGACGTATACTTGTAATTATATTTGTTGTAACATAACTGCAGAAAAAGTAAAATAATAAAAATAATATCTATCAGATTGTTACAAAATTACCATCATTTTAAAAAGGGAAGTTTTAAATTATTGATTAATGTAAAAAAAAACAAAAATCAATATTTTTATCGGTTAACCACTCCCCTTTAATTTTTTTGTAAAATAAAATTATTAATGATTGCAGGTGCTTATTTTCTGTACTTCGGTCATGATGCTCGACTTGCTGGAGGAGCATTTAATAATGGCGAAACATAGATACGTACGTCTGGACGGTTCCACGAAACTGCTTTCACGAAAGGATGACATTTATGCTTTCAATACCGATCCCGATTTATTTGTCTATCTTTTGGCGACTAGAGCCGGCGGTCTTGGTATTAATCTGACTGGTGCCGATACGGTTATTTTGTACGACAGCGACTGGGTGAGCACTCGTTTGGATATTATCGAGTATTATTAATTAATTAAAATTAAATTCTCTATTGTACATACGAAGATTGCGATGTGATTGTGAGTTAGATCGCATGTCTGTTCAACTGGCTTCTGTCCTAGTGGTCTTGGGTTTGTTTCCCGTTCAGGTTTGGCATATATTAATTTTTTCATCATCTTGTATCATCTCCTGTGCACAAGCCTTGGCTTTTTTGCTTGTACATGATAAAAACGTGCTGTGTTGATAAAAATGATAAATTTCTTGTTCAGTCTTTAGTTATTTGTGATCACGTTTAGTTATTTGTGAAATTATTTGATAAGTTAACAAACTTGTACCGCCCAAAATTTAGACCTGTGGGCAAATTCTTTAATATGGATTTAAAAAGATAATAAAAACAATATTGAGCGCCAGTTCTAGCAGTAAAGCATAAGAAAATTAAATAAATAAAACTATGTTTCCTTGCACTAAAACTTTTAACGCATCAGTTACTGACAAACTTATGCTTAACCTTTTTTCTCCCGTGACTTTAATAAAAAACAAAATTTAAAACCCCTTAACGTATACGAAATAAATTTACCTCAAACTAAATAACTCTTCTCGTTCTCCTGGTCATCTCTTCAAATAATTTATCCTTCTTAACCAACTGTTCCAAGCTGAATTCCCAATGGAACTGATTTCGGTCTCCGATATCCGAATCAGGAAACCTCTGGTCAACAAGCTTCCCTCTCCCACCAACCTGGAGGGCCAACGGGAAGGAGAACAACCCCAATGATTGGCAGGTAAAAGAAAGGCCCACAAATACAGAGGGGTGAATACACCGCCTAATGAATATTAATACCGTGTATCATATGATTGGCAGTTGGCTATTTTTACAACTTATTGTCTAACTACTGCTCTAATCTGCCCATAACTGCCAGGTGGAGTGTCAGATTATTTACACTCAATCTGTTAGTTGCAGGGCTAAAATAAATAGTTGTGTTTCTTATCACATGGTCAGCCAACTAAATGACTGAATCATTTAAGAGCAGAAGAGGCAGAAGTGTAAAAGACACTAATCAGAGTTATCTACTCTGAAAGTAATGAATTTCATTAAACAGCCAGACCCTGTGGTGAATGAAGTGAAGAAGGTGTCATTTGCAGAGTGGAAAATATGTGCTTTTCAGAGGGCCCGGCATGATGATAAGTGTACTTCTCCACTCGGTGAGGAAGGCAATCTGTAAACCACCTCACTCCTCGTTTTACTTAGTAAAACCTCTACAGGTTCAAACCAGCCTTTCGGCTGATGACCTAAACAACAACAACTGCTCTAATGTAACTCTACCTCTAACAATCGGGGTTTTTCCCGTACACTAGTTGAGGGCTTTTACCTTAGTTCCGGAAGTTGGGGTAATTAGGAATTGCATTAACTTCCATTGTTTGTACAATTGTACTTTACAACGGTACTCACTTTTGAGAGTTTTTATCATAATAGTCATTATCTATGAGGACAGAGGTATTTTTTTTCTTTTTCTTTTTTTGGTTTAACGTCCGACTGTTCTGCAATTACTGCTAATGCAGACGGTGAAGGATGAAATGATTTTTGCAACGTATGAAAATATGCCGTGCCTGAATGGGATTCGAACCCAAGACCGCATGATGAGAGGCGAGCACGTTACCAACTACGCCAATGCGGCCGGCATAGGTCAGAGGTACTCTGAGCCTCTCCCACATTACTGTACTTCTAGACTATTCCCCTATTGTCGATCCAGCTGTTAATCATTGCTGACGCTGCTCCAATTATCACCAAAAGCTGTTAGAGGGGGGGAACTCTTCCCTAGTCTTCAGTTGACACATGCGCATAGGAAATTTTTCACTATATTGTTCCGTTATTGTCAGAATTTTCTGAGAGTAGTGAATCTCGTTATACAACCAGATCCTGCAATAAGTCCTAGCAGCGCTAGTATCAACTAGCATCATGGGAATATGCCATAACAGTGATAACAGTGCCATAACGACCTCAGTTTGTCATTCGATGAACTGACTAACTCAATTTTGCACCATTCCATCAGTCATAGTATTTTCACCATAAATCTCTATTATCTGACGACGGATTTCGGAGGTTATGAAACGTATTGTGCATGCATGGAGCAGTGAAAGTTATGCTGTGGTGACGGGTCAGAACGAAATGGTATGTACTTTATGAGTACACACCTCATAGTTTTTGTAATTCCTGAATTGAATTGAATTGTTTGTTTGTTTGAAAAGAGAATATCATCTCTGTGATTGATTTTGTTGTTTGCTTTTGATTGATTTCTCTGTATAGAATCCTCAAGTGGATCTCCAGGCACAAGATAGAGTCCATCGTATCGGGCAAACTAAACCCGTAGTAGTCTACAGATTCAACGTGGCTGGAACCGTAGCTGATAGAGTGATCTGCCGTGCGGCCAGTAAGCGGAAACTAGAGAAAATTGTCATGGCTAAAGGTAAATTAACGTTAAAAATGGATACTTGTAATGGATCGTAATTCCCGTTTACAAGGAAGAATCCAATATAAACTTCTTTTTTTTTAACTAATGTGTGTACGTTGCAATCTGTTCAATTCATAACAATAAGCAACCCCATGACCCAATGAGATGAGGATGATATGTATGATGTGTTAATGAGGTGTAGTCTTGTACAGACCCAGGTGGACCATTCTTCCTGAGAAAGTATGGTTAATTGAACCCCAACCATCAAAGTACACCAGTAACCACTGCCTAGTATTCAGATCCGTATAAAAGTAACTACCTTTACTAGGATTTGAACCACGAACCTTCGTCTCCGAAAATCAGCTGTTAAACAGCTGATTTTGGCGATGACTTTACCTCTAGACCAACCCGGTGGGTTCCAATATAAACTAGAATACTTTTCTTACCTCTAGACCAACCCGGTGGGTTCCAATATAAACTAGAATACTTTTCGTACCAACAGTGGGGTGTCGCTTCTGAGGTGCATGGGTGAGGATGCTAGAGAACTTCACCTTACCACCTCTTTAGTAACAATCACAATGTCTGAGCAACAATTACTGTCGTCCATGGCACAAAGAATTATAATTAAATATTTTACAAAAGTGGGTGTAAAACAATCAGAAATTTTGAGGATGCTTGAGGCACAGTTTGGGGACAGTACCCTTAAAAAGGCACACAAGTCTATTCGCGGCACAAACAATTTTTAGAAGGGTGAGAAGTTGTAGAAAATGAATGTCACCAACATACACCAAAGAACCGGGGTCAAAACCAAAACTTTGCAGCTCTCGGCTGGGAAGGTTTTGGCGACCATATTTTTCAACTTTAAAGGAGTCTTACATATTAATTTTCTTTATGATGAATGTTAAACTGTAAATGCCAGTTATTATGCGAAATTTTTGACAAGTCAAAACAGGTGTATCGTTGGAAAAACGTGGGTTTCCCATAAGAGACATTATCTTGCTACAAGACAAAGCTCAGCCTCATACAGCTGCCCTAACTCGAGAAAAATTGCAGAAATGTCCTGGACTACACTGGAACACCCTCTGTACACCAAGGGTTTGGACCCTTGAAAAATGCTCTTAGAGGTCAACATTTTGATGACAATGTTGCGGTTGAAGCCGTTCGTGCACAATTGGCCTGTGGTGCAACCATCTTCGTTTTATGATGACGGGATGAAAAATTATCCATCTCTTGGAAAAAATGTGTCAGGAAATTAAAGAGATTTATGCAGAAAAATAACTGTTTGTCTGTATACTCTCATCTTTATTACGTCCCAATAAATGTTAAACAAATATTCTGGTTTATATGTTTGTGTTTCACCCTCGTAGTTGCCCGATAAGTGTACGATGTGTTGGTAGGGTTAGGCGTACATTAGTTAATGATGAAGCAAGTGGAAAAACACAACTGCAGTTATTCTTAAAAATTCAGTGTACTTCGTCAATACTCTACACTTTTCCCTTAACACATTCCGTGCGGATGTGGTATACCTACCGCGTAAGGATTTTTGTGAGTGACAGGCGTGGTAGGGATACCACGGCAGTCCTATTCAAAAACTCTCTGTCCTTACTAACCAATTCAATGTATCAAGGAACGACTTTCACACACTTTCAACTCAATATATTATTATTCTAACTATTACTACTGAACTAAGATTCTTAAAAATCAGATCTACCAACCCTTTTGACAAAAAACTCACAGTGTTTTTGAAATATCCAAGTGGTAGTCCCACCACATCCGTCAGTCACAAAAGTCTCTGTGTGGTAGTCCTACCACGTTCGTAATTCGGTGAAGCCGCCGTTTTACATCTCGTTTAATTTTGTTGTAATCTGTATTTGTCACGTATATTGACACCGCGCTGAACGTGTGAATTTGATCTGAATGCGTAAGGCAAATTTGATGCATCGTAAATGTTTTCGTGACCCCGAAGCAGAGGTTTTTTTTTTGAGTATACAAATTAGCCTGCCCATAACAGACAGGTGGAATGTTAAATTGTTTGCACTTGATCTGCTGTGCTAATTCCAGGCCTACTAAATCACCTGGTCAGCCAGTGTTATATGACTGAAGCATTTAAGAATACAAGAGGTAGAAGGGTAAAAGACACTTTATGATTTTTCAGAGCCCCGCTAACTTTTTGTGTAGAATATGAATCCGAAAATTGTTTGTTGCGATCTCTTGTAGTTTCTGACATCTGGATGTGACGGACGAATGAACATAGGAAAATTATAAGTTTCACTATTAAATTGCTACCGGTTTTATTAGATGAGACACTTATTGAAGCAAGTAACCTATAATAACTATATGAAATGAATTTACTTCAGTGTCGATAATATTTAGATTTATAATGATTATAACGGGTGTTTCAAAAAGGACGCACTTCGAAGTTTGAGAACGCTAATTTATTACATTAAGTAATTACAAATTATACGGTATGAAATTATTACCTTTATTAACATTCAGATTACCTTTAAAACTTCACAATAAATGTTCAAAATGAATTCCTCCGCTTGTAATGCAAGTTCGGACATGTTTCATAACATTTGCAGCCACTTTTCGTAGTGTTTGCTCATTAATGTTTGTAATCCCACTTTCAATATTAGCCTTTCAATAATATTGTTTTTAAAAACCTTACTCTGTAAGTTCCCCCAAAGAAAAAACTCCGCAGGAGTAAGATCTGGGGATCTTGGTGGCCACAATCCTTTTGATATCACACGATGGCCAAAAAATTCTCGTAACATATTCAGCATTTTAGTAGAAGTATGACACGTTGCGTTATCGTGCTGAAACAAACAATCTCGATCATGTAATTCTAACAACGCTATAAATTGTTCAATTAAGTTGCGGTACACCACACCATCTACAGATGTGTTAAAAAATAAAGGCCCAACAATACGACGCCGGGAGATCGCACACCAAACACCAATTTTACGTGCGTGTGTAGTGGACGTTCATGAAATGTATGAGGATTATGAGCGTTCCATATTCGGCAGTTTTGGCTGTTGATGTAACCATTCAAGTGGAACCATGCTTCGTCACTGAAATAAACACGTTCCAATATTTCAACACCGTTGTCATTAACAAGAGAACGTATCCAACGACAATACTGTATACGTTTCCCATGGTCAACTTCTTTCAGTTCATGAACGACACCGATGCGGTAAGGATGCAGATTTAATTTTTTTATAGCCCTTAAAGCGGAAGATAGTGATAATCCAGCCTGTGAAGATAACTTTCTAAGTGATTTGCCGGGTGAGGTAGTCAAACGTTTCACATCGTCCAAAACTTGTTCTGTTAACACTGATGGTCGACCTGTGCTTTTCCAATCCTGTACACTGCCAGTCTCACGAAATTTATTAATCAGATGCGGTATTGTGGTGTTATTAGGTACTTCAGAATTAGGAAATTTTAACTGGAACTCGTCTTTCACTCGTTCGTAAGATTTATATGCGCAATAACTTTCAATAATAAAAACACGTTCATCCTTTGAAAAAACCATGTTTGAACTTATACAGACACAAATGAATAATGGGATAGCACTAGTACATGTCAGTAATACACAATGGGTCAACAATGAGTACGGTAGTGCCAACTGTTATTTGGGGGAAAAAAATATTCCCTATGCAGAAAATATTAACCCTTTAACTTCGAAGTGCGTCCGTTTTGAAACACCCGTTATTAAGCTTGGAGCGAATAATTAGTGTGGTATGAAATTTTGTTTTTAATCATGCTGTGCGTATTTGTAATTAATACGCATGCTCACTTGTATTGCTGGTTGCCTACGTCGGAGTACTCTTAGCGTAGACAGACTCTAGTAACAATTATATGAAATGCATTTACTTCAATTTCGATAATATTTAGATTTATAATGATAGATGGTAATTAAAATTTCCACCGGTAAGGTTTATTTAATAGCGGATTGTTTTGTTGCAGGTGCATTTGATTTAGGCGTAAAGAGAAGAAACGAGTTAATGAATTTACAAGAGCTAAAAGATCTTTTGGAAACTACGGATTGCCAGAAAGAGATACATTCGAATGGGTTCAGTAAGTAAACGCAATTCACCTTCTTATCCTTGTCTGTCTTCATTATTTACTATAGCATACCATGCGCGGCTTCGCACACGAAACATCCGTGTAATCAATCTTTTTGAAATACATATTGTCGCCGATCGGGGCCGACGACACGTGGTGAAACCTTGTCTGTAAAATTGGTGGCCCTGAAAAGGGCCGTTGTTGACGGTCGGAAGCGGCGAGCCGGTGTGGTAGAAGCGGAGCTTGAAGAGTGACGGCTCGGCTACTGGGTTCAGGGTTAGCCTTCCCTCAGCGGCAGTTGGGTCCCCACTGCAGCGTGGCAGTGGTGGCCCCCAGAGCCCCCGCAGTGTCTGGTCGGCGTAGGCCGTCTGCCGGTAGCACGGGCGAGGCGGCTCTCTCCGGGCTGGCAAAGGCTGACCGGTGCGGGAGTGTAGCATCCGCCACCGGTAGCATAGACCAGGGATAGTGCGGCTGGGCTCGTCTTCTTCTGGCTGGAGCTCTTCTTTCTTCTTGTTGTCCGGTTGAGAGTTCGGCGAACAGTCAGTCTTGCGAACGAGAACGCTCTCTTAAATACCTGTCAAGGTGGTGGGGAGAGGCTGTAGGCTCTCTGCGTCAGGCAGGTAGTGGGACTGAGTGCAGACGCTAATATTGGAAGGGTAGGCGGCGACAATATATAACAAAAATTGTGTAGCTGCTAGATCAACTGTATACTCCAATGTACATCCACACATACGAGGTTTGTTCAAAAAATAACGGGAATTTTCGTTTTTTGAAAAAAATATTTGTTTATTCATCTACATTAATATTGTCGCCTTCAAAGTAGTCCCCTTTGCATGCAATACACTTGTGCCAATGCTTTTTCCAATCCTCGAAACACTTCTGAAACTCGATCTTTGTGATAGCTTTTAGCTCTTTCACCGATTCGCTTTTAATGTCATCTATGCTTGTAAAACGACGGCCTTTTAATGTTCTCTTTATTTTTGGAAATAGAAAAAAGTCACGTGGAGCCATGTCTGGCGAATATGGAGGCTGGAGCATCGTTACAGTTTTGTTTTTGGCCAAAAATTCACGAACAAGCAATGAAGTGTGAGCAGGTGCATTATCGTGGTGCAAAAGCCATGAATTGTTTTGCCACAAATCCGGGCGTTTTTTTCGGATTGCTTCATGCAAACGGCGTTGAACTTGTAGGTAGTACTTCTTATTGATTGTTTGACCTTGTGGCAAGAATTCATGATGCACTATGCCATTAAAATCGAAGAACACAGTGAGCATAACCTTCACATTCGACCGCACTTGTCGAACCTTTCTCGGTCTTGGCGATCCAGAATGCCTCCACTGGGACGATTGAGCCTTAGTTTCGACATCGTATCCGTAAACCCATGTTTCGTCACCTGTTATAACACGTTTGAGTAGATCCGCATCGTTGTCGACTTCATTTAGTGACTCCTGAGCAACTTCCATTCGCCGCTGTTTTTGTTCGAAATTCAACAATTTTGGAACAAATTTTGCTGCCACACGTTTCATACCCAAAACATCCAAAAAAATTTCATGGCATGAGCCAATCGATATGTCAACATCATCACTGACTTCTTTGATTCTAATTCGGCGATCGTTCATAACCATTTCTTTCACTTTTTTCACGTTTTCATCGGTTGTTGATGTGCTTGGACGTCCAGGTCGTTCGTCATCTTCAACGTTTTCGCGGCCATCTTGGAAACGCTTATACCACTCGTAAATCCTTGTTTTAGTCATAGCAGACTCACCATATGCCTTTGTTAACATTTCACACACTTTATTTCATTTTTCACGCAAAATTTAATACAAATTCTTTGATCCATTTTTTTTAACAAACAAAAATAGCCGTGCTCGAAAAACATGTCTAACCTTAGCGGCTTCCACTTAAGAACTAAGCAATGAATATTGTTGAAAATTTTATCGTACGTCAGGGGCATGTGTACCAACATAATAAAAAAAAAATTTTTACAATCGGACTATCCAAACCCGCGAAATTTAAAAATTCCCGTTACTTTTTGAACACACCTCGCACAACGTTTTGATAAATTCCTCTGCGTATGTCTCTTGTCATCATCAAACCCCTTCATCTAAAGTTCAGTTGTTCTTAGTTTGCTCCTACTGTCAACAAACCAAAGCCAGCTACAGGGTGCACGCTAGAGTCCACGACTTTATGGATGTCGTATTCCTGTTAAGTTAACTATATTTTAAATTATAAGTACTTAAAGTTCTTAAAACATCATCAGTCATGATATGATGTAGGCATAACAATTATAAATTTCATTTATAAAAATACTTTTAAAAGTATTTTGTATTTAATAACTTTTGTTGTTACTTTTTAATCAGCGTGTACTCATTTTTATATAATGCGCATGCTCAGTGACGTCATTATTTGTTTACATTAGGAGCAAACTAAGAAAGGTTGGACTTTACTTCAACAGCAATACTTAGTCACATATGCACATACATATGCATATTTATGAAAATTTTCATACCTTTGGGGTTATCATTTTTGAAAATTTAAAAATAAAATGTGAATATCAATTAATTACAAATTTTTTTTTTTTTTAAATTCCTAATGTGTGTACGTTGCAATCTGTTCAATTCAGAACAATAAGCTACCCCATGACCCAATGAGATGAGGAAAAAGCTAGCATACTGAAAAAAAAATTTTATTTGATAATATATTTCCTTTTAAGCATTTTTACCATTAAATATGAGTACAGTACACGTCTCTCACTTGCCACTTCTTTTCTCAATAAGTGTAAAACTAGCTGTAAACAAGTAGTGATCAACCATTGTTTGACCCTAAATGGGCTGAAATTTTAAGTGGCAAACAAATGCAATCTTCTCACTAAAAAATAATTGTTCTTTTTAAGCTTTACACTTGTTGTAAACTCATGTATTGTCATGTTTTCTTTAAAATTCAATGAAGTACATTTTGTAGTAAATTGAAAAGATTTGGTTTTGTATCACCTGTGTTTTCATTAAGCCTACTTGAAAACTCCTTTTACAGAACAAATATTATTTTATAGCAAATATAATTATTTGTTTTGGTCACAGCTTTTTTTACAATCACGTAAAGAATTTTAGTTAGCCAACAACAAAGATATTATAAGGAAATATAGCAACTTAAAAAACTAAGCAAGAAAATCTCAAAAACCACCACTGAGCTCTTAATTAGAAAAAACTTCGAGGGTGTATGGGGGGGGGCTAGACTTTCTGCCCTGAAATATTACTGGCCCGCCTTTCCTCCAAAAATTTACAATGTGGCCCTTGAGTAAAAAAGCTTGGAGACCCCTGATCTAGACCAACCCGGTGAGTTAATTACAAATATGCTGTCAAAATTTTATGGAGATACGTTCAGTAGTTTTTGAAATTAGCCTGCACAAAAGAATACGCTTTATTTTTATGATATTAGTTTATATTTAATAATTTGGTGTGTGACACTCACACGATTTTTTCTTATCACTGTAGAAAATTAACATTGTAATGTTTGTTTAATCGTTAGTAACAATTAAAATTAGAAACATAACCTAATTTCAATCATAAGTGGATGATGCAAAGTGAAAACCAACCTCTTTTTGACTTAAAAATACAGAGAATCAGTAATTATCGCTAAAAAATAGGCTCTGTAGAGAAAAATGCTTAAAATAAAAGTTGTAGTTTTTAAATTTTTTACAATGTTTACATACACTGTGATGAATGCATATTAAAAGGAAAAGAAAACACATTTTTTCTGTGAGAACATAGCCTCCCCAAGAATTTTAGTTTACATGTCGCGCTTATCCTATGTTGTAGAGCATGAAAAATGTAGTAAATATAAATTGTAGGTGTTTTTGAAAAAATTGGAAATTTGTAAAAAATCACTATTTTGCATCCAGGAGACTCCAAAGGGAGTACAGGACATGTAAAGACAAAACTGATAAACAAAAAGTTTATCACAATGATAAATTTGTCACTTAAACACCAAAGATTTGTTTCTGCTACTGCTTACTTAAGTAGGCTTGTCATGAACCCCATTGTATCAAATAACACACAAAATTAAAAAGTTAAACACAATGATAAATTCATCAGTTATCAATAATTTTTTCCTGCTACTGCTTAACTCAGTAGGCTTGTCATGAACCCCTTTGTATCAAATAGTACACAATATTTGTTTAATTAGAAGTTAAATACATTTCAATCAAAAATTACGAGGGCGAATCAAATATAAACGGTAATTTTTAAAATTATATTTATTGAATAATATTATACAAAAACTATGCCTTCAACATTTTTCAATATAGTCTCCTGCATTATCTACACACTTCTGCCACCGATTTGGAAGCTTGAATATTGCCTGTTCATAAAAAGATTGAGGGAGAGTTGTCAACCAGTTGCGCACGTGCTTCTCGACATCTTCATTGCTTTCAAATTGTTTTCCTCCAAGATTCTTTCAGAGGCCCAAACAAAAAGTAGTCACAAGGGGATAAGTTTGGACTGTAAGGAGGGTGTTCGAGAGTTTCCCAGTCCTTTTCTTCCAATTTATCCCTTGTCAACAATGCGGTGTGAGGCCTTGCGTTGTCAGGGAGAAGGATGACATCTCTAATGGGCACACCTCGTCTTTTGTTTCGGTAACTGGTTTTTGCCGACTGTAGCACCTGGCAGTAGTAAGCCGCATTCACTGTTCGTTGAACGTGAAGAAAATCAATGAGTAGAACTCCCCTTGAGTCAAAAAAAATTGTTGCAAGAATTTTTCCGGCTGAGAGACGAGTTTTGGCTTTCACTGGGCAGCCTTCATCCTTCCTTCGCCACTCCTTACTTGCCATTTTCGATTCGGGAGTGTAATGGTGAACCCACGTCTCATCACATGTGACGATGTGCCTCAAAAAATCTTCACCTTCTTGAAATCGATGCAGAAGTCTCCCGGCGATCTCCGACCTGACCTGTTTTTGATTTCCGGACAGCAACCTCGGAACCCATCGAGCACTAATCTTTCTGAAGCCAAGGTGGTCTGTGATTGCAGACTGAACACTCCCGTAGCTGATACCAATTTCTGATGAGATTTCTTGAACGGTTAACCGGCGATCACCTTCAATAAGCTCTTGAACGGCATTAATGTTGTCATCTGTGAGACTTGACCTTGGGCGTCGACGGTGACTTTCGTTTTCAACACATTCTCACCCACCCCTAAATTCTCTGGCCCACGTATACACTCGATTCTTAGACAGAGTAGTGTCCCCAAACTGTGCCCGCAAACGAGTAAAAATTTCCGAAGGCTTAACACGTTCATTTGCTAAAAATTTTATGACGATTCGTTGCGCAACAGATGGATGTACCTCTCGCTCGGTCATGGCTGTACTGACGGCAGAACGCAACAATGCTGCGAAGTAAGCTGTTCCCCCCACTCCTATTAAACAAAACAACAACTGCTCACCGCCACATCTGGTCCGAACGTGTTTGGTACAGTCAACAGCAAAATTACCGTTTATATTTGATTCGCCCTCGTATTTAGAAAGGAATTCGTGCACACTGTAAAATGTTTCAAAATGTACATGAATAAACTACTACTTCCGGTTGACAGAAAATGTTTTTGTTGGGTTCTCTAGTAGTACCTAACTTAAGTTCCAAGTTATTTTTCAAGTTACTTTAAAAACGATTGGGAATGAGCTTCCAAAATGTGTTCTGCCAATTGTCTGCGTAACCAAGTAAACTGATTACATTGTGTACGGCATGTGTAGTCCTCCATATGGATCCACTGAAGCCACTGTGAAGGGCCTTAGTTTGAGATTTCTCGACGACAATGTTGAGACTTCACTGTCTCGCTATGTTGCAGAGTGGTGATTGCATGTTGGCCTATTTACTTGTATAAGCTTCCTGACGTATAGCATCATCTTTATCCTTGCTGGTAGTTTCCTTTTCTCCTTCTCTCTCTATAACTTAACCAGGTGAATGAAGGGAAGGTGTTATTTGCAGGGTGGAAAGCTGATGCTTTTTAGAGGGCCTAGCATGCTGATAAGCATACTTTTCCTCTCATTGAAGGGATGGTAAACCACCTCACCCCTTGTTTTAAATAGTAAAGCCTCTAGAGGTTCAAACCAGCCTTTCGGCTGACGACCTGAACAACAGCGACAAGGAAAATAAAGCATTGGATATGTATATATATTTATAAATAAGTGTAACAACTAAAGTGCATAAGTGATGAAAAACAACTTGGCATCTATGGTCTTATGCAGTGAAAAATAATCTGGTGTGAAACACTCACACAACTTTCTCTTGCCAATGCAAATGATTAATAATAAACCTAACATTATTAATAAAATATTAGAAATAAACAAAAACTAACCTCAAAAACATAACCTTATTTTAATCATGAGTGAATGACGCAAAATGACAATCGAACTCAGTTTGGCTTAAAAATACGGAAAATCACGCTTTCACGCTAAACTAGGCTCTGTAGAGAAAAATGCTCTAAACAAAAGTTGTAGATCTTTTAATTTTCTATAACTTTTATTATATACACTTTTGTCGTAAAATGCATACTAAGACCGAAATGTTAAAAAAAATCGATTTTTCTCACGTTTTCGTGAGAAAAAAAACAGAAAATCGCAAATTACCGCTAAACTAAGTGTTATGCAAAAAAATGTTTGAAACAGAAGTTGTAGGTTTTTAAATTCTCTACAACTTTTATTATATAAGTTTTTGCGCTAAAATTTATATTAAAGCCGTAATCTTAAAAAAACAACGTTTTTACGTGAAAACAGCCTCACCGAGAATTTCAGCAAACATGGCGCCTACCCTATCTTGTAGAGAATAAAAAATTGAGTAAAATAGGCGATTTTTAAAAAAATCGTAGGACCAGTTTTTGAGAAAATCGCAAAAAACTGAAAAATTATACGAATAAACTACTACTTCCGGTTGACCGATTTTGATGAAAATGTTCGTGTCGCGTCCGGTAGTGGTATGTAACTTTAGTTTCAAGTTCGTACGATGTTCCATTCTTGAGATATTCTGTTCACACACAGACACACACACACAGACCAATCGCTAAAAACATGTTTTTTGGGTTCAGGGGGTCTGAAAACGTATAGATCCGGTGAAAACTCGATTTCGAAAAATCGACATGAAAACAATACTTTCCTTCCTATGTATTCATATAGGCAAGAGAAAGTAATAATCAGCCAGCAAAGGGTTAAAATGTAGTTTTAAAGAGACTAAAATTTGCGTAATATAAAATATACAACCATTAAAATCTATTGCAATTGTGTTTTAGTTTTTACCGATGAAGAACTTAATGAGCTCTTAGACCGCAGCGATTTAACGGATGTTAAACCAATTACTGAAGTCAAGGTAGAAACTTTGTCACCGCCGAAGGGGGAAAGTAAGAAGACAACAACACCGAAAAAGAAAGTTTACGAGGTAATAAAAATCGAAAGAGAATAGTAAATGAGTATACGTGGATTGCTAACGAAAGAATTAAAAGAATGTGTCATATCGTTTGATTTGTTCTGCTTATCGCCGATCGGTACATCAATCGCCCTCAGGTATCTAAACTGGACTTGGTCGTAAATTTAGTTTTCAAGTATAATATTGAAACGTGCAATTTGATAGTAAATTGTGTGTACGATTTAATCGCAGTAGAACCTCATTAAGTCAGTCGTCTGTAAATCTTTGAACGTTCTGAACAAATTAAGAAAAATGTTTATAGAAATGTAAATAAATTTTGAAAATGCTACGTGCAGCTTGTAATTAACATAAATTACAAACACATTATTGTATTAGTTTTTTATCAACCTGTATTCTTGGTTTTGTTTATTTATACCTATAGGTTTCATTGGGTATGTCATCATTAGAGTAGGACTACGACACCATTCACATTAACATTTCTCCTCATTAAGATCCACATAAACATTTCTCGCTACAGTGGAACCTCTCTAATTCGTCTCGTTCGGGACCGAAGGAGTGACGAAATACAGAAAGTGACGAATTATGGAATTTGCTAGGAACGGTTAATAAATAACATACTCGTACGTATATTAGTTCCATAAAAGTCAAATTACATAAATGAAACTTACATTAACGATAAACACAATAAGTAATTCTAAGTCCTATAACTACAGTAAATTTGTATTAGTCTACGTATCTAGTTTTATACTACTTCAGAAATTCTGTATATGGTTGTACTTACATTTTCTAATTTGTAGAACACATAACACAGTACACGTTACCGAATATAAAATTACAATCGAAAAAGTATAAATTTGCAAAATCGATGAAACGAATCTTTAACTATGTATCACTTAACACTACAAAAAATCACATTAAAATTTAGAAAACGTTACTTAATTATACTAATATGTATGTAAAATGCCAAATTTATTTCTTGAAAAAGTGGGTTATCTTCTTTTGTACCAACGAGTTCTTTTCTTTTTCCACAGCCAACTGGCGAATTTGTCGTATTACAATTAATTTTGATAACTCTGCTTCTTTCTGTCTTTCATACCATTCGATGCACTTCGTCAGCATTCCTTCTATTTCTCGATACGTACCAATATTTTCAGGGCTTGAAACATATTCTTCGTTGCTATCTTCCTCAACAGGTGAATCTTTGTTTTGAACGTAGGCCACAATTTCTTTGTCACTTAAAATCTCATACCCAAGTTCGTTAGTACAATACAACTTGCACAGGATGTTTTCCTTCTATATTACTAAAGATTAACAGTGTAAACAGGAGGCTATTAGTCATCAGCAGCGTTGATACGTGACTACGGCGCAAACACGTATCGCAGACACACACACACACACAATGGTTGAACTGGGGAGGGCTGACGAACTATAGAAGGTGATGAATTAGAGAGTGACGAATTAGAGAGGTTTTACTGTATTTATAAATAAATAAGAATACAGGTTGTTGTCGTTTTAAATTAACATTTTTTTTAAAGAAATGCATTTGTAAATAACAACAAAGGCGACTTTTATCTCTTACCTTTTCTTTGGTTGCCTTTTTGTTTAAAAAAAAAAACTTACGCACATTTTGGTGGTATCATCTTCTTCAGAGTTTGTACATTAACTTATAAGCGACTTAGAGTCGTAATTATGTGCGATCCAATTGAACCACTTGTATCAAATAAAACTCAGTTGATTTAAAAGTTTTATTTGTTATGACTGAATGGGAACACCATTCTGCATTTTAAATTTAATATTACTGTGAACGGAATGGAAACACCATTCTGCATTTAAACTGCATTTTTTTAAATTAAACGGCAACTTAAATGCAGGTGGAGTGTCAGATTATTTACACTCAATCTGTTCGTTGCAGGGCTAAAATAAATAGTTCTGTTTCTTATCACATGGTCCAGCCAATTAAATGACTTAATCATTTAAGAACAGAAGAGGTAGAGGTGTAAAAGACACTTGTCAGAGTTATCTCCTCTGAAAGTAATGAATTTCACTATACAGCCAGACCCTGTGGTGAATGAAGTGAAGGTGTCATTTGCAGAGTGGAAAATATGTGCTTTTCAGAGGGCCCGGCATGCTGATAAGCGTACCTTTCTACTCAGTGAGGAAGGCAATTGTAAACCACCTCACTCCTCGTTTTACTTAGTAAAACCTCTACAGGTTCAAACCAGCTTTTCGGCTGATGACCTAAACAACATTAATCTGAACAGAAAGGGAACACCATTCTGCATTTAAATTTAATATTACTGTGAACGGAATGGAAACACCATTCTGCATTTAAATTTAATATTACTGTGAACGGAATGGAAACACCATTCTGCATTTAAATTTAATATTACTCTGAACGGAATGGGAACACCATTCTGCATTTAAATTTAATATTACTCTGAACGGAATGGGAACACCATTCTGCATTTAAATTTAATATTACTCTGAAGAAGGTGGTACCGTCAAAACGTTTGTAAGTTTTTTTTGTAAATTAAACGGCAACTTAAATTATCCCGGTAACTTAAATTAAATTTATCCCGGATCTGCTCCAGTCCAGATTTATCCAACTTAATGAGGTTCTAATGTATTTTTATTGAAGCCGATTACTTTATTTTTGTTGCTTGTATAGAATTTAAATATCTACGTTTCTACTTAATAATGTTAATGTAATTTTTATTGTGCCTTAAATATTATTCGTTGTAAAGTTGTCACTTAGTTCCTGTAAGTTGTTAGTATTTTTTTATTACTTTTTATATCGTTTTTTTTTTTTTTGTAATTTAGATATTGTATAATGATTAAGTACAACTAATTTTGCTTGCAGTATTTAATTGTGTTAATTAAAATCAATGTATTTTGTTAATGTGATATTATTAATATTTTATGCGATTGCTTTTTTTTAATTAATTTTCTTAAGTGTACTACCTTATACAATTGTTTACATTCATTAACACTGTGTGCTTTTGTGTGCGCGCTAGACAGTTTTACATCTACGCTGATATATTTGTGCTCCAAAAGCTTTGCAAAATTTCCATCCATTTCACTGGTGATTTTTCCGACGAGACAATGATGACATGGTAAAAATATTTAACAAAAAAACGTGGACGTTTATAGAATGCTGGCTAGTTTTGTTTATATTTGAAATATTGTAAAAATAACATTATAAGGAGTATTAAGATGGTACTAACATGGCTGCTGCTGGAAACATCAAATCTTTTACTTTTGAACGATGTATTATCAGTTGTCAAATTGTTTTAATAAAATAATGAAACTGTCACTTTTTCATACCGCATATTCTTGAAAAAACAAGAATTTTTCCACTGCATTTCGCGTGTTGTTTAAACAATTAATTTGAACTACCGTGCGTTCGGAAAGTCGCTGTGCACTGGAATTGTGACTATGGATTTATGAAAATATGTATAAAGAAATGACTAAGCATTTTGGAAAAAAATTTATTCAATACTTTAATTACATTGTTTATAGAAGGTGTTCGAAATGACCTCCATTGGCATCAATACAGCATTGCACTCGTTTCATTTTGTTTGCAAACACCTTTCGCAACTGAAGAACAGTGATTCCTTGAATGTATGCCGTTATTGCGGCTTTAAGTTCGTCAATCGTGTGTGGTCTGTTCCGATACACAGTTTGTTTCGCCGCACCCCATAAAAAGAAATCGGGGGGAGTCAGATCAGGAGATCTTGCAGGCCACAAATTCTTTGAAATTATTCGTTCACCAAACACGTTGCATAACGTTTTATACAGTTGCGAAAGGTGTTTGCAAACAAAATGAAACGAGTGCAATGCTGTATTGATGCCAATGGAGGTCATTTCGAACACCTTCTATAAACAATGTAATCACGGTTTAACAATGTAATTAAGGTATTGAATAAATTTTTTTCCAAAATGCTTAGTCATTTCTTTATACATATTTTCATAAATCCATAGTCACAATTCCAGTGCACAGCGACTTTCCGAACGCACGGTATTATACAATTTTATACACAAAAAACTATTATACACTTTTATAATACTTTATAAACAAACCTGTGTCATTGAATTTAAAAAAAACAAACTAAACACAAAAATTTTTGTGTAAAACTAAACTCATGTGTATAACCTCACTGTTTACTGTTCCAACAGCTGTTTCGGTATACGTGGATAATACACTAACGTACTAGCGCTTTAACGGTGTACTTTTGTACTAAAATGTACGTAAATTCAGAATAAATGATCGAATCCCGTATAAGAACGTGTTATTACATAATATAATCGCGTAAATACGAATTCCGTAAAATTACATGATCCGCAAGCTGTTAACGTATCACCGTTCCGTAAAATTACATGCTTAGCACTCAAAGTGTCAAGATTAATACATCTTATATAAGAAGCTGAATGTTAGGGGCTATGTCTAGAAATTCTAACCCATAACGAGTCTTAGATTGTTGGATTGAGAAAATACGAGGGAATTTTTTTTTGTTCCTTTACCCTCTGAAACCCCCAGAAAAACTCCAAGGTATGATCCCCCTCCCCGGGGCTCAAAAATCTGAAAATGTCGTAACACCTGAATGGCTGAAAATATTAAGCTCGGACCTTTTTTTAATCAAATCTGTCAATCCAGAAAATTAGAGACTTTTACTAACATAATATTGATTCCGTTAACTTTGTCGTAGAGTTTTCTTAAAAAAGATAAATTTTGGATAATGCTGGAATCCTGCTCGCTAACACATTTTTGTAATTGTGCTGTTAGCAAATTTCCCCCGCTCTCCCATATCGCACTGGCCAAGCCACGCAACGGTTACAGGATGAGTGAACGGTGTGTGTAAATTGCGATATATCATAGATACATCATTGCACTAGCCAAGGTTTATGTAGACATCATCGCACTCGATAAATCATAATTTAATGATAATTTCTCGATGGATCCTAGTCTCTCACTTCCACAACTTTATACTTCCAATGTACAGATATGTATTTTTTCAAGCGATTTGGAAAATATCCATGTGTCAGCTCAAAGAATAGACTCATTGTTTGTAAATTTTACAAATATATACGAGAGGGTGTTCAGAAATTAACCTCCGTTAGGTTGTGAATAAAAAAACCTGCGTAGAAAAAAATATTTTATTATTATACATTGTAAAACTACAGCATTTTATTATTTTTCAATGTATTCACCATTGAAATTTTAAGTGTTTTGTCATATCGTTTCCCTAATGTACAAATTCCTTCTTCATAAAATTCATACAAAAGTTTGTCGATGACTACGAACTTGTGCACGTGACAAAAGTTGGGTGGCTTATGTAAAGCCACCTTACTTACTTAATCACTTACGTAAATTGCAATATGTTGACTTCTGGTGTTATTTTTTTTCATTACAATGTTCGTCCGCGTAGTGCTCAAAAAACTCAAGAGCGTTTGAAGCAACTCAAATGGGATGTATTTTTTATCATCCCCCCCTTACAACTTTGACTTGGTGCTAAGTGATTTTCTTTTGTTTAACCACATGAAGAAGTGCGTCGCAGCACTTCAATGACGACAATGAACTTCAAAATGTCGTGAAAGATTGTGGCTACATACCTAGGCAGCTGAATTTTATAAAGGAATTTGTAAATCAGTAGAACGCTTTGACAGATTCTTAAATTTTAATGGCAACTATGTTGAAAAATAGTAAAAAGCTGTAGTTTTTAAGATGTATATAATAAAATATTTTTATGTGTAAATTTTTTTTATTTACAGTCAAACCAAAGGTTACTTTCCGAACCAACCACGTATAACAAAACATTTGTCCACCAGTTGGTTACAGTTACAGTTACTTCTACAGTTAGTTACTTCTACAGTTACAGTTACTTCTACAGTTACAGTTACTTCTACAGTTACAGTTACTTCTACAGTTACAGTTACTTCTACAGTTACAGTTACTTCTTCAGTTACAGTTACTTCTACAGTTACAGTTACTTTTACAGTTACAGTTACTTCTACAGTTACAGTTACTTCTACAGTTACAGTTACTTCTACAGTTACTTCTGTTTGACGACCGATGTCTTACAATGTATGCTGTGCAATCAAATTTGTTAACCGTGATTAAAGTACAACATCTTTTATTTGTTTGTGCAATGGTCACTTGTATCGTAAGTCCAGCAATACTGTACAGTTAAACAACAGTAGCACACGTAGTGTTAATGAAGAATGTTATTATAATTGTAGAAAAATTTGCTCTCTTTTTTTTGCTTTCCTAGCTTTAGCTGTTTTAGTTTCTAATGGGTAGTGTTTTCCGTTTAATTTTTGCAATTGAAAAATGTAAAATAACTTAAAAATTCTGTGATTAAATTAAATTAAGATTCTGTACAAACTTAATAATGCTCAGAAAAGCGTGCGCTACGAAATGTGATTGAGCGATAATCTCACATTCATCGCAATGAACGTGTTGATAATTAATTCTTTGTGTTCCATGACAATGTTTCTTTTTGTATAATATTACAGCGTAGTGATTATTGTAATTTGTAGGTATTTAATGGATGATTTAAATAATTGTACCAGCGTATTTCTACGAATAATGAAATTTGTAAATATATTTGGTTTTTTTTTAATTATATAGTGTTTTTTTTTTTTTTGGTATTGGAGATTGGATTTCAATGTTGTCAAATTTTTTCTGTTTAGATAGGATTATGCAAAATGAAATAATATGTATTTTTTAAAAGTAGTTTTTAGGGGTTTACCCAGTGGCGGTGGCTTGTACTTCAAACATTGGTTGAAAAAAAACCAAGAAAAGCTGGTATGGAGTTTCCCGAGAGTAAAAAAATTGTAAAATAAACGTACAGAACAACTGTGCGACCCTGCAATTACAAAAATACTTACGTATGAGGTGTGATTGGAAAGTTTTAAGAATGGGGTTGTATTGGTACAATGGTGGTACTTACATGCTACTGTGATGCATCTCCTTCAAAATAGTCCCGTTCAGTGAAAATTTCAGTTTAGGAAACAGGTAGAAGTCCGCAGGGGCCAAACCAGGGGAATATGGCGGTTGTGGGAGCACAATAATGTTGAATTTGGTCAAAAATTCAACGATTGAGAAGGCATGATGAGCCGGAGCATTGTCATGGTGTAGAACCCAACTCCTGTCTCTCCACAATGCAGGCCTTTTCTTTTGCACCTTTTTGCGCAAATGCTGAAGGACACATTTGTAATATTCCTGGTTAATTGTCTGTCCTCCAGGCGTAAATTCATGATGCATAATACCGGTAGAATCAAAAAAAATCACCAACATTGTCTTCACCTTCGACCGATTCGCCTTCAAATGATTCGCGGTCATTTTTAAACCTGTTGAACCAGACAAAAACATTTGACTGGCTCATACAATTATCTTCAAAAGCTGTTTTTAATAGTTTGTAAGTCTCAGAAGGTGATTTCCCGGTTTTGAAACAAAATTTCACACAAACTCGTTGCTCCGTTTATACGTCGATTTTCACGCAGACAGAATCCGGCAATAAGCACTAACAGACCCGCACTCAACAAGCTGCCACAGCGAACTGAATAAAGGAAATGCAGTTTCCTGTCAGAGGGCGTTCAAGGACAAGGCAATGATTCACTCCCCACTCTCCGTGTACCCACCTGCCAAACAAATAAGCAGTAGCAAATCCATTCTTAAAACTTTCCAATCTCATCTCGTATGTAGAATATGCACCCGCAGTAGGCTGGTTGACTCACCACAATCTCTTCACTATTTGTGGATGGGTGGGGGGAGAGGTAGGCATGCATATTTGTCGCTGTCATCTCCGTTGTCATGGCAACCAGACGATATGGGGTGGCCACCCGTCTTAACTCTTCACTTGGGCATTTATTTACGTATATTAAGACCATTACAAGAGCTATTTCAAAACATTAGAAAGTGCTCTAAGAAATACAATAATTGTATAGTCCAGCCTCTCTTAGTTTACTCCTAATGTAAACAAATAATGACGTCACTGAGCATGCGCATTATATCAAAATGTGTACATCCTGATTAAAAAGTAACAACAAAATACTTTCAAACATATTTAAATACAAAATACTTTTTTAAAAGTATTTTTCTAAATGAAATCATTAGGCCTACATCATATCATGACTAAATGATTTTAGTACTTTAAGTACTTATTTAAATACTAATTTAAAAAATAGTTAACTTAATAGGAATATGACATCTGTAAAGTCGCAGACTTTAGCGTTCACCCTGTAGTAGGTGGCTTTTGTTTGTTGACAGTAGCAGCAAACTAACAACGGCTCAACTTTATATATGTATTGTTATAATGAAGCGGCGGAAAATAAAAAACAGCTGGCTGATTAATTATAAAAACTATACATTTGGCGGAACATAAAATCAGCTGTTAGCAAACAGCTGACTGATTAAATATAAAAACGAAGCGTTTGATTGTTGGAGCGCTGTTGCGGTTTGAATGGCTGGTGTGTTAGTGGTCTAAATTGTACTGGATTCTTTGTTACGATGAAGTTTGTTATTTTGTCATAAGACATTGTATATTTTGATTAATTTGGTAAGGGAAATTATTTTATTTTATTGTTAATAAATTGCGTGAGTTGCGTTGTTTTAAATGTTGAATAACATAATTTTCGTAAACTCATTATTTTCACTGTTGTCAATTTTTAAAGGTTAGTTTTTATGTTAAATAATTTTGTTGAATTAAAAATGTATGTGAACTAATTAAATTGAAGTTTACAATTTTACTTTACTATGACGAGTTGTAACAGTATGTTTTTACACGACACTTGTTCATTCATTGTAAAACAAAAATTAATTGTAACAGAAATTATTATATTTATTTTGTGAGAAATAAATCTCTATACTTTCCAAAAAATGGGTGAAGAGGCTTTTCACCTACTTTATCTGAATAGCTGCCACTGGGTTTACCACCAATTTTTCATTTAATAATAACCTAATAATGAATTTAGAATTTTTTTTACAACTCTAAAAAAACGCTCTGTATAATAGCATACAAAAGTATGATTGCTTTGTCTCATTTTTTGTATTAAAAAATTAACATAATTTTTAGTGAACCAATTTTATCATATGACAATTTAGTTGCCTGATTTTTTTTGTATTGTTGATATTGTTTTATCGTTATTGGTTTTTTTTTATGTATATTTCTTTTTATTAGCACCATTTAATATTATGTATCGTTACCAGTTAATTAGTCTTTATCAAAATGTAAAAAAAACCCGTTAGATTTAAGCTTTTTGTAACTAATTGTGAATTTTTTGATTTTCTTAGTTATTCATGTTAGGTAACTTTAAATTTACTGTTTTTTTAAATTTTTTTACATTAAAATTTTGATATTTTGATGTGCATTGTTTATTTTACCTGTTCCTTTTTCCTGAAAACAGAATTTTCTTTATAGATAGTTGATCCACCAGTCATAATTTATTACTATTCCTCATTTAGTCTTCAGCGGGTACAGGATTCTTCTGTGCCTGGTACCGATACAAAAATAATTTGCAACGGTAATAAGAACAATGAATTTTTAATCTTAGACAACAGCTGGGAATAGGAAAATTAGGGTTTACAAGAAATGACTGTTGCAATGAAATGGGATTTAGATGTAAAGTGTTTGGGTTGGAAATTCCTGCAGAAGTCGTCAAAAAAACCTGTTGTGAAACACTCACTCAACTTTCTCTTGCCAATGTAAATAATGAACAATATAACTTAACATTAATGAACGACGTAAAATTAAAAATGTTCACCTCCGTGACGTAGTAAATAGCGCGTTAGCCTACTTTGCGGAGGTCCCAGGTTTGATTCCCAGCTAGGAACTGGAATTATTACATGCTATAACCCATAATTATGGTTTCTTAACCTTCTGTAGTCGCTAATGATCAGGGTATTGGTGCAACTTGAAATAAACAAAAAAACTGAAAAATAACCTAATTATAATCATAAGTGAACGATCAAAATGAACATAACAGGTTGTATATCGTGTATATCTGGTGAAAACTCTATTTGGAAAAATCTACGTGAAAACAATATTTTCATTCCTATATATTCATATAGACCAAGAGGAAGTTACTAGGCAATTTCTGAGAGAATGTTAACATACTGGGAAGACAGGTAGAAAGCAACTTTTAAAAAGAGTAGAAAATCCAGAGTCATTATCAAGTAATCTACATTATAATGAATTCTTCAGAAAAAAATTGGTGTGAAACACTCACACGACTTTTGCTTGCCGATGTAAATAATGAACAATATAACCTATGCTTTTTTTTATTCCTAATTTGTGTATGTTGCAATCTGTTCAATTTAGAACAATAAGCAACCCCATGACCCAATGAGATGAGGATGATGTGTATGACGTGTAAATGAGGTGTAGTCTTGTACAGACCCAGGCCGACCAATCCTGAGAGAGTATGGTTAATTGAACCCCAACCATCAAAGTACACCGGTAACCACAGTCTAGTATTCAAATCCATATAAAAGTAACTACCTTTACTAGGATTTGAACCAGGAACCTTCGTCTCCGAAAATCAGCTGTTACACAGCTGATTCTGGCGACGACTTTACCTCTAGACCAACCCGGTGGGTTACCTTATGCTTAATCATGAGCAAACAATGTAAACTTAAAAGATACAAAAAAATTAGTAATTCTTGCTAAACTAGGGTCAGTACAGTAAAATGGTTGAAATAAAAGTTGTAGGTTTTCTAAATTCCTGTAAAATTGATGTATTCGATAAGGTCGCAATCTTTCAAGAGAAAGTAAAAATTCAACACCCAATGTAGACTGAATCTGTTTAAGTCAGCATCGAGTGTCAAATTTTTTTTCACAATAGCAACACTTTTTGTAGCAGGAAAAAAATTTGAAAATAATTCAAGAGAATTCTGGTAGGTGGCACAGTAGCTACTGCATTAAGCTACTGCAGAATAACCAAAGTTAAAAGAGATTTTCTATACCAGGATAGTATGAAAGCAACATGGTTTCCTCCTCACACTAGCAGTTGATTTTTTTCTTTTTCCCTCTTACTACGAGGGCAGTCCAGAAATCTGTCACGTTTTGCGTTGTAGCCGCTAAGGGCGGAGCTATCGCGGCCATTTTGGTGCCGCGGCATTCCTCCGTTCAGTGGCTATCCAGCCGTGCTAGCGAGAGGTCTGTCACTCTTCGTTGTTTTTCAACAATTTAAAATGTGTGCTGCAATTCAAAATCCCGCCAGTTGTGAAGTATGGTCGGTAATATGGTTTTTGTTGGCTATCGATTTCTTGGAACGTGGCACAACAATAACCTCTGCGAGGTATTGTGAAACACTTGAAAAGTTAAGATGAGCGATCCAAAACAAGCGCAGAGGAAAGTTGACTGGAAAAATTCTCTTTTTGCATGACAACGCCCGACCACACATGGCAAATCGAACACGAGAAGTCCTGGATGCTTTCAAATGAGAGGTTTTCCCACATCTGCCATACAGTCCGGACCTTGCGCCCAGTGATTATCACTTGTTCCTGACGATGAAGACATGGCTTGTGGCGCGGAGCTGCAGGAGGGTGTGACTAACTGGTTAAAATCACAGGCGGTAAACTTTTATGACGCCGGCGTTTAAAAATTAGTTCACCGCTATGATAAGTGTCATAATTTGTTTGGTGATTATGTAGAAAAATAGCATTTTAGTTGCACTTTCAAATGTATATAATAAAATTCTTTTCTTGTACTTAGTTTTTGTTTTATATCAAAACGTGACAGACTTTCTGTACTGCCCTCGTACTTCATACTATCCTGGTATCAAAAACTTCTTTTGTGAAGCAAACGTTCTTTATCAACAGAGTATTGAAAATATGTGAAATCACTTATTGCCACTAAACTAGGCTCTGGAGAAAAAAATTCTTGAAATAAAAGTTGTAGATTTTTTTATTTCCTATAACTTGAATTATATTACACACTTGTCAAATGCATACTAGGGCTGCAATATTAAAAAATTTAATTTTTTACTGATTTTGATGAAAAATTACTAATTGACTAAACTAAGCATTGTACAAAAAAAGTTTGAAATAAAGGTTGTAGGCTTTTAAATGTTCTGTAATTTTGGTTATACAATTGTACTCTGAGAGTGCATATTAAGTCTTAAAAAATCTATTTTTATTTTCTCTTGCCTATATAAATATATAGGAAGGAAAGTAATATTTTCATGTCGATTTTAAGAAATCGAGTTTTCACCGGATCTACACGTTTTCGGCCCCCCTGAACCCAAAAAACATGTTTTTAGCGATTGGTCTGTATGTGTATGTGTGAGTGTGTTTCTGTGTGTGAACAGAATATCTCAAGAACGGAACATCGTACAAACTTGAAACGTGAAACTTAAGTTACATACCACTACCGGATCCGACACGAACATTTTCATCAAAATCGGTCAACCGGAAGTAGTAGTTTATTCGTGTAATTTTTCACTTTTTTGTGATTTTCTCAAAAACTGGTCCTACGATTTTTTTAAAATCGCCTGGTTTACTAAATTTTTTATTCTCTACAAGATAGGGTAGGCATCATGTTTGCTGAAATTCTTGGTAAGGCTGTTTTTACGTAAAACAATTGTTTTTTTAAGATTGTGGCTTTAGTATGAATTTTAGTGCAACAATTTATATAATAAAAAATGTAGACAATTTTAAATTCTACAACTGTTATTTCAAACATTTTTTTTTGTATAACGCTTAATTTAGTGATAATTAGCGATTTTCTGTTTTTTTTCCTCACAAAAACACGTGAAAAATCAATTTTTTTTAAGATTTCGGCCTTAGTATGCATTTTGTGACAAAAGTGTATTTAATCAAATTTATAGGAAATTAAAAGATCTACAACTTTTATTTTGATCATTTTTCTCTACAGAGCATAGTTTAGCGTGAAAGAGTGATTTCCGTATTTTAAAGCCAAACTAAGGTCGATTTTCATTTCGCAAC
Source organism: Catonia carolina (assembly GCA_035578175.1). Taxonomy (NCBI): domain Eukaryota; kingdom Metazoa; phylum Arthropoda; class Insecta; order Hemiptera; family Achilidae; genus Catonia; species Catonia carolina. The sequence continues at coordinate 5,396,530 of JAQMRL010000002.1, forward strand.
TTTAACTCATGATTAAAAAAAAGTTAGGTTTTTTTGAGGTTAATTTTTTGTTTATTTCTAATATTTTAATATAGGTGATTCAAAAAGTGCGCCGGTTTTGATATATCAAATTAAGAGATTTATTTTATTGAAAAACTGAAAATAAATACATCAACAAGTTCATCTTACCTTCCGATTTCATGTATGAAAAATGATGTCATGCATGTGTCCTCCTCTACTGCGCTGGCACGCATCAACTCTGTCCATGAAATTGGATATTCTGCACGACAAGTTTCGACTTCCATTTGCCCGATAACCCGTCGAATTTCCTCCTTCAAGTCATTGATGTTTCGGGGTTTATTGGCATACACCAATGACTTCAGATGACCCCAAAGATGAAAGTCACAAGGCGTCAAGTCACACGACCTTGGTGGCCATTGATGGTCGGAATTACGAGAAATGATGCGATCCTGGAACCGTTCACGGAGCAAAAACATTATTTCTCGTGCAGCAACTGAATTTTATACGGGTGATATTGGAGATCGTACCGAAGAATTCTCCGTACAGAAGAACATCGTAAACCCAATTGTTGAGAACGGCGACGTATTGATTTTGCTGGGCTAACAGCCACACTGTCACGAAGTTGTGCTCAGTTCGGCCAGAACGACGACGTCCAGAACTTTTAAGGTCGACTGTTGAACCCGTCTCAAAAAACTTTTTCATGAGCCTGCGAACTGTTAATTCATTCGGTGCTTCATTACGTCCTAGAGTACCGCGAAGTCGCCTGACAGTAGCCGCATAACTCTCTCCACTCTGGTAAAATGTTTTGACGATTAACACTCGTTGTGCAATAGTAAACTTCTCCATGGTTAGACACAGACTGCGAGAGTACTACACTACGAACAAGAGAAACTACAACTGAATCGTCAATCGGAATGTTCTCCGAAATAGAAATGAGGTCTAACAATGTTGCCAACCGATAAACAAAAATTTACCAGCCGTTTAAAAACCGGCGCTCTTTTTGAATCACCCGGTACTTGGTTATATTGTTAATTATTTGCATTGACAAGAGAAAGTTTTGTGAGTGTTTCACACCAGATTTTTCTCTACGAAAGCACAGGCCCTTCCCAAACAATTTCAGCAGACATGATGCTTACCCTATCTTTTAGAGCCCAAAAAATGTAGTAAATGAGGTGATTTTTATAAAAGTTGTAAGAGCTGTTTTTAAGAAAATTGCTTGACGACTACCGGTCGACCGATTTTTATGAAAATGTCCGTGTCGGTTCCTGTAGTGTTATGTAACTTAAGTTCCAAGTTCAAAGTTATCAAGCTATTCCGTTGTTGAGATATTTTGTTCATAGTTTCATTGTTTCATAGTGCAGCCTACTAATATGTCTTTGATTTCAGGTAAAAGAATAATATGAAAAATGTTTATCTGTTGCAAAATACTGATGCATTCATAATATAAAATTACAATATTAAAATTTGCCACAATTTTTTATACACTGAAATTTGCATCTATATGATGAATTAACTATAAGAACTTATAGAAAGAAAACAAAGTAGAAAATATATGCATCATACAGCACCAATTCCAAACACTTGATAAAAAAAGTCGACAACTTGTGTAAGTATCAGGTGTTGATTATGTCTTTAAAGAAGATTAAAACAAGACGAAGAAGAAATTATGAAATAATAAAAAATGGTAATCGAGTAAGAGAAAGGATAAATACAATCATTGAAACACCTGAAGAATGATAGTTTCAAGTAATTGTACATTAATAATAATTTTTTTAAATGTGAGTGCGGAGTAGAAAAAATTAAAAGACATTAGCTAAAAATAAAACGTAAAGAATTGTTCCATTTGATTGTATTTTAATTGTAAATAAAAAATATTTCTTGCAGGAGAATTCTATTTAATGGATCTTAATGTTCGTAATCTGTAAAAATTTTGACTCTTGTTCATTCAACTTGATTTTGGAATTTGTGTTAACAAATCATAAGTATGCAGACTAAGTAGTTGTGTAAGTATCATAAGTATACAATTAGGTTCTGCAGGAAGTCATGTTGATAACAGTCAACATAATATGTTTATCATGTGATATCAAAAGTAGAATTGCTCAAGCTAGAAGGGCCTTTGAAATGAAAAACAGCTTACTGATTACAAACATTGATTTACATATTAGGAAAAAATTTTTAAAATTCTACATTTGGATATAGCATTATACATGGGAGTGAAACATGGGTGATAGGGGCTTTTGAAAGGAAGATGATAAAAGCTATTGAAATGTGGTATTGTACGAAAATGTTTTGTTGGTGGACTAAATAAGTAATTTAGAGGTTATTAGATGAGTGGATTTAAGAAGTGTATGGAAACATCTTACCAGAAGAAGGGATAGGTTAGTGGGGCTTATCTTATGATATTCCGGTATTGGTCTATCAATAACGGAGGGTAATATTAAGGGAGTGAATTGTACGAGAGGCGAAGATTAGAATATTTAAAGTAAAAGATGTATGGTGTTGCAAGTACGTAGATATGAAACAAGTTTAGCATTATAGAACAGCTTGGATAACTGCATCAAACCAGTCTAGAGACTGATGACTGATGTCTGCTTGTATTATAATAAGGCAATGCGCACACACAACCACTTGTGGCCACCATTGGTAGCCGTCTGAAAAAAAAGTGGAAGGGTTTTGATATCTATGAATTGAAACGGTGAGTGGAAAAAGGGTAATATTCCAAAATTCTTATTTTCGGGAAATTAAAACAAAACTGTTTTGTGACTTTGTTTTTGGTTTTGTGGTGAGTTGGTTTTTGGTTTTTGGTTTTTGGTTTTTTGGTTTTTTAATGGTGAGTTTAGAATTTATTTTACAATAATTATGGGATTGATTTTTGATTATTAATATGTTGACTATTCACCTTTTTCTAGATTTAGTACAAATGAATGGGAAAAATTCAAGTTGAAAAAACAATATAATGTGACAATATGCTACAAAACTTTATTTTAATTTTAAAATAATTTACAGTTACATTTTAAAAATAATAACACAGAAACCAGTGGTCCAACAGCTGTTCGTTATTGAATGGAAGAAGGGTAATATTCCTGGAATATTATCCTTTTTCCACTATACTAAATTTTTAATGTAGCTTAGCTGCTTTTAGATACAAGCAATATTTCCCTTTTATTAACCAATAGATGCGCCGAAGTAAACTTAACAAAACTGCTGTCTTCGTTCAATTTCGCATTTTTTTTTGAAAATTACCCTTTTTCGACTCACAGATTCAATTGTAAACAATCATTTCAAATAAATGAAATAAAGCTTGTCTAGAAACCGAAGAGACTGTACAACACATTCTTCTGGAATAATAATAATTATTAAAGAATAAGAATAAGTAGATTGGAAGCATCTGAAATAAAATTTCTTCGACATACTTATGGGTGTAGTAGAGAAGATCGTTACAGGAATATCGAGATGAGGAAAGAACTCAACATCTTCTATATAAATGACAAGGTATCCCAGAACAGAATGCAGTGGTTAGAGCATGTAAACAGAATGAGGGGTGATAGGATACCTATAGTCCAGCCTCTCTTAGGTTGCTCCTAATGTAAACAAACAATGACGTCACTGAGCATGCGCATTATATCAAAATGCGTACACGGTGATAAAAAATTAACAACAAAATACTTTCAAAAGTATTTAAATACAAAATACTGTTAAAAGTATTTTTTTAAATGAAATTGTTAGGCCTACGTCATATCGTGACTGATGTTTTTAGAACTTTAAGTACTTATAATTTAAAAAATAGTTAACTTAATAGGAATACGACATCCGTAAAGTCGCAGACTCTAGCGTGCACCCTGTAGTAGATGGCTTTTGTTTTTTGACAGTAGGAGCAAACTAACAACAGCTGAACTGTAAGCAGACTAGAGGCTATAAGCCTCTAGTCTGAACTGTAAGCAGACTAGAGGCTATAAGCAGGAGGGCAGGAGAGAACGAGAATGCCTGAGAAAGAGATGAGCAGATTTGAGAAGTTCGGAACAGGCAGAGATGCCTAATCCTTGAAAGGCAGACAAAAAAAAGAAGATTAAAGAATAACTGTTCCTAATTTAAATAACTAGTTGCAGTAAAACAATAGCAGTGCCGACCCTACTCTATGGGAGTGAAACGTGGGTGATATCAAAGCAAGAGAAGAGTAGATTGCAAGCATCTGAAATTAAATTTCTTTGATATACATATGGATGTAGTAGAGAAGATCGTTACAAGAATACAGAGATGAGGAAAGTACTCAACATCTTCTCTATAAACGAAAGGGTATCTCACAACAGAATCCAATTTTAGAGCTTGTGAACAGAATGAGGGAGGATAGGATACCTAAACAAACACAATGGGCTATAAACCGGAAGGAAAGAGAGAATGAGGACGCCCCAGAAAGAGATGGGCAGATTTGAGAGGTTCAGAACAGGCAGAGATGCCTAATCCTTGAAAGGCAGAAGAAGAAGGAGGAGGAGGAGGAGAGGAGCAGAAGAAGAAATATTTAAGAATTTAAAATTAATTATTATTTATTGTTGTTGTTTAGGTCAACAGCCGAAAGGCTGGTTTGAACCTCTACAGGTTTTACTAAGTAAAAATGAGGAGTGAGGTAGTTTACCGGTGGCTTCCTCACTGAGTTGAAAGCGTATGCTTATCAGCATGTCAGGCCCTCCGAAAAGCACCCACTTTCCACCCTGCAAATGACACCTTCACTTCATTCACCACAGGGTCTGGCTGTATAGTGAAATTCATTACTATCAGAGGAGATAACTCTGACAAGTGTCTTTTACTCCTCTATTTCTTCTGTTCTTAAATAATTCAGTCATATAATTGGCTGACTATGTAATAAGAAACAGAACTATTTTTTGTAGCCCTGGAACCAACAGATCAAGTGTAAATAATTTAACACTCCACCTGCCCATTATGGGCATTATTATTATTTATTATTATTATTATTTATTATCATAATATATTATTATTTAATTATTTTTGTCAATTGACTTACAGCACACCTTGTATTTTATTTATTCTTTTACCATTCTTACCCAACTATTTATATAAAAAAAGAAAAACAACAGCCAATTATAACAGTTATAAAAAAGCGAATCTATTTACATGACAAAACTTACCACTTTCTCTGTCTAGGTTGTATCGAAATTTGAATTTTAATATGACCCATTTTAAGAATTATCATAATTCCATTTTCAAGTACAAATAAATATTCTGTTAATAGTTTCATGCATTATGTTTCTAATAATACAATGGTGGTATGGCAAACTGCACTGATTCTCCTTAAATACAATTTTATGTCTAGTACAACATAGCAGGCAGGTGGAATGTTAAATTATTTGCACTTCATCTCAGTGGCGGATCCAAAGAGGGGCTAGGGGGGCTATAGCCCCCCCCCCTTGGGTATCCAATTTACACTAGATAAAATGGGTAATTTGTTTAGTTCGGTTGCAGAACATGAGAGGAATCCGCAGGATAAGAGTAAACCAGCTAAAACTTACACAATACTTCTGCTTTAGACCTTTTATAATAAGGAATAATAAGTAATGCATTATAGAAACTTATTATAAGGTAAAATAACTAAAAATGTACATACAGGTTTATTTTTAAAACTTAATCATTTGCAAAAAAGTAATATCAGTTTCAGTACTAAAAGTATTTCCATACATGAAATAAAAAGGTAATAGCTTTCAACGTTCAAATTCTTATGGTCAAAGGGTCAGATATGATATGTTAATGCAAAAACATTCTAATGGCTTCAAAATCCTTTTATTTTTAGTCAATATTCTTGAGTCAAACCATAGTTTTTTGCCTCTAAACTCTGGTCAATAAAGAGTTAAAAACGGCCTAAAAATGTGCCATTTTACACTTAAATTTTTGGACCCCCCGCCTTGCTGGGGGGTGTTCCATACCCACCAGACCCCCCCGGTGCTTTCACCCACCCAAACGCCTAGCCCCCCCTTTGGCCTATCCTGGATCCGCCACTGCTTCATCTGCTAGTTCCAGGGCTACAAAAATAGTTCTCTCTCTTATCAGATGGTCACCCAATTAACCCTTTCAATCTCAATTTTTTTAACTATACACGAAAAATATCTGTTCATTGTTTCATACAAAAATATGAATATGTAAAATTATATTCAGGCTTCCTAAACAAAATATATTCTCTAACTTAGATTTATAGCAAAAAAACTAAATATGATTTTAATTTTAAAGTCATCATTTTAAGACAAATATTTTACAATTAAAAATATTGAAAAATGGATAAAATCACTTTTTAAAAACAATCTAAATATACTTGTACGTACGTACGTACGTACGACATATTCGAAGAAAATGCTACTTTATTTTAGTAAATGAACACGAATATTTAAAACTAATATTAATTTTTAAAAGAAACTAATTAATGGTCGCCTCCGTAGCGCAATGGCCAGTATGCTATACTGCAAAGCAGAAGTCTCAAGTTCGATTCCTGGCTAGGGTATAGAAAATTATTACACTTCACACCCAGCGTTCCTAATCCAAAGTAGTTGTTAATAACTAAAATTTTGATGTCTGTTATTTCACTCCAGTGTGACTTCTTCGTCACACTGAGTTAGAAAGGGTTAAGAACAGATTTTTTTATGGTTTTTCATCTCTGACTTTTGAAATTTCTGCTAATGCAGATGGTGGAGAATTATTATAAATATAAAAATCTGGTGTGAAACACTCACACAACTTTCTCTTGCCAATGCAAATGATTAATAATAAACCTAACATTATTAATAAAATATTAGAAATAAACAAAAACTAACCTCAAAAACATAACCTTATTTTAATCATGAGTGAATGACGCAAAATGACAATCGAACTCAGTTTGGCTTAAAAATACGGATAATCACGCTTTCACACTAAACTAGGCTCTGTAGAGAAAAATGCTTTAAACAAAAGTTGTAGATCTTTTAATTTTCTATAACTTTTATTATATACACTTTTGTCGTAAAATGCATACTAAGACCGAAATGTTAAAAAAATCGATTTTTCTCACGTTTTCGTGAGAAAAAAAACAAAAAATCGCAAATTACCGCTAAACTAAGCGTTATACAAAAAAATGTTTGAAACAAAAGTTGTAGGTTTTTAAATTCTCTACAACTTTTATTATATAAGTTTTTGCGCTAAAATTTATATTAAAGCCGTAATCTTAAAAAAACAACGTTTTTACGTGAAAACAGCCTCACCGAGAATTTCAGTAAACATGGCGCCTACCCTATCTTGTAGAGAATAAAAAATTGAGTAAAATAGGCGATTTAAAAAAAAAATCGTAGGACCAGTTTTTGAGAAAATCGCAAAAAAGTGAAAAATTACACGAATAAACTACTACTTCCGGTTGACCGATTTTGATGAAAATGTTCGTGTCGGGTCCGGTAGTGGTATGTAACTTAAGTTTCAAGTTCGTGCGATGTTTCGTTCTTGAGATATTCTGTTCACACACAGACACACACACACACACACACACACACACACAGACCAATCGCTAAAAACATGTTTTTTGGGTTCAGGGGGTCTGAAAACGTATAGATCCGGTGAAAACTCGATTTCGAAAAATCGACATGAAAACAATACTTTCCTTCCTATATATTCATATAGGCAAGAGAAAGTAAAAATGAGTGATGAAAAAATGCCTGACCTGAAAAGAATTGCACCCGGGACCCCCGCGTAGAAGCCAGTTTTGCTAACCACTACGCCAACGGGCTGGCCAACAACAGGAGAGGTAGAAGTGTAAAAGACACTAGTCAGAAAAGTTATCTCCTCTGAGAGTAATGAATTTCATTATTTATTTATTTATTTACATTATATTAATTTTACAATACGAGTATGTACAATTTCTTAGCTAAATTAATAGAAATTACTTTCCTGAATAAGGCAAAGCCTGTGCTCAGGAAAAGACAGTGATGAAATAATTTATAGTAATAAATTATTGTATACAAATTGACAATCGATACCTTATCAATTAATTACAGATTACTGATTACAATATTCTTGCTTATTCTATATTACATAGGTATTTTTACTTTCTCTTGCCTATATGAATACATAGGAAGGAAGGTATTGTTTTCATGTCGATTTTAACAAATCCACTCTTCACCAGATCTACACGTTTTCAGACCCCCTGAACCCAAAAAACATGTATTTAGCAAATGGTCTGTGTGTGTGGTGTGTGTGTATACAGAATATCTCAAGAACGGAGCATTGTATGAACTTGAAACTTAAATTACATACCACTACTGGGGACCCAACACGAACATTTTCATCAAAATCGGTTAACCGAAAGTAATAGTTTATTCGTGTAATTTTTTACTTTTTTGCGATTTTCTCAAAAACTGGTCCTACGATTTTTTTTAAAATGGTCTTGTTTACTAAGTTTTTTATGCTCTACAAGATAGGGTAGGCACCATGTTAGCTGAAATTCTTGGTGAGGCTGTTTTCATGTAAAAAAATTGTTTTTCAAAGATTGTGGCTTTAATATGCATTTTAGCGCAAAAATGTACGTAATAAAAGTTGTAGAGAATTTAAAACCCTATAACTTTTATTGCAAACACTTTATGTATAATGATTAGTTTAGCGGTAATTAGCAATTTTCCGTTTTTTTCTCACGAAAACGTGTGAAAAATCGATTTTTTTTAAAGATTTCAGCCTTAGTATGCATTTTACAACAGAAAAGTATACAATAAAATTTATGGGAAATTAAAAGATCTACGACTTTCATTTAGAGAATTTTTTTTACAGTGCCTAGTTTAGCGTGAAAGAGTGATTTTCCGTATATTTAAGCCAAACTGAAGTTTGATTTTCATTTTGCGTCCTTCACTCATTAAAATTAGGTTATGTTTTTTGGGGTTAGTTTTTTGTTTATTTCTAATGTATTGTTACTAATGTTAGGTTATATTGTTAATTATATGCTTTGGCAAGAGAAAGTTGTGTGAGTGTTTCACACAAGACTTTTTTCTTTATACTAATTTTGTAACCCCTTTTGTTCGAGCGAAACCAAAACGCCACGAAACAAAATTGGCACGGGGAACAAATAAACTCCAACAGGAGAGACTGCGGTGGTGTGATGTTAAAATAAATCGAGAAAAATAAAATAGTAAAAATATTTAATAAAATGTTGAAAGAAATGAAATACTTAAAGAATTACAGATACAATTAAATATTATTTAAAGGAGAAAGTTACACAATCGCAAAAATGATCTTAAAAACATAAATAGCCAAAATTTAAGAAAAGACAAAACTCCTCAAAAAAAAAAAAAAATATATATATATATATATTACTAAATACTGGATCCAGAAAAAAAAATAATTTCATTAAAGAAGGTTGATAATTAATAATAAATTTCATTATAAAAATGAAACAATAGATTGAATATTTAAATTGAATAGGCCTTTTAAAATAACCAATAGATAAGGTTAAAATAATTTAATTTTATAAGCAATCATAATTAATTTGGCTTTAAGACGAAAATACAGAATAATAAAAATAAATTATTATTTTATTTAATAAGAATTGATTTTTTTAATATTTAACAAAGCCAGTTAGATAAAAACCAAATACAAAAATTTCAAAATTACAGAACATAATTTTTATTAATAATGTTTTATCAAAATTTATGTAGAAAAGATTTAAAAAGTAAGAAGTATGGAAACAGATTAACTCCACACTATACCATGCTTAGCAGCATACTTTAATAGTATTAAGTAAAAAAACATATTATCACAAGTTACAATTACTTAAAGATGAGATTTGTTTTATTGTAACAATATAATTTTATATAACGGATGCTTCTAGATGGATATTTTAGAGAAAGGTCGAATCATATCGCCGACAAGAAGTTTTCGGGTTACGAAATGCAAATTCATAGCGGATACCAATTGCTCCAAACAGGATTACATTAATTTTCGAACAAATCAGCATTTGTCTGGACTTGAAATAGGATCCATCCCAAACAGATTTAAATCATTCCCAAACTGGGTGAAAGCTGCCCCACACTGGGTGAAAACTGCCCCACACTGGGTCCCTGCAAAGAGCAGAAAAACCAGGACTTAGAAAAAAGAGGGCTACCCCAAAAACACAAAAATAAAAGGTAGCTAAATCCCATAGGCTCAACTAGAAAAGTTCGCTTTAAGAAAAGCATTTAAAAAAATTAAAATAAAATTTAAAATACCCAAAGGGTTTACAAAATTTACAAATTTTAAATTTAACATTTTCGGCTTTTGGGTTTTAACTACAAAAATAAAAAGAGAAGAACTTACCGATACACGGGAAAGCAAAATGGTCAAGACAAGTAGCAACATAACGCACCCCGAAAAAACTTAAAATTCATTACGGCACCAATACCAAAAACACGTCCGGCGACATGACCATTTGCAGAAAGAAGAACGAGATACGCAAAATTACATAAAAGGAAAACTCGGGCCTGACGTCACGGGTCCCCTCCAACAAGGTAATCATGAAAGAAAACATGATAGAACCAAAAGGAGAACCGAGACGGCAGATAAAACAAATGGCAGCGACGGTAATACAGAAGCCTAGAAGAGCAAATCAATTAAGAGATAACTAATTAACGTCGACAGAGCAGATAACGAAAATTAATACAATTAGAACAATGCAAGGAAAAATTTAATTAAAATAAATTGTAACATTGAAAAATAAATGTTACAATTTGTGTAAAGAAGCACTATTTTCCAATAAATATTATTTAAAGTGAGAACACGAAGCTGTTGAAACAGGGGATGAGCAGGCTGGGTCAGAGCCTTCCTAAAAGTTATCCTTAAAATCTTTCTTGATAGTAGTGATACTATTTCTTGATAGTAGTGATTTCTTATATGTATTTCAGGTGTTACATCTGACGACATGCCCTATACTCCTCCTGGAGTCTCCAGGGCGTAAAAAAAAAAGTTGGAGAGTCAAATTATTTACTCTTAATCTGTTCGTTGCTGGGCTAAAATAAATATTTCTGTTTCTTATCACATGGTCAGCCAATTATATGACTGAATCATTTAAGAACAGAAGAGGTAGAGGTGTACTGTGACACTAATCACAGTTATCTCCTCTGAAAGTAATGGATTTCATTATACAGCCAGACCCTGTGGTGAATGAAGTGAAGGGTTATTTGCAGAGTGGAAAATATGTGCTTTTCAGATGCAGATAAGCATGCAGATAAGCGTTACTTTCCTATTCAGTGAGGAAGGCAATGGTAAACCACCTCACTCCTCATTTTACTTAGTAAAACCTCTACAGGTTCAAACCAGCTTTTCGGCTGATGACCTAAACAACAACAACAGATGTTTTCTGGTGAGTAGGCTATCCGAATTTTTAAATTAGCGCGCAGCGACCATTTGTTTCGTATGTTGTACAGTGCTTAGAAAATTCGAGTTTTTTACGGAAGAGCAAGCATTCATGCTAATATAGGGTGATTCAAAAAGAGCGCCGGTTTTGATATATCAAATTAAGAGATTTATTTTATTGAAAAACTGAAAATAAATACATCAAAAAGTTCATCTTTCCTTCCGATTTTATGTATGAAAAATGATGTCATGCATGTGTCCTCCTCTACTGCGCTGGCACGCATCAACTCTGTCCATGAAATTGGATATTACTGCACGACAAGTTTCGACTTCCATTTGCCCGATAACCCGTCGAATTTCCTCCTTCAAGTCATTGATGTTCTGTTTATTAACAAAACCGTTTAAGTGGAAGTGCGCCTCATCACTGAAAATGATTTTGTTTGCGAAGGTGTCATCATCCTGCCGTTTTCTCAATACCCAGTCAACAAACTGTCGTCTCTTCTGGTGGTCTGCCACTTTCAAATGTTGCGTCAACTGAATTTTATACGGGTGATATTGGAGATCGTACCGAAGAATTCTCCGTACAGAAGAACATCTTAAACCCAATTGTTGAGAACGGCGACGTATTGATTTTGCTGGGCTAACAGCCACACTGTCACGAACCAACGCAACGTTCTGCTCAGTTTGGCCAGAACGACGACGTCCAGAACTTTTAAGGTCGACTGTTGAACCCGTCTCAAAAAACTTTTTCATGAGCCTGCGAACTGTTGATTCATTCGGTGCTTCATACGTCCTAGAGTACCGCGAAGTCGCCTGACAGTAGCCGCATAACTCTCTCCACTCTGGTAAAATGTTTTGACGATTAACACTCGTTGCGCAATAGTAAACTTCTCCATGGTTAGACACAGACTGCGAGAGTACTACACTGCGAACAAGAGAAACTACAACTGAATCGTCAATCGGAATGTTCTCCGAAATAGAAATGAGGTCAAACAATGTTGCCAACCTATAAACAAAAATTTACCAGCCGTTTAAAATCCGGCGCTCTTTTTGAATCACCCTTTATAAGGTTAAGATAAGCTATTCTACAAATCTTTTGGTTATATAGTACAACAAGTTGTTTTCATAAACATTATTACAGTGGTAAGAATGTTTAGTGAAACCATTATGTGATTTCCATTTCAATAAACATTCCGTGGTAATTATACTTATCAGGGCTTAACCCTTTCAGTGCCAATGTCCGGAAAACAGGACTTCGGTATTATTATACGTAGTGACAACATCCCCGGATTACTGGATGTTCGTAAGGTTTGTATAAAATGCACACTTCTGGATAACCCAACGTTTACGAAAAAAAAACTTTTAAACAAAAGTTAATGGTATAATGTATTTTAAGACCGCCTCTCTGGCGTAGTGATTAGCGCACTAGCCTACAAAGCGAAAGGTCCTGGGTTCGATTCCCGGCTAGGTTCTAGAAATTTTAACACGTTAAAACCACCGTTAAGGTACCAAAACCCACAGTAGTTGCTAATGACCAAGTTGTCCACGTGACTTTAAATAAACTACAAAAATTATTTTGAATAGTTTTAGTATTAGAACGATTTGTTTTTTTAATGAACACAATAAAAATTAATATTTAACCCTTTCAATCCCAATTTTTTTAACTTTACACAAACAAATATGTGTACATTGTTTCATACACTTTACTGACATTTAAGTGAAATAAAATCACTTTTAGACCTTCAGCCTTTTTTTGATGGCGTGACATAAAAGTGTGACACACATGTCACATTGGGCTTGATGGTATCGAAGTTCCCAACAATATGAATAAGTAAAAATAATGTGCAGGCTTCCTAAACAAAATTCTCTTGCTTAGATTTGTAGCAAAGCATTATTTAAGACTTAAAAAAGGTTACAATTCAAAAATATTGGTAAAATGGACAAAATCAGTATTTACAGCCTAAAAAATATACTTGTATGTACATTCAACATACTCGAAGAAATGCTAATTTATTTTAGTAATAGAACACGAATATTTAAGACTAAAACTAACTTTAAAAAGAAACTAATGGTCGCGTCCGTGGCGTAGTGGTCACCATCTTACACTGCAAAGCGGAGGTCTCAGGTTCGATTCCTGGCTAGGGTACAGAAAATTATTACACTTCACATCCAGCGCTCTTTAATCAAAAGTAGTCGCTAACAATTAAAGTTTTAATGTCTGTTATTTCACTCCAATGTGACTTCTATGCCTCTCTGGGTAAGAAAGGGTTAACAGGAAATTTTATTTTTCTGTAACAATGAAATTTTGGTTGCCAATGGCACTCTTACGGCTGGAAGTTTTCGAATTAGGGCTGGCACTTTTTGTACACCCTTGTACAAACTTAGGAAAAACTTTCAAATAATGTTTCGGCACTGAAAGGGTTAACATTAAAATCTGGTGTGAAACACTCACACAACTTTCTCTTGCCAATGCAAATAATTAACAATAATCCTAACATTAGTAATAAAACATTAGAAATAAACAAAAACTAACCTCTAAAAATATAACCTTATTTTAATAATGACTGGAAGACGCAAAATGAAAATCGAACTCAGTTCGGCTTAAAAATACGGAAAATCCCTCTTTCATACTAAATTAGGCTCTGTAGAGAAAAATGCTCTAAATAAAAGTTGTAGATCTTTTAATTTTTTATAAATTTTTTTATATACACTTTTGTCGTAAAATGCATACTAAGGCCGAAATCTTAAAAAAGTCGATTTTTCACACGTTTTTGTGAGAAAAAAAACAGAAAATTGCTAATTACTGCTAAACTAAGTGTTATACAAAAAAATGTTTGAAATAAAAGTTGTAGGATTTTAAATTCTCTACAATTTTTATTATATAAATTGTTGCGTTAAAATGCATATTAAAGCCGTAATCTTAAAAAAACAACGTTTTTACGAGAAAACACCCTCACCAAGAATTTCAGAAAACATGGCGCCTACCCTATCTTGTAGAGAATAAAAAATTGAGTAAACCAGGCGATTTTAAAAAAAATCGTAGGACCAGTTTTTGAGAAAATCGCAAAAAAGTGAAAAATTATACGAATAAACTACTACTTCCGGTGGACCGATTTTGATGAAAATGTTCGTGTCGGGTCCGGTAGTGGTATGTAACTTAAGTTTCAAGTTTCAAGTTCGTACGATGTTCCGTTCTTGAGATATTCTGTTCACACACAGACATACACACACACACACACACACACACACACACACATACCAATCGCTAAAAATATGTTTTTTGGGTTCAGGGGGTCTGAAAACGTATAGATCCGGTGAAAACTCGATTTCGAAAAATTGACATGAAACAATACTTTCCTTCCTATATATTCATATAGGCAAGAGAAAGTAAAAAATGAAATACCGTATTGTTCTGGTACTAGAAATATATTATTAAGTCCATATAAAACAAAATTTAACATTTTACAACATGTATATCTTCCCCGTAATACTGCCCTATAAATGGTTAAGTTAAACATAAATAAATACAGGTAAGAACAATCTTTAATTTGCTGTAGCATTAAATTTTTCTATTCGGTCGTTTTTGAAATAGAGCTCTTCAAGACAACGATCTTCTTTTGTGACGAGCGCTATAGATACCTCGTACTAGTGATTTTGAATATTAAAATAGAAATCTGATTTTAAATTTCTACACCTTTACTAAAGTAATTTTACATGAAAATTACAGTGTTACGATACCTTGACTTAAAAAAAATATGTTTACCATTAAGAATTATAGGAATACAAAGGCCAATTACTTTGAGATTATCTTACTACCAGTAAAACTGAGACAAAATCTAGAATTTAATTTACCTAATCTTCAGAATCTTTTTCTTGTTAGTATGCATTGTAAGTAACTTTTACAAAACTTTGTCAAAACCGCCGCATTGGCCTTTTTACAAACTGTTAAAAGTTACAGTATATTATACAGGGTGTGCCATAAGGAACTAAAACACTTTACATGCGTGTTCCTCTTAACAAAATATTAGGAAAGGTTTACACATAATATGAACATAGTTCCGGAAACGCTCAGTTAGCGAGTTACGGCTGGCGAAAGATTTTGCCTTGGGTTTAGAGCCTACTCCTAAGTAAAGTCATCATAGAAGTCTTAAGGACCCGATTTAATGAGTAAATTTAATGGTTTATTATGGATTTTGACCTGATAAATTGAATAAAAAGGTTTAAGAACTATGTCTTCAGTAGTTTTATCAGAAGTATTATCTTCAGTAGTATTTGCAGAAATTGCAGAACAGTCATACATAAAACAAAAAAAAAACTAAACCAGGGGCATAAAATGATAATTTTAAACGTCAATAATTGCTAATATTGCATATTGCTATAAAAAAATAGGGGTTGGTGGTAGAAGGGTGAAAATTTAGGAGTGTATGTATTTTTTAATGCCACATTACATAAAAAAATAAAAAATAAAAATTTTTTCCAAAAAATAAAAATTTTTTCCAAAAAATAAAAAAATTTTTTTGGGGTGGACGACCCTTATCACTTAGGGGTATAAAAATAGATAAAAACCTATTCTCATACCTACCAAGTGTACAGATATCAGATGAATTGATGTCCCATAGCCGAGCGAGTGAGAGGGAGATATGTGGCATAACTGCGCATGCATCCAAAGGTCTTTACCGTTATAATCCAAATCTGAAAACATACTAAAGTCGTTATCTTGTTTGTTAGTTTACTCCGTGCATAAACGCTTGCTCACAACAATGAGTAAATTTATACAATGTTATTGGAATGATGCGTATGGGTTGTGCGAGTGAGAGAGAGCGTTATGCATTCTCTCACTCCCACGGCTAGGGGACTTTAGTTCATCTGAATACTGTACATATAAAATTTCATCAAAATCGGTTAAGCAGTTTCGGAGGAGTATGGCAACTAACACTGTGAAACGAGAATTTTATATATTAGAAGAAGAAGAAGAAGATAGATTGGGTCACTAGACCTCTAGGATTACTTTATTAAGGAGTAGCCTCTCTGAACTCAGGATGAAATCTTTTGCCAGTCTGTAACTCGCTAACAAAGCGTTTCTGGACCTGTGTTTTTTCTATTTGACTAGCCCATTGAATAGTGCACTAGTTATGTAGTCAATTTCTTTGCTTTTCGGTTGGATTGCCGAGCTGCTTTCTTTGGGCATGAAATTCCTTAATTTTAACTCTAAAAACCTGTTTTCGTTCTCCAGTCCAGGCCTGCCCAACTCTCCGGACTCCAATAACCGGAAAGTTCACAAAAGATTTTAATTTAATATGCTTCTATAAAAGTATTTTTACTCAATGTTTTCTCTTGAAAAATTCAAAGTTTTTAGATCTGTTTTGATTTCTTTGATCCATTTATCTCTTGTTTTTAGTTGCTCTTGGTATTTAATTAGTTTATAGGTTTAATTCTCTTTGTCACGCAATCTCATCAGATGACCATAATACTCTAACCTACTTTTCTTTAATTTGGTTAAAAAAGTTTCACCCAATAGTTTGTCAATCACTTCATTCTACTTCTTTTTATGGATTAAAGACTTTGCTTATTGTATTAAAGACAGATCCCAGGATAACTTGACCAAATCTTCTGAGTATATTATTTAATTTTTCTAAGTTTCCATCGTATACAGGGCTTGTGGAAGAAAAACCTCATTTAAGGACCTAACTTTAGTGTTTATAGAGGACTTATGTTTATATGAACTTTTTTCATTATTTTGATAAGAGGAACCTGCCTGTAAAGTATGTCGGGTGCCTCGTGGGACACCCTGTATATATTACTTCAGTTATAGTATGGATGATTATTATTCAAATCATGAGTTCAGGTTATGACACATAACATAAGACAAAAGATCTGAATATTTTTGAAATAAGGTTAACTCATCTTTTTTAAAATTGTTCAAGGTTAACCCATGACCTTAAATGAACAGTAAAAACAATTACATATTATTTTTTTTTATACAAATAATATAATATTGAAGGAAGTTACACATTTATATTCATTTCATCCAAGAAAAAAATTTGTCCTTAAAAAATGATCAACCGAGTAAATTTTTTTAGGTTGTAAGGAAATATATATATGACATTAATTATTAGTATTATTAAAAAGACAAAAGTTTTAAAATTTCCTTAATATTTATGTATAGTATTGTTATAAATAAAACACACATGAATTTGTAAGTAATTCAGAAATATATTATAAATGAAAAATGCAGTACAGTACAGTAATTATCTCTTTAAAAGATTGCGGTCAATATTTTTTACCTAATTGTAACTTAATTTTATAATTTACCTATAATATAAAAGATAATTTGAATTAATTATCTATATAAAAATAAAATATAATTAAAATGTGACTGAAATTCTCTTTTATAATTTTTTAACAATGCTGTATCATGCAAGGTAAAATATAATTGTTATTAATAAGTCTGTACAAACCTACTTTTAACAAAATATACAATATTGAAAACAGCAATAGAACTAATCAATGTGTTACAAGAATACACCTTGTTGTTGTTGTTGTTGTTGTTTAGGTCAACAGCCGAAAGGCTGGTTTGAACCTGTAGAGGTTTTACTAAGTAAAAACGAGGAGTAAGGTGGTTTACCATTGCCTTCCTCACTGAGTTGAAAGAGTATGCTATCAACATGCCAGGCCCTCCGAAAAGCACTCACTTTTCATCCTGCAAATGACACGTTCACTTCATTCACCACAGGGTCTGGCTGCATAGTGAAATTCATTACTCTCAGAGGAGATAACTCTGACTAGTGTCTTTTACACCTCTACCTCTTCTGTTCTTAAATAGTTCAGTCATATAAGTGGCTGCCTATTTGAAAAGAAACAGAACTATTTTTTTTAGCCCTGGACCAAACAGATAGAGAGCAATTAAAATAACACTCCACCTGCCCATTTTGGGCAACCTTCTTGTATAAATAAATTCAAAATTTATTATGTATATTATTTAAAATTGTGAACATCATTTAGGCTAACCCACCGAGTTGGTCTAGAGGTTCCTCCCCATTTAAGTCCTAGTAAACGTAGTTACTTTTACACGGATTTGAATACTTACCGGTTTACTTTGATGGTTAGGGTTCAATTAACCATACTCTCTGAGTCTGAATGAGACCACACCTCATTTACACGTCATATGAGGTGTGGCTATTAAATAACGAGACTGACGTTGTAAAAAATTTAATTTTAATTTTATACATAATCACTTATTGTCACCTTTAATATACACTCCTTCTCTATCCCTACAACGCTCCATGTGTATTTTCCATTGTTGGAAACAGTCCTGGAAGTCATCTTCTATCAGCTCCTTCAGGACACGTGCCGCTTTCTCTTTTACAGCTTCCACAGACTCAAATCTTGTCCCTTTTAATGCAGATTTCACCTTAGGGAACAGGTAGAAGATAATAACATGTGATGAAATGTGGTTTTTTTACTTATGATCCAGAAACGAAGTTCCAATCCATGCACTGGAAGAGCCGAACTTCACCGAGAGCCAAAAAAGCTTGAATGAGCAAGTCAAAATTTAAAGCAATGATGATTGTTTTTTTTATATCCATGGGATTGTGTAGCTTCACTGGGTTCCTGAAGGTCAAACCATTAATCAATATTACTACCTTGAGATACTTTCTAAACTACGTCAAAGAGTAAAGAAAAACACCCTGAAATGTGGAAGGAAAAATCATGGGTTCTCCACCAAAATAGAAAATTCGCATGGAGCATTGTAGGGATAGGAAAGGAGTGTATACTGAAGGTGGCAATAAGTGATTATGTATAAAATTAAAATAAAATTTTTTACAATATAAGTCTCATTATTTAATAGCCACACTTTGTACATTAATTAAACAAATACTTCTAATTAAACAAATATTGTGTACTATTTAATACAAAGGGGTTCATGACAAGCCTACTGAGTTAAGCAGTAGCGGTAACAAATTATCGGTGGTAAGTGATGAATTTATTAATGTGATTGACTTTTTATTTATTAGTTTTATCTTGACATGTCCTGGATGAAAAAAAGCATATCCCAACTCATTGGGTCATTACAATGAAGTGGACTGTATGGATAATTGTGGAATCAAATGTAAGAAAAAATTGTTAATCAAGAGAACTGAAATAAATAGGGTTCTAAAAAATAGAATGAATTGACAATAAGAAGATGCATTACAATAAAATAGCAAAGAAGGAATATAATAGATGACTTATATAAATAAAATAGAAATAAAACAAAAGTGAACTTATAGCAAGCTAAGAGTTATTCAATTCGGAAACAACAGGCAGTTTATATAGTTTTATTACTGGTCTAATGTAAGAGCCAGTAGGTGTAGAGATTTCTGCCACTCTGACAACTCCGTCAGTCCCTGGGAATAATTTAGTTATTCTGGCTAAAGGCCAGGATAGAGCAGGTAACCCTGGTTGATGCACAACTACAAGATCACCTGTTTGTAAGTTAGGTGATTCTTTAACCCATTTTTTGTGTAAGTTTAGAGACAGCAGATACTCTTGTTGCCATTTGGTCCAAAATTCATGAGTTAATTTTTTTAATAAATAATAATATTTTACTGGACATGATTCAGTTTGACCAGTAGTGTCAGGCAAAGAACAAAGTGGTTTTTGCAATAAAAAATGGGCTGGGGTCAAGGCCTTTAAGTCATTAGGATGAAAGGGGAGTAATTGGCCGTGAGTTTAAAACTGCTTCCACCCTAGTAATAAGAGTTGTGAAAGCTTCATACGAAGGCCGGCTTGTACCTAAAGTACGTGTCAAAAGTTGTTTGGCTGAACGGATGGCTCTCTCCCACAGACCACCGAAATGTGGAGCATGAGGGGGGTTAACCTTAAATTCGAAACGCGTTGGAAGTAACGATGATATGAAGTGATCATCTTTAGGTAACCGTGTAAGAAAAGACTTTAAATTGGCGGAGATTCGTGTGCGAGCTCCGATAAAATTTGTGCCGCAGTCAGAACGTAATAGTTCAGGACATCCACGTCGATTAGTAAAACGTTGAAATGCGTCTAAGAAAGCTTCCGTAGTTAGATCACGTGCCACTTCCAGATGAACCGCTTTCGTCACCATGCAAATGAATAAACATAAATACACGTTAACATCTGGAGCTCTTTTTGAACGATATGCTTTAACTACAAATGGTCCAGCATAATCTACACTCGTGTTAGTAAACTCCCTTTTGGAGTTTCCTGGATGAAAAAAATCATATCCCAACTCATTGGGTCATTACAATGTATAAATACACACATTAAAAATAAACAAAAACTGGGCTAACTCTATTATTTTTCATATATAGGGCAAGAGAAAGTAAAAATTTAAAATTTTACACCATGTAAACCACAAAACGAGCACGAGTAAGTAAGAATGCACAAGCACTTAATTTAAGTAATAAAACTTGTTAATAAATTAATTTAGCAACAATTCCAATATTGTTAAGCCTAATGTACTTATTATTTACATAAAGTGAAAGTGAATCTAGGAACTAGGTAAGGCCTGCAACTTCTTTTCAATTACAATTACAATGAAATGTTCAAGGTCTAATCAGATGTAATTCAAGTAATCTTTTCATTTAAAATAATTTTTTACATTTATTATACTTTTTTGTTGTAACCGAAAATAATAATCAGTGGGGAATTCCACTATACAATTTTTCTTGCAAAATTTTTGTGACCTTAAAATTCTATTAATAAATAAATTTCGTTCAATACGATTCGTCGTTAGTATTAATATTTTATTGATAAAACGCTTTCGGAATTTTATTTTCTATTGCCCTATAGGAATACATAGAGAAGGAAAGTATTGTTTTCATGTTGATTTTTCGAAAGTGTCCCCTGAACAAAAAAACATGATTTTAGTGATTGGTTTGTGTGTGTGTGTGTGTTGTGTGTGTGTGTGTGTGTGTGTGTGTGTGTGTGTGTGTGTGTGTTTGTGTGTGTTTGTGTGTGTGTGTGTGTGTGTGTGCGCGCGTGCGTGCGTGCGTGTGTGCGTGTGTGTGAGTGCGTGTGTGTGTGTGTGTATATGTGTGCGTGTGTGAGAGAGAGAGAGAAAGAGAGAGAGACAGAGAGAGAAATATCTGAAGAACAGTATAGCTTACGAAGTTGAAACTTGAAATTATATTAGGTATCACTAGGGGCCCCAACGAAAACATTTTCATCAAAATCGGTCAACCGAAAGTAATGGTTTATTCGAGCGAGTTTTCAATATTTTGCGTTTTTCTCAAAAACGGCTTTTACGATTTTCAAATTACCTTATTTACTACATTTTTTATTTTCTACGCTATGTCTGCTGAAATTCTTGGAGAGGTTGCACTTTCGTGGCAAAACATTTTCTTTAAAGATTGCAGCTTTAATATTATACATTTTAGAGTAAAAGATCAAAAATTATTTTCTAAAAGAATGTTGTACAATTTAGATATTATTTTTGTTCATAATTCATCAAACCCACCGGGTTGGTCTAGCGGTAGAGTCGTTGCAAGTCAGTTGTACAGCTGATTTTCCGAAATGAAAGTTCTGGAGTTCAAATCCTAGTAAAGGCATTTAATTTTATACGGATTTGAATAATAGACTGGACCCACTGGGTTGGTCTAGAGCAGTCATGTCAAAGATACGGCCCGCGGGCCGCATCCGGCCCCCGGGCTGAATCAATACAGCCCGCGATCGCAATGTGTCACAGAAAGAAGAATCATGTTTTTTTAGAGCTTTAAGACTTCACTCGATTCCTCTACGGAAGTTTTAAAATGCGCACACTACATTTATAAGTAATTTTAAGGGCAGCGCGTGCCTAGGACAAGCAAGAGAGATAGACAGTAACACCATCTCTACCTGACATCAATGAGCTTGTCAAAAACAAGAGAAGTCAGGTATCTGGATCCTCGAGCTCAAAATAATTACCATCTTTTATAACTTTGATATGATTTTTAACAACCGTATATTATATACTATACAATTAAATAAATAAAATGTTATAATAATTCAGTACATTTTTTGTTATTTGAATCTGGCCCGCCTACACATTCTAAATTTAATATATGGCCCTCTGAAAAATTGAGTTTGACACCACTGGTCTAGTGGTAAAGTCGTCGCCACAAGTCAGCTGTTTAACAGCTGATTTTCGGAGACGAAGGTTCCTGGTTCAAATCCTAGTAAAGGAAGTTATTTTTATACGGATTTGAATATTAAATAGTGGTTACCGGTGTACTTTGATGGTTGGGGTTCAATTAACCATACTCTCTCGATATATTTATTTAGACAAGATAAGGTAAAAACAAAAACTTACACATCATTTAATTTAGTTAGGCCTATTATTTAATTTTAGGATATAAATAAATTTTCTGATGTCAGTTAGATGTATGACATCAGTTCATCCGCCAGTAGTATTTTATTCACACACCTATGCAAAATTACACAATCGGATATAAATACAAAACAGAACCTTAGGTGAATGACAATGAGGTGATGAAATAGTTTTAATTTGTATGGCAGACATCCAGTAAGCACTCTAAATCATGTACAAACCGCTCTGGCTTTTCGCAAACATAACCCTCTATCAACAACAACAACAGCAGATCAAATAAAACAAATTATACCATGCGGTCCTGGGTTCGAATCCCACTCAGGCACGGCATATTTTCATACATTACGAAATATCATTTCATCCTCCATCGCTGCCCATAACAGACGGGTGGAGTGTCAAATTTTTTACACTCAATCTGTTAGTTGCAGGGCTAAAATAAATAGTTCTGTTTCTTGTCACATGGTCAGCCAATTAAATGACTGAAACATCTAAGAACAGAAGAGGTAGAGGTGTAAAAGACACTAATCAGAGTTATCTCCTCTGAAAGTAATGAATTTCATTGTACAGCCAGACCCTGTGGTGAATGAAGTGAAGGTGTCATTTACAGAGTGGAAAATGTGCTTTTCAGAGGGCCCGGCATGCTGATAAGCGTATTTTTCCACTCAGTGAGGAAGGCAATGGTAAACCACCTCACTCCTCGTTGTACTTAGTAAAACCTCTAGAGGTTCAAACCAGCCTTTTGGCTGTTGACCTAAACAACAACATGTTTGTATATTTGTATGTTGTTGTTTAGTTCATCAGCCGAAAGGCTGGTTTGAACCCGTAGAGGTTTTACTAAGTAAAACGAGGAGTGAAGTGGTTTACTAATGCCTTCCTCACTGAGTGGAAAAGTATGCTTATCAGCATGCCGGGCCCTCTGAAAAGCACATATTTTCACTCTGTAAACGACACCTTCACTTCATTCACCACAGGGTCTAGCTGTATAGTGAAATTCATTACTTTCAGATGAGGTAACTCTGATTAGTGTCTTTAACACCTCTACCTCTTCTGTTCTTAAATGATTCAATCATTTCATTGGCTGACCATGTGATAAGAAACAGAACTATTTATTTTAGCCCTGCAACGAACAGATTGAGTGCAATAAAGTATATTTGTATATGAATATATTTTATATAGTGTAATGAATTTCTAAGATTTTGTCTCCAAAATCTTCTCAATTCATTTACAATCCCGTTTTTTTGATTTTGTGCCGGATTTATTATATTTTAAGGGTTATGTATTTTTTTCTTCTTTACATCTAATTATTTTATTCATTTATTTCCAGTTGGTTTTATTTCATTAGATTTTTATTCCGTATTTTAATTTACGTTTTTAATTCTTAGGCTTACGTCCGGTGTCCGATTGCATTTTTGTCGCTGCTTCTTTATTGTTCAGTTGCTAACACGTGTAATTTGTCTCTCTCTCTCTTTCTATCTTACACGATTGATTCTCTCTCTCTCTCTCTCTGTTACTGTCGTTTTAATTCTTTCATATATTTTTCCTCGTTTAAATTTATAGTATTTCCGATGTATCGGCATTTTTCGCTGCCTCGAACGCTTCCATTCGTGAACGTTAGGGGACCTTTTTTTGACCTTTTTTTGCTTTTGTGTGCGTTGAGTTTTTACGCCTTGTCTTGGACAGGATGGTGAACCGATAGGATCAAAATTTTTCAGGTAAATAATTTTTCTTTCCCAATATGGGAAAATTACCTAAATTTAAATTTAAGTACCATGTTTAATAATTTTTCAGGTTTAACTTAAACAATTTTTTTTTAATCTATTTTTTATTAAATTTAAATTCATAATGTTTCTTAATATTATTATGGTGTTTTAAATATCCTATTTATGAATAAACCTCTCTTTTTCTTTTTTTTTTAAATTTTTTTAAATAGTTTTAAGTAACAAAACATTATCTAATTTCAGTATCTTTCGTTTTCTTTTAAATTATTTAAATCTTTAAAATATGACATTTTTTCTTTTTAAACTCTTGTTCAATGGCCACTGAATTACTTAAATTTTTCTAAGTAATTCTTTTACTAAATTTCAACTCACAATTTGTTTTTTTTTATGTCTTAATTTTATTTAGTTTTCCCCAAAAAAAAAACATAAATACATTTCTGTATTTATTTTTCTTCACCTTAAATCATCTATTAAACTCTGCCCAAGAGATTTCTTTTCCCGTTTCAGTCCAAGGACTTTAAAAATAGTTTTGTTTTCTTAAATGTTCCTATTAATTTATTATTATTCATATTAAGTATTTTCTATAGTTAAATCAAGTTTTGTTAATATTAAATTTTTTTCCAAATTTTATTTTATTTTTTCTTAAACTGTATTGTTATTTAACCAAATTTTTTTTTTAAATTCTATACGAATTAACCGTTTACTTAAATTCATAATATTATTTATTTTATTTAGTTTTTTAGTTATTCTTTAATAAATTATTTTAGCTACTCATTAATTTTTTTTTATTATTTTCTTTCTGTGTAAAATGTCATTGTGTCTAGACCTGTGTGGTTATTCAACCATACCTTCGCAGTACTAAAAGCGAGTTTTTACCATCAATAGAGCTACGTTATTCAAATCTCTGGGTTGCCAATTAATCCCTGGATTCAATTTCAGCGCCTGGTTGGGTTCTAAAATTGGATGGTGGAAAGCCCCCGCATTATCTCTGAAAAACACCTTACACAATTAGTGTAATTCGCCGTGCTTTTTTTACATCTTTTTCACCCTACAATAGTATAAACATATATGAACATTTTGTATCAGGTTAAAAGAAAAATAACATGATTTTTTTTTCAAAGCTTATATTGGTTGAAAATGACAGTAAATATCAATATTGAAACATATACTTATACTTAACCATGTTACAAAACTCAAAACCAAACTAAAAACATCAAAATGGCGATTTTTCAGTTCAATGGGAAACTTGACACTCTTTCTCTTTCTCTAGTTTAAAAATCAACAAAATGATGGAATGTTGTAAGCTCTTTGTTCAAAAACTGAAATCGTTCAGCGGGCCGCTAAAATTTACGCGGCGGGCCGCGGGTTGAAGATCACTGGTCTAGAGGTTTTACTAAATAAAAACGAGGAGTGAAGTGGTTTACAATTGCCTTCCTCACTGAGTTGAAAGAGTATGTTTATCAGCATGCCAGGCCCTCTGAAAAGCACCTATTTTCCACCCTGCAAATGACACCTTCACTTCATTCACCACAGGGTTTGGCTGCATAAAGATGAAATTGATTACTCTCAGAGGGAGATAACTGTGACTAGTATCTTACTCTCTTTTGCTAGTATCTCTCTCTCTCTCTCTCTCTTTCTCTTCTGTTGTTAAATGCTTCGGTCATATTATAATTGGGTGATCATGTGATAAGACAGAGAACTATTTTTTGTAGCCCTGGAACCAACAGATCGAGTGCAATTAATTAAACACTCCACTTGCCCATTATGGGCAAAACTACGTTCTA
Source organism: Catonia carolina (assembly GCA_035578175.1). Lineage (NCBI taxonomy): Eukaryota > Metazoa > Arthropoda > Insecta > Hemiptera > Achilidae > Catonia > Catonia carolina. The sequence goes on from JAQMRL010000002.1 coordinate 5,422,692, forward strand.
CTAATAATATATTATTATTACTATTACTATTACTAGTCGTAAAACTCCCAAAGTGGAAGACGCTAAGTAAAGATGGTTCAGTTTTGGAGTTTTTTGTTGTTCTTTTTATTTGCCCACCAGTTTTTCATTTCTTGCGAGAATTTAGCTTTTCTTTCTTCACTCCATTTTACTCCAGTTCTCGGAGCTTTTGTCTCTGGTTTAACTTCCCATTTCTCAACCATCCTCCTAAAATTGTTTCTTGTGTCCAAGTCTTCTTTCACAATCTTAGCCATCTCCAAGTCTTTTTTAACATTTCGGATCCATTCTCCTCCATCAACGAGGGATGCTACGTATTTTACTATTTTTTTTTGTTAGTTAATACTATATTATTATTACACTGGTCTGCATCAAAAATTCTCCTTGAACTTTAATAGGTGATCTATATGTATTTTGACCCCCTGAATCCGAATCTGACCTCCGTTTTGCTCCATCACACACCATTTTTAGGGGGTGGGCCACTCACCCTTATTTGGGAAATTTCAACTTTTTATCAGTCTGGTGTAACTATGAAATGAAATTGCGCAGTTGTATCTCGTTTTTATGGTACTTCAAGACCTACCTAACACTGAAAGAGTACAATAAGAGAGTATTGATGTATTGATACATTTAGTGCATTTTTACTTATACAATTTTTCTGGTCCAAGATACTTGACATCGAATACATATACTTAAAGAGAGTGGTTTTACTTGGAGGTAGCTTTTCTCTTGTACTGATCTCTGGGAGTTTCAAGCAAGAGTAACTAGCAGTAGTCTGCTAACATACTTAAGTTCCACTTCCCAGAGAACAGTTTTTTGAAGAGTGCAATGTCTTGATGAAACCTTTCTCCGTGTGCATCGTAAACTACTTCCAAGTTTTCTGGGAAAAAGTCCAAATGCGCGTGTAAAAGGTGCAATTTTAATAACATGTTGCAACCGCTCAACTCATATGCAGATTCTCATATGCAATTCTTCGACAAGTTCAACATAATTTTCATTTTTGTTAAATCCTGAAAAATTTTCACACACGTCCTTAAATGCAGGACAAGCTCTTTTTTTCTTTTCAATTTAAGTGATTGATGGTCACTGAATCTTTAAAAAGCTCTCTAATTTGTGGACCAACAAAAATTCCCCCTTTAATTTTTGCTTCACTCAAACGTAGAAATTTGCTCTTCAAATACTGGAATCCATCTTCTGTTTTATCGATAGCTTTCACGAACTGTTTAATCAAACTGAGTTTGATACGCAAAGGATGCAAAAATATCTTTTCACTTGAAACTAAAGGCTCATTGGCAACAATGTTTTGATCAGGAACTAAACTTTCACACGAGGGCCAATTTCGAACAGTATCATTTTTATCGCGAGCTTGCTATCCCACTCGCACAGAAAGCAACAATGTTTGGTGTATCCCGATTAAAGTCCTGTAAGTAAAGCCACAATCTTAAAATCAGCATAGTGCTTCAGGGGATGATCTTTATAACCAATTTTTTCAAGGATACGGCTGATATTTTTGTATGCCTCATTCATGTTGACCGTGTATGCAACCAGAACTGAGGGCAAATCATTATCATTTGCCAACAAAACAGCTTTTAAACTGGCTTTAGATGAGTCGATGAATAGGAGCCAATTTTCTGGATCATCAGCATGTTAGGTTAAATCACTAATCCATTTACATTATTGCAGTACACTAAGTCACCATCCCCCGAAAACAATCATTTAAACGAATCTAGCCGGGATCTAGAAACAGAAATGTTCACTTCTTTTTCCAAGAGGTTCCATTGCTGAAGCTGAGACCCGAGCAGTTAGGCTTTAGTTTTTGGGAGGTTTAAATCCCGGATGAGATCATTAAGCTCCTCTTGTGTGACATGATGAGGCTCTAAGCGTAAAAAATGTACTGAAAACGTTTAATCGTCGCTAAGCTTATCACTTGGCCCGGCTTCCCACCCTGCTACACCTCTGAACTAACGGTGATGTCACCCCTCCCCCTACGGTCTTCATGCATAAATGTGTGTACACTGAGATAACATTTTCTATGGAGGGGAGGATGGGGTACTTACAACATCCCACCATCCCTCGCTTTATTAGGAATAACCGCTTTTAGGTGTTTTTTTGAGAATTTCGGGGGGGGGGGCGCCCCCTCAAAAACGGTGGGTGATAGAGAGAAACGAAGGTCAAATCTGGATTCAGGGGGTCAAGATACATAAGAATCACCCATCAAAGTCCAAGGGGAATTTTTTTTTTTTTTTTTTGCAGACCAGTCTTATTATTTACGAGTCGTAAAGCTCTCGAAGTGGAAGACGCTAACTAAATCTGGTTTGTTTTTGGGATTTATTTTCCTTTTTATCTGCCCACCAGTTTTTCATTCTTTGTGAGAATTCAGCTTTTCTCTGTTCACTCCATTTTGTTTCGGTTCTTGGAGCTTTTGTCTCTAGTTTAACATCCCATTTTTTAACTTTTGTTCTAAAATTGTCTCTTATGAGAATTTCTTCTTTGGTAATTTTGGCCAATTCTAAATCTTTTTTAACACTTTGTACCCATTCCCCCCCCCCCCCCATTAACAAGTGATGATTCATATATTTTACCAATCTCTTTGCGAGTCTATTGTCAGGAAGCCTCATAATGTGGCCATAAAATTGAAGGCGTCTTTTCCTCATGTCTGTCTTTATGTTGGAATATTCCTCAATTTTAGACGTTCTCTGTAATCTGTACCCGTTTTCGGTCCATCTAGGTACAAGAATTTTCCTAATTATTTTTCTTCCTTCCTTCTTTAAGCTTTCCATGTCTCTTTTCCTGTTAAGTGTCAAGGTCTCACTGACATATAAAATTTTTTTAAGCAACATCGGGTGCAGTTAGTACTTGGATGGGTGACCGCTTGGGAATACCGCATGTTGTTGGCATCTATACTTTTTATTTTTTCATTTCACATTTTACAAGTTTAAACGTTTTGTAAAAATTCAATTTTTTACTCTCTCGCCAAAGGCCACACCACGTTGAATACACCGGTTCTCGTCCGATCACCGAAGTTAAGCAACATCGGGTGCGGTTAGTACTTGGATGGGTGACCGCTTGGGAATACCGCATGTTGTTGGCATTTATACTTTTTATTTTTTCATTTTACATTAAGTTTAAACGTCTTGTAAAAATTCAAATATTTATTCTCTCGCCAACGGCCACACCACGTTGAATACACCGGTTCTCGTCCGATCACCGAAGTTAAGCAACATCGGGTGCGGTTAGTACTTGGATGGGTGACCGCTTGGGAATACCGCATGTTGTTGGCATTTATACTTTTTATTTTTTCATTTTACATTAAGTTTAAACGTCTTGTAAAAATTCAAATATTTATTCTCTCGCCAACGGCCACACCACGTTGAATACACCGGTTCTCGTCCGATCACCGAAGTTAAGCAACATCGGGTGCGGTTAGTACTTGGATGGGTGACCGCTTGGGAATACCGCATGTTGTTGGCATTTATACTTTTTATTTTTTCATTTTACATTAAGTTTAAACGTCTTGTAAAAATTCAAATATTTATTCTCTCGCCAACGGCCACACCACGTTGAATACACCGGTTCTCGTCCGATCACCGAAGTTAAGCAACATCGGGTGCGGTTAGTACTTGGATGGGTGACCGCTTGGGAATACCGCATGTTGTTGGCATTTATACTTTTAATTTTTTCATTTTACATTAAGTTTAAACGTCTTGTAAAAATTCAAATATTAATTCTCTCGCCAACGGCCACACCACGTTGAATACACCGGTTCTCGTCCGATCACCGAAGTTAAGCAACATCGGGTGCGGTTAGTACTTGGATGGGTGACCGCTTGGGAATACCGCATGTTGTTGGCATTTATACTTTTAATTTTTTCATTTTACATTAAGTTTAAACGTCTTGTAAAAATTCAAATATTTATTCTCTCGCCAACGGCCACACCACGTTGAATACACCGGTTCTCGTCCGATCACCGAAGTTAAGCAACATCGGGTGCGGTTAGTACTTGGATGGGTGACCGCTTGGGAATACCGCGGTTGTTGGCATTTATTCATTTCATTTTTTCATTTTACATTAAGTTTAAACGTCTTGTAAAAATTCAAATATTTATTCTCTCGCCAACGGCCACACCACGTTGAATACACCGGTTCTCGTCCGATCACCGAAGTTAAGCAACATCGGGTGCGGTTAGTACTTGGATGGGTGACCGCTTGGGAATACCGCATGTTGTTGGCATTTATACTTTTTATTTTTTCATTTCACATTAAGTTTAAACGTTTTGTAAAAATTCAATTTTTTATTCTCTCGCCAACGGCCACACCACGTTGAATACACCGGTTCTCGTCCGATCACCGAAGTTAAGCAACATCGGGTGCGGTTAGTACTTGGATGGGTGACTGCTTGGGAATACCGCATGTTGTTGGCATTTATACTTTTAATTTTTTCATTTTACATTAAGTTTAAACGTCTTGTAAAAATTCAAATATTTATTCTCTCGCCAACGGCCACACCACGTTGAATACACCGGTTCTCGTCCGATCACCGAAGTTAAGCAACATCGGGTGCGGTTAGTACTTGGATGGGTGACCGCTTGGGAATACCGCATGTTGTTGGCATTTATTCATTTCATTTTTTCATTTTACATTAAGTTTAAACGTCTTGTAAAAATTCAAATATTTATTCTCTCGCCAACGGCCACACCACGTTGAATACACCGGTTCTCGTCCGATCACCGAAGTTAAGCAACACCTGGTGCGGTTAGTACTTGGATGGGTGACCGCTTGGGAATACCGCATGTTGTTGGCATTTATACTTTTAATTTTTTCATTTTACATTAAGTTTAAACGTCTTGTAAAAATTCAAATATTTATTCTCTCGCCAACGGCCACACCACGTTGAATACACCGGTTCTCGTCCGATCACCGAAGTTAAGCAACATCGGGTGCGGTTAGTACTTGGATGGGTGACCGCTTGGGAATACCGCATGTTGTTGGCATTTATACTTTTAATTTTTTCATTTTACATTTAGTTTAAACGTCTTGTAAAAATTCAAATATTTATTCTCTCGCCAAAGGCCACACCACGTTGAATACACCGGTTCTCGTCCGATCACCAAAGTTAAGCAACATCGGGTGCTGTTAGTACTTGGATGGGTGACCGCTTGGGAATACCGCATGTTGTTGGCATTTATCCTTTTTATTTTTTCATTTTACATTAAGTTTAAACGTCTTGTAAAAATTCAAATATTTATTCTCTCGCCAACGCCCACACCACGTTGAATACACCGGTTCTCGTCCGATCACCGAAGTTAAGCAACATCGGGTGCGGTTAGTACTTGGATGGGTGACCGCTTGGGAATACCGCATGTTGTTGGCATCTATACTTTTTTTTTTCATTTTACATTAAGAAACGTCTTGTAAAAATTCAAATATTTATTCTCTCGCCAACGGCCACACCACGTTGAATACACCGGTTCTCGTCCGATCACCGAAGTTAAGCAACACCTGGTGCGGTTAGTACTTGGATGGGTGACCGCTTGGGAATACCGCATGTTGTTGGCATTTATACTTTTAATTTTTTCATTTTACATTAAGTTTAAACGTCTTGTAAAAATTCAAATATTTATTCTCTCGCCAACGGCCACACCACGTTGAATACACCGGTTCTCGTCCGATCACCGAAGTTAAGCAACATCGGGTGCGGTTAGTACTTGGATGGGTGACCGCTTGGGAATACCGCATGTTGTTGGCATTTATACTTTTAATTTTTTCATTTTACATTTAGTTTAAACGTCTTGTAAAAATTCAAATATTTATTCTCTCGCCAAAGGCCACACCACGTTGAATACACCGGTTCTCGTCCGATCACCAAAGTTAAGCAACATCGGGTGCTGTTAGTACTTGGATGGGTGACCGCTTGGGAATACCGCATGTTGTTGGCATTTATCCTTTTTATTTTTTCATTTTACATTAAGTTTAAACGTCTTGTAAAAATTCAAATATTTATTCTCTCGCCAACGCCCACACCACGTTGAATACACCGGTTCTCGTCCGATCACCGAAGTTAAGCAACATCGGGTGCGGTTAGTACTTGGATGGGTGACCGCTTGGGAATACCGCATGTTGTTGGCATCTATACTTTTTTTTTTCATTTTACATTAAGAAACGTCTTGTAAAAATTCAAATATTTATTCTCTCGCCAACGGCCACACCACGTTGAATACACCGGTTCTCGTCCGATCACCGAAGTTAAGCAACATCGGGTGCGGTTAGTACTTGGATGGGTGACCGCTTGGGAATACCGCATGTTGTTGGCATCTATACTTTTTTTTTTCATTTTACATTAAGAAACGTCTTGTAAAAATTCAAATATTTATTCTCTCGCCAACGGCCACACCACGTTGAATACACCGGTTCTCGTCCGATCACCGAAGTTAAGCAACATCGGGTGCGGTTAGTACTTGGATGGGTGACCGCTTGGGAATACCGCATGTTGTTGGCATCTATACTTTTTTTTTTCATTTTACATTAAGAAACGTCTTGTAAAAATTCAAATATTTATTCTCTCGCCAACGGCCACACCACGTTGAATACACCGGTTCACCGATGTAAAATTACTATATTATTATTATTATTATTAGTGTTTCTAAAATACCCATTAAATAACTTAATATTCCTGTATTTAATTATTAATTACTACATATTTAAAACAGTCTCATAAAAAAATAAAAATTAACAATATTTCCTACCATATATTACGTTAAAAACATTATAAATTCATAAAAATAATACATTTATTTTAATACAGTTCAGAATTTCTTAATTTACACTGTGGACTCCCGCGATCAAATAGCAGCCGAGTCGGTAGGCCCTGCAACATTATATTATAGTTTACGTGACAATAACGTTTGTTTCTGCCCATAACAGGCAGGTGAAGTGTTAGATTAATTGCTCTCGATCTCCTAGTTCCAGAGCTAAAAAAATAGTTCTGTTTCTTATCAAATGGTCAGCAAATTATATAAATGAACTATTTATGAACAGAAGAGAAGGAGGGGTAAAAGACACTAGTCAGGGTTATCTCCTCTGAGAGTAATGAATTTCATTATCATTACACAGCCTGATCCTGTGATGAATGAAGTGAATATATCATTTGGAGGGTAAAAAATAGGCCTTTTTAGAGGTCCTGGCATGCTGATAAGCATAATCTTTCAACTCAGTGAGAAAGGCAATAGTAAACCACCTCACTCTTCGTTTTTACTGAGTAAAAACTCTGGAGGTCCAAACCAGCCTTTCGGCTGTTGACCTAAACAACAACTTTGTTTACTTAAACTTGTTATTAAAAATAGGGTATATTGTTCATTATTTACATTTGCAAAAGAAAGTGGTGTGATTGTTTCACAACAGACTTTTTTACTTTCTCTTGCCTATATGAATATATAGGAAGGAAAATATTGTTTTCATGTCGATTTTTCGAAATCGAGTTTTTACCGGATCTACATGTTTTCAGACACCCTGAACCCAAAAAAACATGTTTTTAGCGAATGGTGTGTGTGTGTGTGTGTGTGCGTGTGTGCGCGCGCGCGTGTATGTGTGTGTGTGTGTGTGTGTGTGTGTCTGTCTGTCTGTCGGTCTGTCTGTCTGTGTGTATACAGAATATCTCAAGAACGGAACATCATACGAACTTGAAACGTGAAACTTAAGTTACATACCACTACCGGACCCGACACGAACATTTTCATTAAAATTGCTCAACCGGAAGTAGTAGTTTATTCGTGTAATTTTTCACTTTTTTGCGATTTTCTCAAAAACTGGTCCTACGATTTTTTTAAAATCATCTGGTTAACTAAACTTTTTATGCTCTACAAGATAGGGTAGGCGCCATGTTTGCTGAAATTCTTGGAGAGGCTGTTTTCACGTAAAAAAAATTGTTTGTTTTTAAGATTGCGGCTTTAATATTCATTTTAACGCAAACATGTATATAATAAAAAATATAGGGAGTTAAAAATCATACAACATTTCTTTTAAACATTTTTTGTACAACGCTTAGTTTAGCGGTAATTAGCGATTTTCTGTTTTTTTTCTCACGAAAACGTGTGAAAAATCGATTTATTAAGATTTCAGCCTAAGTATGCATTTTACGACATAAGAGTAGGCTATAATCAATTTTATAGGAAATTAAAAGATCTACAACTTTTATTTAAGTATTTTTCTCTACAGAGCCAAGTTTGGCGTGAGAGTGATTATCCGTATTTTGAAGCCCAACTGAGGTTGATTTTCATTTTGCGACTTTCACTCATGATTAATATTAGGTTACGTTTATGTGAGGATAGTTTTTTGTTTATATCTAATGTTTTATTACTAATGTTAGGTGTATTGTTAATTATTTACATTGACAAGAGAAAGTGGTGTGATTGTTTCACACCAGACTTTTTTTAAACATAAATTGACAATCTCTCGTTTCTATATTACCTTCAGAAGTAAGGAACTGAATTGAGCTATTTACTTGCTTATTTATTCTTAACCCACCGGGTTGGTCTAGAGGTAAAGTCGTCACCAAAACCAGCTGTTTAACAGCTGATTTTCGGAGACGAAGGTTCCTGGTTCAAATCCTAGTAAAGGTAATTACTTTTATATACGGATTTGAATGCTAGACAGTGGTTACCGATGTACTTTGATGGTTGGGGTTCAATTAACCATACTCTCTCAGGAATGGTCGACCTGAGTCTGTACAAGACTACACCTCATTCACACGTCATGCACATCATCCTCATCTCATTGGGTAATGGGGTTGCTTATTGTTCAGAACTTAACAGATTGCAACGTACACAAATTAGGGATTACAAAAAAAAATGTTAGGTGTACATGGGCAAGAGAAAGTGGTTTGATTGTTTCACACCAGACTTTTTTAAACATAAATTGACAATCTCTCGTTTCGATATTACCTTCAGAAGTAAGGAACTGAATTGAGCTATTTACTTGCTTATTTATTCTTAATATTAGTTTGTACTGAATAATGACCGTGATAGAGTTTTAAACAAAAGAAGAGGGAATAACAATGTGTTTAATTTATCATGAAATATAATCAACAGGTAAGGAATGTACCTTTACAATGGCGTAGCCATATGCGAGTGAGTAGACACTATGGTATTATAACACTAGTGTCAACAACATTTGAGCACCTGTGTACAGATATGTCATAATCTGTGACGACAGCCGACGCTCCCCAAGCCACAAATATTATCTCACCAAAATATTGACAAGTTCAAGGTCTACTAAAAAATTGATGGCTTGCCCACGTGCTGTTCCTCTTACCCATACATTTATTAACTACAAGATATTGCACAACTTTTACTAAGAAGATATTATTTTTTTTTTTTAAATATGAACAGCTGACAAAAATACTTGGTTGTTTACAATAATTAAAAAAATTCGTAAATGATAATATATTATTTGAACAAATGAATTTAAAGCTATATGGTGTCAATAAAATTGCGGTAAGCAAAAGCGGTCACCTATCCAAGTTATCGCACTAACGTTGACTAACTTCATCCATCCAAGTACTAACCGCACCCGATGTTGCTTAACTTCGTGATGGGACGAGAACCGGTGTATTCAACGTGGTGTGGCCGTTGGCGAGAGAATAAAAAATTGAATTTTTACAAAACGTTTAAACTTAATGTGAAATGAAAAAATAAAAAGTATAGATGCCAACAACATGCGGTATTCCCAAGCGGTCACCCATCCAAGTACTAACCGCACCCGATGTTGCTTAACTTCGGTGATCGGACGAGAACCGGTGTATTCAACGTGGTGTGGCCGTTGGCGAGAGAATAAAAATTGAATTTTTACAAAACGTTTAAACTTAATGTGAAATGAAAAAATAAAAAGTATAGATGCCAACAACATGCGGTATTCCCAAGCGGTCACCCATCCAAGTACTAACCGCACCCGATGTTGCTTAACTTCGGTGATCGGACGAGAACCGGTGTATTCAACGTGGTGTGGCCGTTGGCGAGAGAATAAAAAATTGAATTTTTACAAAACGTTTAAACTTAATGTGAAATGAAAAAATAAAAAGTATAGATGCCAACAACATGCGGTATTCCCAAGCGGTCACCCATCCAAGTACTAACCGCACCCGATGTTGCTTAACTTCGGTGATCGGACGAGAACCGGTGTATTCAACGTGGTGTGGCCGTTGGCGAGAGAGTAAAAAATTGAATTTTTACAAAACGTTTAAACTTGTAAAATGTGAAATGAAAAAATAAAAAGTATAGATGCCAACAACATGCGGTATTCCCAAGCGGTCACCCATCCAAGTACTAACCGCACCCGATGTTGCTTAACTTCGGTGATCGGACGAGAACCGGTGTATTCAACGTGGTGTGGCCGTTGGCGAGGGAATAAAAAATTGAATTATTACATGACGTTTAAACTAAATGTAAAATAAAAAAATTAAAAAGTATAGAGATGCCAACAACATGCGGTATTCCCAAGCGGTCACCCATCCAAGTACTAACCGCACCCGATGTTGCTTAACTTCGGTGATCGGACGAGAACCGGTGTATTCAACGTGGTGTGGCCGTTGGCGAGAGAATAAAAAATCGAATTATTACATGACGTTTAAACTTAATGTAAAATGAAAAAATAAAAAGTATAGATGCCAACAACATGCGGTATTCCCAAGCGGTCACCCATCCAAGTACTAACCGCACCCGATGTTGCTTAACTTCGGTGATCGGACGAGAACCGGTGTATTCAACGTGGTGTGGCCGTTGGCGAGGGAATAAAAAATTGAATTATTACATGACGTTTAAACTAAATGTAAAATAAAAAAATTAAAAAGTATAGAGATGCCAACAACATGCGGTATTCCCAAGCGGTCACCCATCCAAGTACTAACCGCACCCGATGTTGCTTAACTTCGGTGATCGGACGAGAACCGGTGTATTTAACGTGGTGTGGCCGTTGGCGAGAGAATAAAAAATTGAATTTTTACAAGTCGTTTAAACTTAATGTAAAATGAAAAAATAAAAAGTATAGATGCCAACAACATGCGGTATTCCCAAGCGGTCACCCATCCAAGTACTAACCGCACCCGATGTTGCTTAACTTCGGTGATCGGACGAGAACCGGTGTATTCAACGTGGTGTGGCCGTTGGCGAGAGAATAAAAAATTAAAATTTTTCAAGTCGTTTAAACTTAATGTAAAATGAAAAAATAAAAAGTATAGATGCCAACAACATGCGGTATTCCCAAGCGGTCACCCATCCAAGTACTGACCGCACCCGATGTTGCTTAACTTCGGTGATCGGACGAGAACCGGTGTATTTATTCAACGTGGTGTGGCCGTTGGCGAGAGAATAAAAAATTAAAATTTTACAAGTCGTTTAAACTTAATGTAAAATGAAAAAATAAAAGTATAGATGCCAACAACATGCGGTATTCCCAAGCGGTCACCCATCCAAGTACTAACCGCACCCGATGTTGCTTAACTTCGGTGATCGGACGAGAACCGGTGTATTCAACGTGGTGTGGCCGTTGGCGAGAGAATAAAAAATTGAATTTTTACAAGACGTTTAATCTTAATGCAAAATGAAAAAATAAAAATGAAAAATGCCAACCACATGCAGTATTTCCAAGCGGTCACCCATCCAAGTACTAACCGCACCCAACGTTGCTTAACTAGAGGGGCATAGGGGCCATGATTCGTTTTGAAATTTTCCCCTAAAATAAATAGTTTTATGTAAGTGCTTATATTACTGTAAACCTTTACCAATAAATTTATTTGATATGACCTTTGTTAGACGTAAATGATAAAAACTTTTAAATTTTAAACTGGCAATAGTAATTTATTCTCCATTGTTGAATTCCTTTAATGCCTAAAATTGTTCCATTTTGTCTGTTGTATCAACATGAAAATTGAAAATTTTAGGCTCAGAAATGCGCAAAAACGTGTTTTGAAGATGTGTATTTTTACTTTCTCTTGCCTATATGAATATATAGGAAGGAAAGTATTGTTTTCATGTCAATTTTTCGAAATCGAGTTTTCACCGGATCTATACGTTTTCAGACCCCTGAACCCAAAAACATGTTTTTAGCGATTGGTCTGTGTGTGTGTATACAAAATATCTCAAGAACGGAACATCGTACGAACTTGAAACTTAAGTTACATACCACTACTGGACCCGACGCGAACATTTTCATCAAAATCGGTCAACCGGAAGTAGTAGTTTATTCGTATAATTTTCACTTTTTTGCGATTTTCTCAAAAACGGGTCTTACGATTTTTTTTAAATCGCCTGGTTTGCTAAATTTTTTATGATCTACAAGATAGGGTAGACGCCATGTTTGCTGAAATTCTTGGTGAGGCTGTTTTCACGTAAAAAAATTGTTTTGTAAGATTGTGGCTTTAATATGCATTTCAGCGCAAAAATGCATAAAATAAACTTTGTAGAGAATTTAAAGTCCTACAAGTTTTATTTTAAACATTTTTTTGTATAACGCTTAGTTTAGCGGTAATTAGTGATTTTCTGTTTTTTTCTCACGAAAACGTGTGAAAAATCGATTTTTTTAAGATTTCGGCCTTAGTATTCATTGTATGACAAAAGTGTATATAATCGAATTTATAGAAAATTTAAAGATCTACAACCTTTTTTATAGCATTTTTTTGTACAGTGCCTATTTTAGTGTGAAAGAGTGATTTTCCGTATTTTTAAGGCAAACTGAGATCGATTTTCATTTTTCGTCTTTCATACATGATTAATATTATGTTATGGTTATTGAGATTATTTTTTTGTTTATATTTTGTAATGCTTTATTACTAATTTTAGGTTTATTGTTAATTATTTGAATTGGCAAGAGAAAGTTGTGTGAATGTTTCACGCGAGATTTTTAATTTTTCCGGAGAAGGATCACCGGATCACCGCTCATCTGGGAGGTATTTCATACCCCCTTAATCCCCCCCGCCCGCAAACTTGCACTACATCCACCACTGTTCAGGTGTTATTATGTATTATTAAGTGTGCAGTAAGTAACACTAAACATTAATACTGTTCTACAGTGATCAGATCATCTTGACCTTGGCGTATCCACACCTGGCCCACACCTTCGTTAAAAAGAAACCACCCATATTATAACTCTATTATTTTTATTATTCAATGTACTGTTACCGAACTAATTTTTATTATTTCGATGCTCATTATACCTGCCTAACTACTCTCAAATATACAGAATAAAAAAAATATATAAATAAATAATACCTTTTATGTATTTTAAACATCAATTTTGTTACGAAGGTCAGAGTTGAGTGTTTTTGATGCGTTCCTCATGATTAACGTCCCTTTACTTCCTTGGAAATCGTGTGTGATTTCACACAAACGATCTGTTATGAAGTCATATCCTGTACAGTTTTGTAGTCAGTAATTCTAACCGCGTAGTAAAATAAAATACGTACCGACAAACAGCAGTATATTTCTCATGGATTTATTTTTTTATTTATTTTTTAAAATTTATTTATTTAACGTCGCATCAACAACGGTCATTAGCGACGATGTTGGGGTGTAACTATTGTACAATGGAGGATGAAATGATTTTTTTGTAACGTATGAAAATATGCCGTGCCTGAGTGGGATTCGAACCCAGGACCGCATGATGAGATGCGAGCTCGTTACCAACTGCGCCAATGCGGCCGGCTTTTTTATCTTCTTCAATCAGTTCGGTATTATTTACTGACAAGTAAGATATTAATGGTTTTATTTTTATCCAGTTTTAATGAGAAATTATAGATTTCTATTATAAAGTCTTTCTCTAGGCATATAAATCTGCACATTGATTGATTTAAATATTTTTATTTTCTCTTGCCTGTATGAATGTATAGGAAAGAAAGTATTTTTTTCATGTCGATTTAAAAAAATCGAGTTTTCACCGGATGATATAGGCCTACTGTACACGTTTTCAGACACCTGAACCCAAAAACCATGTTTTACCGAATAGCCTAGTCTGTGTGTGTGTGTGTGAATAGCCTAGTCTGTGTGTGTGTTTGTGTGTGTGTGCGCGCGCGCGTGTGTTTGTGCGTGTGTGTGAACAAAATATCTTAGGAACGGAATATTGTACGAAGTTCAAACTTGAGAAACTTAAGTTAAGTACCATAACAGGACTTGACACGAACATTTTCATCAAAATTAGTCAACCAGAAGTAGTAATTTATTCATGTGATTTTTCCTTTTTTTTGTCAGTTTATTTTTTCAAAAATGGCCGTTACGATATTTTTGAAAATCGTCTCATCTACTACATTTTTTACGCTGTACAAGATAAGATAAATGACATATCTGCTGAAATTCTTGGGGAGGGAAATTCTGGGTTCTCGTAGAAAAAAAATGGTTTTTAAGATTATTATTGCATCCTTAATATGCATTCTAGACCAAAAGTGTTTGAAATCAAAGTAGTTGAACATTTAAAACCTACAAATTTTGTTTCAAACCTTTTAGTACAATGCTCAGTTTAGAGTAAATTAGTGATTTTCTTTCTTTTTCAGCAAAATCGGTAAAAAATGGAGGTGTTAAGATTGCGGCCATAATATGAATTTTACGACAAAAGAGTATACAATCAAAGGTCTAGTAAATTAAAAAACCTGTAACATTTTTAACGTTTTTATCTACAGAGCCTAGTTTAGCGGCAAAGAGGGATTTTCCGCATTGTTAACCCAAACTGCGGTTGGTTTTCATTTTGCATAATTCACTCACGATTAAAATTAGGTTGTTTTCATTTTTTTTTTTTTTATTTAAAGTTGCATCAACAGATTGGCTATTATTGACTACGGTTGGTTACGAAACTGTAACGATGGATTTTGGCACGTAATAATTTCCAGATCCTAGCCGGGAATCTAAACCGGGACCTCCGCTTAGTAGGCTAGCGCGCTAACCAGTACGCCACGGAGACAGCAATTTTTCATTTTAGGTTGTTTGTTAATGATTAAATTTAGATTATATAGTTCATTATTTACCGTAGCAAGAGAAAGTCGTGTGAGTGTTTCACACCAAATTTTAATCACATTGTGTTATGAAAAGAATGTGAGTGAATAAAACGAAATAAAAATACTGACGATGAATTTTTTTTATTTATTTATTTATTTTTTTTGTTAAACATCCGACTGTTCTGCAATTACTGCTGATGCAGACGGTGAAGGATGAAATGATTTTTTTGTAACGTATGAAAACATGCCGTGCCTGAATGGGATTCGAACCCAAGACCGCATGATGAGAGACGAGCTCGTTATCAACTGACGATGAAGACGAAACCAAATACATACTGTATTTTAAAACGAATAGATTATCTTCATAGAGAAATAAATATAAATTGGAAGGTGGATCGTTTAATGTAAGTATAAATACAAATTGTTTATGGCCAAGGATCAAGGATCAAGGGCAAGGACTTCCTCTGAGATCAGATAACACTATTGTGTGACTATTCTTAATAAATTATTAAAGACGAACTGTCTGTCAAAAATATTTACAATACCAACCTACAGCATCAATATCGGCTTCGTTGATTAATTTCAGATGCCATTTAGAACATAAACAGCTGATTTTATAATCAACAAATTTAATAAGAAATCGGCCCGATTTTCTCGTGAATTTTAACACATTTATATTTTTCTTTCTTTTTTTTTTAATTCCTACACAAGCCGCGAGGGTTCTGAGAAATATTGCCTCGTCAATTTCTCCTTCCAGGGCACACGAGCGCGTCAAAATAACCACAACATCGATCAGTCCGTTGTTTGCCGCTCTGCAGAATAGGTCGTATTGGCATTGGAATTGCCGGCCGCATTGACGAAGTTGGTAAAGTGCTTGTCTCTCATCATGCATGTTTGGGTTCGAATCCCACTCAGGCACGGCAAATTTTTATACGTTACAAAAAATCATTTGATCCTTCACCGTCTGCATTAGCAGTAATTGCAAAAGAGTTAGACATTAAACCCCCCCCCCAAAATACAGAATAGGTCCTATTTGTCGGAGCGTGCTTGAAGCTCATTGATTAAAGAAAAGTTGTTTGCTCACTTTGTATATAATATAATAAAAAAATTGTACACAAAGGGCAGTGAAACCTAACGTATAAAAGGCAAACTTAACAGAAAAAATGATTTTTTTTTTTTTGGTTTAACGTCTGAATGTTCTGCAATTACTGCTAATTCAGACGGTAAAGGATGAAATGATTTTTGTAACGTATGAAAATATTCCGTGGCAGAATGAGATTCGAACCCAAGACCGCATGATGAGAGGCGAGCACGTTACAAACTACGCAAATGCAGTTGGTAAAATAAACAACCTAACTGGTGAAAATATTTATCAGAAATATGTTATTCTGTACGAAATGTAACACCCCCTCATCGCCGCCGACAACACATACGGCAAACAAAAGCGACAGGTTGGTAAAGGGTGTTAACAAAACATTAAAAGACAAGTTAAGGAAGCTAAAAACAAATACTCGGGTGATTCGCTGCACAAATGAAATAAATCTAAAGTAAAATGGTAAAAATTATTTAATTTTAAAAACCAGAAATAAATATAGAGTTAACAGCAAAATTAAACAATGTAATTCAACCTTAAATGACTGAATGTTTTAATACAAAATTAGGTCCAGACCAAATATTTTCTGTGGTAAATTTTATAAATATTTAGCCAACAATAAATTTTAAATAATATATATATATATATATATATATATATATATATATGTTCATGCAATGAACAACTGAACATAAAAATTAATGGCCAAATACTTTTATTTTAATCTTGGTTTAGCATGCTAGCAGCCTTTTTATAAACGTATTTCTTCATTATAATTCTTAGAAATACAAAAAATAAAAAAACAAATTAATATTTAACCTTTTCAATAAGGTGTAAAACAGCAGTAATATTACAAGATTTTAAAATGAAACTTTTAAATTTATCTTTAGAAAATTTTTAAGTAAAAATATAAGTACACAGATTCAAACTGGATTTTTAAATGAGAGTGAAATAAGAAATTATTATTATCATATTATGCAAATAAAGAATTTAAATTTAATTGTAAAAATGTTCCTGGTTGCTCATTTCAGCAAATGAATAAACATGAAACACTCTTTAAACAGGTTACTTGTAAATCATAAATTTTCCTTTTCAAAACATGTAGTCACTGAAATGGATCCAAATTCGGATGTGATCTTTTTCCAAAAAAGAAAATGCATCGGTCGCCACTAAACACTTTAGGTAGACGGACGAAATCCTCACATAATAAAATAAAAGATAAAACATACCCGTAGTTGTTAACACACTTTGAACTGTTACAAACACAAGTACCGATCTAGGTTAGAAGATCATTGATGAAAACCATCATCCAAATTAGATTCTGAATCACTCTGGGCATCAAATAACCAGGAAACACCGGACATCAAATTACAGGATACTGACTAGGTGAAAGTTTTGTCATGTTCGGGAATCGAACATCCATGTACTAAGCTGATTATGGATAATGATATGGTTATTGAACGGATGATTCCGTTCCCGGACTCGAACCCTGAAGCAAAAGATCGAGCGAGTGTTAATATTTAACAAAATAAGCAACGATCTTAAACAACAGCACACACTCATAAGTAATACAAAGTAATTGAATGAAATATAACAAGGTTATGAATTTAAAGAAAAGAGATTTTAACACGAGTTGCGATATACAATTATAAAGCCTTAAAAGATCTAGACAAATTTTAAATAAGCAATTACTATTGTAAAAACAATTTTCCAATTAGAAAACATTACATCGATTACAATAAAATAATCAAAAATCAAAATTAGTTTCAGATGGATCGAAATCGTATCCAGTAATCAGGAAAAGCAAGCACAAACACAGCGTAGCTTTCTTTTACAAAAACTTAATTTTAAACAACTCGTGATAAATTCCCAGCTCTCGGAATACTAAGAAAAGAAAATTAACTTACCATTTTATAAATGGGCAGAAGAAATTATTTAACTTTTTCAAAAGTTAGAAATTTAAAATAATACGTAATAAGAATTACTACATATTCATAGTACTGTCCTCACTGAAAATTCAACTTAGAGTGTCTAGTCATGCTTGAGAAGGGAGCTCGCCGCGAGGGCCGAACGCAGTTCGCCGTAAAAACGATAGAGCGCGCCACCAGACGGTGAGTTAAATTCACATTACCAGTAGAATCTAGTTATCGGCAATTAAAACGACCAGCAACGCCAGCAAAACCGAAACACAACGTAACAAACTGAAAGCAGTTGTTACAGAAAGGAAATCAGTTATCTTAGAAACCGATCGCAATTTTATTTTTTTATTAATTTTCCAACTAAACCTACAATGTAAATAAATATACCGTTTAAAATAGCAAATTTCAGAGAAATAAAAACGTGCTCGCCTCTCATCATGCCGTCCTGGGTTCGAATCCCACTCAGGCACGGCATATTTTCATACGTTACAAAAAACCATTTCATCCTCCATTGTAAACAGTAACACCCGAACGTCGTCGCTAATGACCGTTGTAGTTGACGCGACGTTAAAAAAATGAATTAAAAAAAAACTTACTAATTATAATTCTTTGTTTTGTTCTGAAGATCATGCAATTTTGTTAATGGCGGCAGCCCCGGTGGAAAAAGGGGTAGGCGCCATCAACAAAATTTTAAGTACAATTTTCAATTAACACAAATTGAGGAAGGCAATGTTCTAACTTTTAAATATTTTACCCGGATATTTTTTTCTTTCAAATGCCTTAATCGGTAAAAACAATCCCTCAAAGTATCGAAATGGTTCTACCGATTAAGACAACAATTTATAATTTTGTTTACATAATCACTTTTCCGCATGAGTAGTGTAAAAGTAGTGTAAAATCTTTGAATGATTTCAGTTACGCGTTCTAACTAGCAAATTGTTGTACCAACCTATTAACTGTTTTCTTATTAATTTTTATATTTTGAACAATTCAATTTGTGTGTTAATTAAAATAGTTCGTTGTTTTAGTATGTTTATTTCTGTTACGTTAGAAACTATTTTTCTTTTCGGTAACCATGGATATCAATAATAGTTTCCAAATAGTGAAAAAATTAAAAATTAAGTTAAAAATTAAAATTTTATTATTTTAAAATTTATTAAATTATTTATTTATTTATTTATTAAAAATTTAATAAAAAATAAACTGGTGTTATTGGTTTAACTGGTTTTTATTTATTTATTTTTTTTATTTTTTATTTAAAAAAATTTTTTTTTATTAAGTTAAAAATTAGGCAATCAGGTGTGCCTAGAGATCCTAGATTTCATAGACGTTCGGTGAATGAATTAAAAAATTTTAATTAACGTAATGCTAAAATTCCCGCCACCAAGAGCAGAACATAAATTTATTATGGTTTTTTTTTTGTTTTACGTCTGACTGTTGTGCAATTTCTGCTAATCAAGACGAAGGAGAATAATGATAATGAAAATGAGTGATGAAAAAAATGCCAGACCTGACTGGGAATCGAACCCGGTATCCCGGTGTAAAAGTCAGTTGTCCCGGGTTCGATTCCCAGTCAGGTCTGGTATTTTTTCATCACTCATTTTCATCATCATCATTCTCCACCGATATTTATCACCAATAAATTTTGTGACAATATCTAAAAAGAAGAGAGTGTTAGAGAATTTTTGAGAACGACCGAGATTTAAAAGGTGTTAAATGTTAATAATAAAAATAGGATTTCTAATAAATAGAAATATAACGCACAAATGGTTATGTATAATAGGTCAGCATATTGTTGTGCGGCCACCTGAAGGAGCCGGGTATTTATTTAAATAATTGGCTCTTTTTGTATGGCCAATGCCAATGCGACCTATTCTGTAGAGCGGCAGAGAACGGACTGATCGATGTCGCGGGTATGTTTTGTTTTCTATTCAGTTATAATGAGTTGTTTACGTTTTGTACACACTTGTATTTTTATTATTATATCGAGAATCTCTGTCCTTCTCGTGAGGGGGTACGGCCCTGACCACGCAGACCGTACCCATAAAACCGCGGCTTAGGCTACCCTATCCAAGCCTGCATAGCAGTAGCTTCCTTGGCAATGGGGGACGGCCGTGAACGCCAATGTGTGCTATTCGTAGTGCACGGTGGTGTGTAGTACATCCATGTGTGGGAGAGCTTGTGGAAGCTCGACGGCGACCCATCCAACGTTTACACGGGTACTGAGGGGAGTGTGGCGCCCCGTGGACGGATCCGTGCACACTCAGTAGGAGTAGGACTCTCAGGAGCTGTGGTGGAAGCTGGGTAGCACTTCAAAGCCACTAAGCTGCTTAAATTCCTCCGGAATGGGCGTAGTCGGTCGAGAGGTGTTCCGGAAACGGATAGGTGCGTACGAGTGTCCTCGTGAGGTTTAAGCTACCTTATCCTAGCCTGCTTTCTAGGTAACGGGCGCTGGGTGTAGCACCTCCGTCTGCTATTCGTAGTACATCCATGTGTGGTAGAGCCACGTGGAAAGCTTTTAGTGGCGTAACGAGCTCGACGGCGACTCGTCCAACGTTTACACGAGTACTGAGGGGAGTGGGGCGCCCTGCGGACGTGACCGTGCCCACTCGGTAGGAGTAGGACTCTCAGGGGTTGGGGTTTCCTGGATAGCTCTCCGGAGCCACTATGCTGCTTAAATTCCACTCGGAATGGGCGTGGCTGGCCGAGGGGTGTCCGGCAACCGATAGGAAAGTACGCATGTCCTTCTCGTGGCCATATAAAATTATGATTATATATCTACATCTACATTAGTAGATGTAGATTATAGATCTGACACCCAACAGTGCACGTTACAACTTATTGTTTTCATTTGACATTTTTTTAAAAATTTATTTGTTTAACGTCGCATCAACTGCAACGGTCATTAACGACGACGTTGGGGTGTAACTGTGTACAATGGAGGATGAAACGATTTTTGTAACGTATGAAAATATGCCGTGCCTGAGTGGAATTCGAACCCAGGACCGCATGATGAGAGGCGAGCACGTTACAAACTGCGCCAATGCGGCCGGCCCATTTGACATTGTTTACTCATGATTTAACATAGGTTATATTGTTTTTGAATGCATTGGCAAAATAAAGTCGTGTGAGAGTTTCACACGAGATTTTTAAAATTAATTTAATCGTGGCTGAGGTTTCTAGTAGATTGACCGATAAAAACAAGGAAGGAATGTTCTTGTAACGTCAGTGCGGATTCATGTTATTTAGGATGCGACAAATAATGCAATCGGTGAATTACCATTATAAATAGTCTGTTAGTAGGCATACACTAGCACTAGCAACATGGCCGGGATGATTGAGTCGCCCGTATATTAAATTTAGTTAAAATGGACAATGTAGGCTATAGTAAGCAATTATTACGTGAGCTTAACACTTGTGTCTACGCGTAAATACTTAAATACTTTCTCTAATGAGTAGGTTACTTACTAGTACTAGGCAGACACATTGTAACATTACATAAATAAACAATAATATATTAAATAACTTTGGTTAACAAACTGCCATTTTAATTTTGTTTGTTTATTTATTTGTTGTAGTGATTTAAGCAGCGCCGAATCAAGAAGGCACCCGGCCAATATTTAAAAAAAAGGAATTTATACAGAGTGTATCAAAATCTAGAGCTGTCAAAAGTTAACGGATACCGCTAATTTTTACATTATTCGGTTTTGCCATTACACATTTTTTGGCCGGTCCGTTGGCGTAGTGGCTAGCGCAACTGGCTTCTACGCCGGGGTCCAGGGTTCGATTCCCGGTCAGTTCTGGCATTTTTTCATCACTAATTTTCATTAAAATCATTATCCACCGTCTGGATTAGCAGAAATTGCAGAACAGTCAGACGTAAAACAAAAAAACAAAATACACTTGCTAGGACTTTTATTTTTACTTTTATTTATTTTCTTTTAACCCAAAGGGGAGAGTAGGCTATGTGTATTAAAATATTTTTTTAGTTTTGAGATATTTTTAATTTAATTTTTTTTTGTTACAAAATTTTAGTTTTGAGATATTTTTAATTTTTATTTATTTTCTTTTGATACAAAGGGGGGAGTATGTGTAAAAATAGTTTTAGTTTTGAGATATTTTTAATTTTTTTAAATTTTCTTTTGATAGAAAGGGGGGGAGTTTGTGTAATAAAATAATATTAGTTTTGAGATATTTTTAATATTTGTTATTATGTTTTAACCCAAAGGGGGGAGTATGTGTATTAAAGCATCATCCACATACGCGCACGTCCGTGGCTGATTGACAAAAAGTCAACTGGAATCGATGGAACGGAGTGTGACAGCGAAGGGGCAACCTCACACCCGACCTTGGCTGTTATTGGCTAGATCTCATCCGCAATCTTACAGTACTTCTATTCTCTTCTTCTTCTTCAGGTGCCTTCTACTTTACGGAGGTTGGCTATCATCATGGTTAGTCGTACTGGTTTTAATGTCTACTGCTGCTCTGAAAAGGTCATGCGACGAGCAGTTAAACGCTTCTCTCAGGTTTCTTAACCAGGATATTCTTCTGCGTCCCACCAAGCGTTTACCAACGATTTTTCCTTGAATTATGAGATGCAGAATCTCGTATTTAGGCCCCCTCATGATGTGTCCAAGGTATGTCAGTTTCCTTATGTTTATGCTTTGCAGGATTTCCAGCCCTTCCCCCATTCTATTAAGTACTTCTATATTTGTGACCCTGTCCGTCCACGGTAATCCAAGTATTCTCTGGTAGGTCCATATTTCAAACGCTTGTAGTCGGGTCTCACATTCTTTGGTGAGTGTCCACGCCTCTACGCCATACAAGAGGATGGGAAAGACGTAGCACTTCAAGAGGCGGGTCCTGGTTTCGAGGCTCAGGCGCGGGCCGATAGAAGAGGACTCATTTTTAGGAATGCTGCCCTGGCTTTTTCAATTCTGATCTTTATTTCTGGCAGGTGGCTTGCACTGCAGTTGACTCGGGTTCCCAGATAGTTATAGGCTTCCACTTGTTCGATTCTGTCTTCTCCGCAAAAATTTGTTCTTGTGGATTGTCTCGTTTAGTAATGACCATGTCTTTTGTCTTCTTAGCGTTTAATGTGAGCCCATACTCTTCACTGGCTTTAATTATGTTGTTCAGCATTCTTTGCAGGCCTTCTATGCTTTCGGCGAGCAGTACCGTGTCGTCTGTGTATCGCAGATTGTTTATAGGGGTACCATTTATGACAATGCCCGCTGTTCCTCCTTCTAGAGTTTTTGCTATGATCCTTTCAGAGTACAAGTTAAACAGAAGCGGTGAGAGAATACAACCTCGGCGGACCCAACGTTTTATTTTAAGCTCTCTGCTGATTTTTGATTGGACTCGTACTTCCGCCTTTTGTTGGAAATATAAGTTTTTAATTATTTGTATGTCTCTGGTGTCAATATTCTCTTCTTTCAGGATGTTTATCAGCAGGCCGTGACGCACTTTGTCGGACGCCTTTGTGTAATCGATGAAGTATGCATACACGTTTGACTTTGATTTACGTCTAAACAGCGCTGGATCATAACATTGTAAGCAAAAAGTGCCTCTCTTGTTACAAAACCATTCTAAACCCAAACTGCGTGTTAGATATGTTTACTTCAAGTTTTTTGTTGATTCTTTCATAAATTTACTTTCAGAAATACTATGAGAGTGTGACTAATAAGACTGATCTTGCGGTGGTCTTCCCATTTCTTTGCGTTTTACTTCTATTATAGAGGTTTACACCAGCCTCTCGGCTGATCACCTAAACAACAACACCAATTCAGTAATACAGTGAAAACAAATCTCCAAATTTTTACTTTCTCTTGCCTATATGAATATATAGGAAGGAAATTATTGTTTTCATGTCGATTTTAACAAATACACACTTCACCGGATCTACACGTTTTCAGACCCCCTGAACCCAAAAAACATGTTTTTAGCGATTGGTCTGTGTGTGTGTGTGTGTGTGTGTGTGTGTGTGTGTGTGTGTGTGTGTGTGAACAGAATATCTCAAGAACGGAATATCGTACGATCTTAAAACTTAAGTGACATATCACTACCGGACCCGACACGAACATTTTCATCAAAATCGGTCAACCAGAAGTAGTATTAGTTTATTCATGTAATTTTTCACTTTTTTGCGATTTTCTCAAAAACTGATCCTACGATATTTTTAAAAATCGCCTGGTTTATTAAATTTTTTATGCTTTACAAGATAGGGTAGGCGCCATGTTTGCTGAAATTCTAGGTGAGGCTGTTTTCACGTAAAAAAATTATTTTTTTAAGATTGCGGCTTTATTGTGCATTTTACCGCAAAATTTATATAATTAAAGTTGTAGAGAATTTAAAATTCTACAACTTTTATTTGAAACAATTTTTTTGTATATGCTTAGTTTAGCGGTAATTAGCGATTTTCTGTTTTTTTCTCACGAAAACGTGTGAAAAATCTATTTTTTAAAGATTTCAGCCTTAGTATGCATTTTACGACAAAAGTGAATATATAATCAAATTTATAGGAAATTAAACGATCTACAAACTTTTATATAAAGCATTTTTTTGTATAGTGCGTAGTTTAGCGTATAAAAGCGTTTTCCCGTATTTTTAAGCCAAACAGGTTGATATTTATTTTGCGTCTTTCAAATATGATTAAAATTAGTTTATGTTTATTGAGGTTAGCTTTTTGTTTATTTCTAATGTTTTATTACTAATGTTAGGTTTATTGTTAATTATTTGCATTGGCAAGAGAAAGTTGTGTGAGTGTTTCACACCAGATTTTTAATGTTCCGATAAACGGACTGGACATTCTAACTGCAACAGAAGAGTAGATTCATTCATTCATTAAAATTATTCCACCGGAAGATTAAACGAACAAAGAATACGGGTAGCGTACGTCATTTTATAATAAACCGTTGCAGTGTCACCGGAAGTAGGTCTACTAAGAGATAATAAAGTTAGCGTTGACACAGTAGGCCTACTTTCACACCAAAATTGATTCAGTTAGGCTTAATGAACACATTTGTATGAATTATAAGAATACATGACAAAGTGAGAGGGAAGCTTTTAGACTCCTTCCTAGCTGATATGATTGCAACCATTTAAAATAAAACTATTGTTAATTTTATACAAGAAAGACGCCTTTTACTTTCGCAGTGGCTATTTATCTAAGCTTATCCGAAAAGGTAGAGTGTTATTTTAATTGCACTCTATCTGTTTGGTCCAGGGCTAAAAAAATATTTCTGTTTCTTATCACATAGTCAGCCACTTATATGACTGAACTATTTAAGAACAGAAGAGATAGAGGTGTAAAAGACACTAGTCAGAGTTATCTCCTCTGAGAGTAATGAATTTCACTATGCAGCCAGACCCTGTGGTGATTGAAGTGAAGGTGTCATTTGCAGGATGGAAGGTGAGTGCTTTTCGGAGGTCCTGGCATGCTGATAAGCATACTCTTTCAACTCAGTGAGGAAGGCAATGGTAAACCACCTTACTCCTCGTTTTTACTTAGTAAAACCTCTCGAGGTTCAAACCAGCCTTTCGGCTGTTGACCTAAACAATATCCGGAGAGAGTGACTATTAAGATCGCGAAAATTTTTCATAAACTAGACCTACATAATTTAACCTTTTGAAGCCAAAAATTTTATTTTCAGGGAGATAAAATCGTTTCTCTTTTCCCCTCCCTATCTCTCTGTGTTCATTAATTACCAATTCATTCATAAAATGTTTGTTACCTTAACTAACTAACTTACTCGCTTCAACGAGCGTGTCATCTAATAATTCTTACGCAAAATTACACAAATTACTTCAGCGTTTGCTTAGAAATTTATGTTTTTAAATAAAAAAACTGTTTAGAAAGAAACGCTTATAAAGGTGGGCTACTGTAAAAATGTTTCATCGATCCAATATTTTTTTTTTCAAAATAACATTATTTGCAATCAGTTTTTTAAAAATAAACTATAAGCAAATCTTTTGAATTTACAAATCACAAGTTGAGGCCTCATTAACCTGAGTACCTCTCATTGTATCAATTATTCATGTGTTCAAAGAGAAAATTACTATGTACAAAGATATTTACATTTTACAATATAGAATACTTTTCACTAAAATTTTATATACATTTAAACTCTTTCAGACAAGTCCAAAACATGGTAACGTTTCAGGCGCCTAACTTCTTCTGCATTATTTAGAAGATTTATGGCTAATTCGTTTTCGTGGCTTTCAAGTCTTGCCTGATATTTTCTATTAAAACGCCTGACCTCGTCCATTACATCAGGAAGGTTGCAATAATGTTTTATTTCTGCATTCCTTGCAAACCATGGTGCCCTTGTTATAGCCCGAAGAACCTTATTTTGGAACCTTTGAATTATCTCTATGTTACTTCTGTTGGTAGTTTCCCAAAGTTGAACGCCGTACAACCAGACTGGTTTTAGTAACATTTTGTAAAGCAGCAACTTATTCTCAAGAGAGAGAGTGAAGAGTTCCCACCAATCAGCCAGTACATCCTTTTGTATTTCAGATTTAATTCGTTTCTCTTCATTCTCACATGGGTTTTCCAAGTAAACCGCCTGTCAAGATGCATACCCAGGTACTTCCAATATTTAAAAAAAATAAATACAGTGTCACCGGATGGCGACCTTAAGTGGCTAATCTTATCTGTTTGGTGGCCCTAAAAAGGGCCATTTATGTGTGTGTTCGCCGGGGCGGACAGAGGTGTTTGATGGCTCTGAAAAGGGCCGGTGTAAACCTTAATGAATTGGTCCTGAGAAGGACCGTTGTGCCGATCTCGAAAGAGACCGGTGTAGGCAGCGCGTGGCTGCGACGAGAGCCGTGGCTCAGGTTGATGGCCCTGAGAAGGGCCGGTTAAAACCTTATTAAATTGGTCCTGAGAACGACCGTTGTGCTGGTCTCGAAGGAGACCGGTGTAAGCAGCGCGTGGCTGCGACGAGAGCCGTGGCTCAGGTTGATGGCCCTGAGAAGGGCCGGTTAAAACCTTATTAAATTGGTCCTGAGAAGGACCGTTGTGCTGGTCTCGAAGGAGACCGGTGTAAGCAGCGCGTGGCTGCGACGAGAGCCGTGGCTCAGGTTGATGGCCCTGAGAAGGGCCGGTTAAAACCTTATTAAATTGGTCCTGAGAAGGACCGTTGTGCTGATCTCGAAGGAGACCAGCGTAGGCAGCGCGTGGCTGCGACTGCTGTGGCGGCGGCGGCTGCTGCATTGCTGGCTGCTGCAAGTCCCAGAGCATGTTCCTTCTTTATCTCGTGGATGTACTAGGTTGATCGTCGGAGATGTAGAGCGTAATGACAAGCGGCTCAGTGTACTTCGCTTTTATAGCTACTGAGAGCGCTGTGGTAGGGGGTGGTGAGTCGCTCGGCCTTGGCAACAAAGCCCTCTATCGGAAGGCAGCCGAAAGGTTTGTCGCTTCGCCGCCAAAGGACCCATCGCGCCGACAAAGGCCGGCAACACAGTAAATGATTAAACAGAAGGGGTGTCGGTGACAACAGATTTTTTAATAAGCAGAGAGAGAACCATTTTTTGTAGCCCTGAAACTAGCAGATCGAGTGCAAATAATGTAACACTCCATCTGTCTGTTATGGGCTAGTTCAATATTTATCAAACTTAAATTATTTAACCGTGGTTGCGCCTTTCCATTTAGTAACTTTTTATCATTTTGCCAATTAAAATTTGTTAATTCATTCACCAAACGACTATGATCTCTAGGCACAATTGATTCGCCTTTGTTTTCACTATTTCGTATAGTCACTTGAGTCACGAGTTTGCCCTTGTTTGCAAAAAGGGGTAAAGGGGGAAAATCATCAGTGCGCATGCGCGACTGCTTTAATTTCAGTACAACAAACATAACAACTTATATCATATCCAGAGCATATACAGTATATCGCTAAACCTTTTGTTGATTAACTGTACGAATTTAACTGTTTGTTACCGTAAACAGAAAAGTCGGTTTCTCGAAAACGTAGTCGAACTATTCACAGTGCTGAACGTAATCTAATATCCGATGTAATAAAATGTTATGAAGTTGAAGCTAAATAAAAATGCCTATACGTGCCTCTTAACAAAAGCCATGAGCTAGCGGCTAACTACTGTGATGTTTATCTTTCCACAATTCGAAAAATAAAGTAGGAAACTAAGGATATGAAGAAGCTATTCTTTAACAGTTTTGTTGACATCTGGTAATAAAAAGAAAACGGTTAGGTAGACACAAAGAGACTAGTAATGAAAACGCCGGTGAAAGCAATAGTAAAGAAGGCGATTCATTCGTAATTACAGTAAATCAAACACTTCTAGTCATTTAATTAAGCTACAGGCAATATTACAGGTCCATTTATTTCCTACAAGGTTTATGAAGAAAACATTTTCTCGGAATAAATTACAGCTTAAAAAATTTATGTAGAAACTGCATGGTAGTGAAATGTACAAGGAGTGTCTCACTGTTTTTTTTTTTTTTTTTTTTTTTTTTTTTTGCGCCCTGGAGACTCCAGGAGGAGTATAGGACATGTCGTCAGATATAACACCTGAAATACATATAAGAATCACACAATGTATCACTACTATCAAGAAAGAAATTCTTGTACGCTATAAAAAGTTTCACTGATCAAGTAATTTTTCAGATTTTTTTTAAAGGACTTCAAATCCTCACAAAACTTTAAAGATTGGGGTAATTTATTCATGAATTTTCTCCCTGCATAAGTAGGTTTTTATTCAAACAATTTTGTGGAGTGATTAGCCACATAATAATTATTCCTGTTTCTCGTGTTATGATTGTGAACATTGAAATTCTGCATAAAATTATTTTGCCTAACATACATAATCACTTCAAAAAAAGTTGAAGTTGGCAGCACTGTAAATATTACAATTCCCATCCTACAGCCCACACATACGCAAAAGGTAATCTCGTGACTTCAATATCTACGATTCATATCCATGGCTACCGAAGAAAGAAAAATAGTTTCTAACGTAACAGATATAAGCATACAAAAGCAAGAAACTATTTTAATTAACACATACATATTGAATTGATCAAACTATAAAAATACATGAGAAAACAGTTTATCTTACATGATTTGATAATAGGTTCGCACAACATTTTGATAGTTACAACGCGTGATTGAAATCATTCACAGATTGAAATAAACGTTCACACTACTCATCCGGAAGAATGATAAATATATGTAAACAAAATATAAATTATTGTCTTGATCAGAAGTGGCATTGTGATCGTTTGAGGCATTATCATTATCAATTAAGGAAATTGAAAGAAAGAAACATTCGGGTGAAATATTTAAAAGTTAGAACATTGCCTTCCTCCACTGGTATAATTGAAATAGTACTTAAAATTTTGTTGATGGCGCCTACCCCTTTTATTCGCCGGGGCTGCCGCTACTAACAAAATTGCATGACCTTCAGGACATTGTTGTTGTTTAGGTCAACAGAAGAAAGGCTGGTTTGAACCTCTAGAGGTTTTACTAAGTAAAAACGAGGAGTAAGGTGGTTTACCATTGCCTTCCTCACTGAATTGAAAGAGTATGCTTATCAGCATGCCAGGACCTCCGAAAAGCACTCACTTTCCATCCTGCAAATGACACTTTCACTTCATTCACCACAGGGTCTGGTTGCATAGTGAAATTCATTACTCTCAGAGGAGATAACTCTGACTAGTGTCACAGTACACTCTATCTCTTCTGTTCTTAAATAGTTCAGTCATATAAGTGGCTGACTATGTGATAAGAAACAGAAATATTTTTTTAGCCCTGGACCAAACAGAATAGAGTGCAATTAAAATAACACTCCGCCTGCCCGTTTTGGGCATCTTCAGGACATACAAACAGAGAATCTTAGTAAAGCCTCTAGAGGTTCAAACCAGCCTTTCGGGTGACCACCTAAACAACAACACAATTTATTGGTACATATTCTACCTGCATAGTAGGTTTTTGTTTAAAAGATTTAGTCTTGTGATTCTGCCCATGACGGACAGGTGGAGTGTCAAATTATTTACACTCAATCTGTTCATTGCAGGGCTAAAATAAATAGTTCTGTTTCTTATCACATGGTCAGCCAATTAAATGACTGAATCATTTAAGAACAGAAGAGGTAGAGGTGCAAAAGACACTAATCAGAGTTATCTCCTCTGAAAGTAATGAATTTCATTATACAGCCAGACCCTGTGGTGAATGAAGTGAAGGTGTCGTTTGCAGAGTGGAAAATATGTGCTTTTCAGAGGGCCCGGCATGCTGATAAGCGTACTTTTCCACTCAGTGAGGAAGGCAACGGTAAACCACCTCACTCCTCGGTTTACTTAGTAAAACCTCTACAGGTTCAAACCAGCCTTTTGGCTGATGACCTAAACAACAACAACTTGTGATTAGCAACATAACAATCAATCTGTTATTCGTGTTGTGACTGAGATAAATTTAGAGTAGGCAAATGCATACCTACTGTCGGTTTCATAATCATAGACACCCGAGTTTAAAGCCTTGCATCTCCAAAACTATGAAAATGATTTCAACATATTTTACAACAAAATTTAGTTCATTTTATTCTGCGTTGACCCATAATAGTCTTTTATTTTTAATGTTGTTAAAAAATTGCCATATTGAAGTCGGAAGACAAAAAGACCCGGTTTTTTTTTCTACCGCAACAAATTTCATGCGTTTAGTTGGGGAATAATTCGATAATTATTTAACCACAAATTTTGAAATTTTAACACAAAATAGACAATTATTTGCCCATAACAGACAGGTGGAGTGTCAAATTAATTACACTCAATCTGTTAGTTGCAGGGCTAAAATAAATAGTTCTGTTTCTTATCAGATGGTCAGCCAATTAAATGACTGAATCATTTAAGAACAGAAGAGGTAGAGGTGTAAAAGACACTAATCAGAGTTATCTCCTCTGAAAGTAATGGATTTCATTATACAGCCAGACCCTGTGGTGAATGAAGTGAAAGTGTCTTTTGCAGAGTGGAAAATATATGCTTTTCAGAGGGCCCGGCATGCTGATAAGTGTACTTTTCCACTCAGTGAGGAAGGCAATGGTAAACCACCTCACTCCTCGATTTACTTAGTAAAACCTCTACAGGTTCAAACCAGCCTTTCGGCTGATGACCTAAACAACAACAGACAATTATATTCTTACAGCGTGTACGAAATTTCAAATTCGTACGGTATTCAAATGGCAAACTTTCGTTTTATTCAGCGTTAAAAACTTAGTACAGATATGTTAATAACATGAAATATCGATCGGCCAATGTTGTGGCAGAATTTTTAAAATTTTTAAAAATAGATTGGGTAATGCGGGGGCGGGCAATACTATCCACGATGAAGGTTGTGTACGTGACATCCTGTCGGACTGTCTACCTGAATTGACAGACTGCATTGTCAATTATTCAGGTAGATAGTCAGATTCAGGCAACATGGGTAGTAGCGCCCACCCCCCGCATTACCCAGTCTATTTTTCAAAAATTTAAAAATTCTACCACAACATTGGCCAATCAATATTTCATGTTATTAACATATTTGTTCAAAGTTTTTAACGCTGAATAAAACGATAGTTTGCACGTGCCGAACGATCGAGCGGTTACCGAGATAACAAGGGTTCAGAATATTGTTAATAAATCAAAATTTAAATAACGTACGAATTTGAAATTTCGTGCAGGCTGTAAGAATACAATTTTCTATACTGTGTTAAAATTTCAAAATTTTCGGTCAAATAGTTATTGAATTACACTTCTCTAAACGCATGAAATTTGTTACGGTAGCAAAAAAACCGGGTCTTTTGTCTTTCAATCTCGATTTGGCAATTTTTAAACGACATTAAAAATATACGAGTATTAAGGTCAACGCGGAATAAAATGAGCTAAATTTTGATGTAAAATATGTTAAAATCCGACACATCGTTTTGGAGATGCAAGGCTTTAAACTCAGGTGTCTATGATATGAAACCGATAGTAGTTTACAGTTAATCCGCCACTGTATCTATCACTCTGTATCCGAGAAATGTAAAAACAATGTTGTTTAAGTCAACAGCCTAAAGAGTGGTTTGAACCTCTAGAGGTTTTACTAAGTAAAACGAGAAGTGAGGTGGTTTACAATTGCCACAACTCACTGAGTTGACAGAGTATGCTTATCAGCATGCCAGGCCCTCCGAAAAGCACTTACTTTTCACCCTACAAATGACACCTTCACTTCATTTACTACAGGGTCTGGCTTTAGAGTGGAATTTATTACTTTTAGAGGAGATGACTCTGATCAGTTTCTTTTACACCTCTACCTCTTCTAATCTTAAAAAGTTCAGTCGTATAATTGGCTGACTACGTGATAAGAAATAGAACTATTTTTGTAGCCCTGTAAACTGCAGCTCGAGTGCAATTAATTTAACTATCCACCTGCCCGTTATGGGCACAAAATTAGGTCATGTTTTTCATTTCACATTGTTTACCAACGATTCAATAGAGGTTATTATGTTTTATCATTTACGTTGGCAAAAAAAGTCGTGCGAGTGTTTACACCAGATATTTCTATTTTGTACTACTGCTACATTATAGTAGGTATTTTCTTTAGTTAAAATACCTAACAATAAAATATCTAAAAATAAAATACCGAAAAATACCTAAAATACCTTAGTTAAAATACCTAAAAATAAAAGTAAAATATCAGGAAATTTTTATTTTTACCTTTCGTTTTAATCAGCAGTCGCTTTCCTAAACGGCCTCAACGCCCCAAATTTTCTGTGGGCTTGTAAAAACAATATAATAAACAATTTTATTTTATTTTTTATTTTTTTATTCCTAATGTGTTTATACGTTGCAATCTGTTCAATTTAGAACAATAAACAACCCTTTTTTTGGTTTAACATCCGACTGTTGTGCAATAACTGCTAATGCAGGCGGTGAAAGATGAAATGATTTTTGTAACGTATAAAAATATGCCGTGCCTGAATGGGATTCAAACCCAAGACCACATGATGAGAAGCGAGCACGTTACCAACTATGCCAATGCGGCCGGTAAGCAACCCCATGACCCAATGAGATGAGGATGATATGTATGACAAGTAAATGAGGTGTAGTCTTGTTCAGACTCAGGTTGACCATTCCTGAGAGAGTATGGTTAATTAAAACCCAATCATCAAAGTACACCGGTAACCACTGTCTTGTATTCAAATCCATATAAAAGTAAAACTAACTTTACTATGATTTGAACCAGGAACCTTCGTCTCCGAAAATCAGCTGTTAAACAGCTGACTAGCGGTGACGACGTTACCCCTAGACCAACCCGGTGGTTTAATAAACAATTAAGAGCATATTTTGTGTGTACCGACAGTACTGTGACAATATCGAAGAAGGGCATGGTTCGCGAAATTTCTAGTATTTCATTCATAAAATGGTAAAGAGTAGATAATAGAGTGAAAAAGTAACAATAGGGTGGCTATAAAGGGATGCCTATTCATAAAGGTTATTTAAAAGGACTGCGCTATTGTGTATGATAAGGTAGGGTCTTTTGTTGTACAACTATTTATGAAAGAGTCGGTTGATTACCTGTAACACCTTTATTATTCAATTATAACCTGTTTATACGTATTAAATAAGATTTCTCCAGAAAGAACTTTTGTATCAAATTTCGGTGTCTTTCGAGAGGATTCTTTGATTCACCCATGTAAATAGAGCCTCGAGTGCGGTCAGGGAGTTAGTATTCGTTTGATCTTTAACGAGTGTTTACTACGTGTGTTAGAAGGTAACTCCGTTAGAACAGGTCAACGAGGGGGTTTCCAAACCATTGTTATTCAGTCTTATTGTATTTGTGCATAGTGTATTCAGTTTTATTGTGAATGTGCATTCTATATAATTATTTGTAAGTAGTGTAATATAATAAACTTATTCACACACACAACAACACATACGTACATTCACAGGACAAACTGAATACGCTCACACATAACATAAACATACATCAGATGATTTACTACCGTCAGATGTGAAAGACAAAAAATAATAATAACAAAATTATTTTCCATTTTATTAAATGAAATGGATTGTTAACTCACTCTTTTTTAAATTCTTTAAAGAGTAAGGTGACGATTTACATCTTTTAAAAATAGAAAAACATTTTTATAATTGAAAACAATTTTACTGAACAGATAAAGATAGATATTTTTAGAGGATTGGTTGAAATAAAGATTTCAAGGACTTTTAATAGATTTTAAAGATTTTAAGGAACTTTTAACAATTTTAATAATCTTAAGAATTTTAGAATATTTACAAAAAAATCTTTTAATAAAGATCCTTGAATTATTGAATTTGGAAACTTTTCTTTATGAACTTCTGGGACAGTAGTATTAAGTAATTTATTGAGTTATTTACTGTATTACTTCACTGTTGTTGTTTAGGTCATCAGCCAAAAGGCTGGTTTGAACCTGTAGAGGTTTTACCAAGCAAAACAAGGAGTGAGGTGGTTTACCATGTAAACACCCCTATCGCCGCCGATAACACACACACGGCCACAAAAAAACAAGCGACAGGTCGGACGGGGTGTAGACAAAAAAATAAAATAAAAAAATTTAGGAAGCGGTAAACAAACACGGGGATCGTTGCATGAGTGAAAAATAAAATCATTCACAGTAGGTTGCAAAAATTTAATTAATAACAGAATAAGACTATCATATTATAAAGTATTAAACAGTAAATATTTCAATAACAAAATTTTAAATCGGTAAAGACCGAACATTAGCAACAAATCCAATAATTACAATATGGGTAATTCAAAATTAATAACTTTATAAGTTGTAAAATAATGCTTTTATACAAACTAATAATAGCATTTGTTTGTTGGCCAACATATGCATATATTGATTCGGTTTTCTAATGACTTAGCAACTATTATGTTTAATTTTCAGAAATACTACATAACTATTAAATAAATAATTTAGGATCATTATTGCTTTCGTATTGACGTTAAATAAAGCAGTAAAATTTAAGATTATTTAGATTTACCTAAGAATTTGAAAGAAAAACAAAACTAGAACTAAGCTAGTTATTTTAAATTTTAATATATGAAAAATTTTTTGTGTTACATTAGGTTGTGCAAACGAAAATATTTTAATTTTTTAACATTTAAATTAGTTAATTACTGATTATGAAACGACATGAAAATATATATATATATATATAAGGTAATGTCTCGGCAAAGATTTTCTTGTCCATTACTTGCAATTTATATTAAGGTTTCGACTACAGAATCTTTCATGCAAGATAATTAAACATTTCACCGATTAACTGTTGACCGGAACTGAGGATTTCACAAAAATATAAAAAAGATGATGGTCACATACCTCATGTTAATGACACATAAGTTGTAAAAAAAACACTCACGAATCCCACAGGTAATCTTATTCTCAAAATGGTAGACATAACAGTATTGGAAAAGCTCCAGACATTTGAAAATCCCATCAAGACACAGAATATTGGCGAATGATGAAAATCATATTCGAGAATCGAATATCCAAATGATGATCAGTAAACTGAAGGTAGTAGACATTGAAATTCTGGATTGCAGTTTTATTTTGGTTAGAACTTGTTACCTCGAACCCGGTACTCCAAACCATGCACTTGAACCGTGCACTCGAACCGTACACTCGAACTGTGTACTCGAACCCTGTAGCAAAGATCGGGCCAGTGTCAATAATTTATATAAAATAAACGATCTTAACATCAGCACAAGTCATAAGTTATACAATAAGATTTAGTAGTTTTTATGAATTAGGTTAAGTAACTTAAAGAAGTAAGAATTTCTACGAGCCGTAATACAATAAAATTAAAGGTACAAGACAAAATACAATTGAGCAATTACTATTGCAAAATGATCTTAATTAGAAAACATAATAACTTTTACAAATGAAATAATCGAAATTAAAATTTAGTTTTGTTGGATGTGACACGTATTCAGCAAACTGAAGCAAGCCCACACAGAGTAGCTTACTTTTACAAAAATATGATATTAAACAGCTCGTAGCAAAACTCACAACTTTTGGAATACAAAGAAAAATAAATAATCTTACCATTTCAAAGAATGGGCAGACGTTTTACTTTAGCCAAAAGTAATAAACTGATAAATTATTCACGTAAAATTACAACATTACGGTATCACTATACTCGGTGAAGCGACGACAAAGAGTGTAGCCAGGCAACTCATGTAGGCAGCTTGTCGCGAGGGGCAGAAGCAGTTCGTACGAGAAACGAAGAGCGCGCCACCGGACGGCAGACAGTTCTACATCACAAGCAAAACAGTTAAGGAAACCAACACAATAAATTACGCCGACAAAACCCTAAAACACGTAACAATCTGTAAACAGATGTTACAACCATTACCTTCCTCACTGAGTGGAAAAGTACGCTTATCAGCATGCCGGGCCCTCTGAAAAGCACATATTCCACTTTTTCCACTCTCCAAATGACACCTTCACTTTATTAACCACAGGGTCTGGCTGTATAATGAAATTCATTACTTTCAGAGGAGATAACTCTGATTAGTGTCTTTTACACTTCTACCTCTTCTGTTCTTAAATGATTCAGTCATTTAATTGGCTGACCATATGATAAGAAATATAACTATTTATTTTAGCCCTGCAACGAACAGAGTGAGTGTAAATAATTTGACACTCCACCTGTCCGTTATGGGCAGATTACTTCATTATAATTAGTTTATTATTTATTCTGTAAATCTTTTAGTGTAATAAATATGTACTTGTAATTGTAAACTTTAGTGTATTAATTATTTAATTACCTAGATCCCGAAAAGGACCTTAGCGATAAGTGTCACAGTACTTTATACACAATGTCTAGCCCATCACTGAACCTATTTCCGCTGTTATATCAAACATATTAAGCCTACAATAAAGAATACTTACAGTATATTGGTAGGTAATTTATTTCATTGCACATAATGCATTGGGAAAGAGTAGGCCTATGTTTAATAGACACGTGACCTATTTTCCTAGTAATTACTTTTTGCTGTACATCCAAGACCTACGTAACAATAAGCTTATCTCGTATTAGGCCTATTATGTTATTTCATTTATCTAAATACATTTATGTGATAATAAAACGGTTTATATGCCTTTTATGTTTTAGGTTTTGTTGCATTTATAAGAAAAAATGCAATAGTATCTTTTGACACGGTTAATTGAAATATCTATCAGGAAAATCCCCGAGGTTATTTTATGACTACTGCTAAACGTTGTTTGTTTTTTATTCGGTTTATAAATTTTATCTATCATGGAAATTTTTTGGTACTTTTACATTAACGGGGGGTCACTCTGATTTCAGTTATAGTCCAGCCTCTCTTAGTTTGCTCCTAATGTAAACAAATAATGACGTCACTGAGCATGCGCATTATATCAAAATGTGTACACGCTGATTAAATAGTAACTACAAAATACTTTCAAAAGTATTTAAATACAAAATACTTTTAAAAATATTATTATAAATGAAATTGTTAGGCCTACATCATATCATGACTGATGTTTTTAGTACTTTAAGTACTTATAATTAAAAAAATCTGGTGTGAAACACTCACACAACTTTCTCTTGCCAATGCAAATAATTAATAATAAACCTAACATTATTAATAAAATATTAGAAATAAACAAAAAACTAACCTCAAAAACATAACCTTATTTTAATCATGAGTGAATGACGCAAAATGACAATCGAACTCAGTTTGGCTTAAAAATACGGAAAATCACGCTTTCACGCTAAACTAGGCTCTGTAGAGAAAAATGCTCTAAACAAAAGTTGTAGATCTTTTAATTTTCTATAAATTTAATTATATACACTTTTGTCGTAAAATGCATACTAAGACCGAAATGTTAAAAAAATCGATTTTTCTCACGTTTTCGTGAGAAAAAAAACAGAAAATCGCAAATTACCGCTAAACTAAGCATTATACAAAAAAATGTTTGAAATAAAAGTTGTAGGTTTTTAAATTCTCTACAACTTATATTATATAACGTTT
Source organism: Catonia carolina (assembly GCA_035578175.1). Lineage (NCBI taxonomy): Eukaryota > Metazoa > Arthropoda > Insecta > Hemiptera > Achilidae > Catonia > Catonia carolina. The sequence continues at coordinate 5,460,707 of JAQMRL010000002.1, forward strand.
TGCGCTAAAATGCATATTAAAGCCGCAATCTTAAAAAGAAAATGTTTTTACGTAAAAACAGCCTCAAGCAGAATTTCAGCAAACACACACACACGCGCACACACACACACACACACACGGACCAATCGCTAAAAACATGTTTTTTGGGTTCAGGGGGTCTGAAAACGTATAGATCCGGTGAAAACTCGATTTCGAAAAATCGACATGAAAACAATACTTTCCTTCCTATATATTCATATAGGCAAGAGAAAGTAAAAATAGTTAACTTAATAGGAATACGACATCCGTAAAGTCGCAGACTCTAGCGTACACTCTGTAGTATAGGGTGATTCAAAAAGAGCGCCGGTTTTGATATATCAAATTAAGAGATTTATTTTATTGAAAAACTGAAAATAAATACATCAACAAGTTCATCTTACCTTCCGATTTCATGTATGAAAAATGATGTCATGCATGTGTCCTCCTCTACTGCGCTGGCACGCATCAACTCTGTCCATGAAATTGGATATTACTGCACGACAAGTTTCGACTATGTGGGACAAGTCTATGTGGGACAAGTTGTATGTGGGGTTTAGAAAACCCCACATACGGCAGTTCTGTTTATTACAAAACCGTTTAAGTGGAAGTGCTCCTCATCACTGAAAATTATTTTGTTTGCGAAGGTGTCATCATCCTGCCGTTTTCTCAATACCCAGTCAACAAACTGTCGTCTCTTCTGGTGGTCTGCCACTTTCAAATGTTGCGTCAACTGAATTTTATACGGGTGATATTGGAGATCGTACCGAAGAATTCTCCGTACAGAAGAACATCTTAAACCCAATTGTTGAGAACGGCGACGTATTGATTATGCTGGGCTAACAGCCACACTGTCACGAACCAACGCAACGTTCTGCTCAGTTCGGCCAGAACGACGACGTCCAGAACTTTTAAGGTCGACTGTTGAACCCGTCTCAAAAAACTTTTTCATGAGCCTGCGAACTGTTGATTCATTCGGTGCTTCATTACGTCCTAGAGTACCGCGAAGTCGCCTGACAGTAGCCGCATAACTCTCTCCACTCTGGTAAAATGTTTTGACGATTAACACTCGTTGCGCAATAGTAAACTTCTCCATGGTTAGACAGAGACTGCGAGAGTATTACACTGCGAACAAGAGAAACTACAACTGAATCGTCAATCGGAATGTTCTCCGAAATAGAAATGAGGTCAAACAATGTTGCCAACCGATAAACAAAAATTTACCAGCCGTTTAAAAACCGGCGCTCTTTTTGAATCACCCTATAGGTGGCTTTTGTTTGTTGGCAGTAGGAGCAAACTAAGAACGGCTCAACTGTAGAAATTCAATAACTGCACATGATGTACTTGCATTATAAGTTGATTATGGAGGAAGTCTCTGAGGGGAGACTGTACTTTGTATCCCGCCAATGTTAAATTTGCTATTTTTAGGTACATTTTTTATAGGATTGGTGAAAGATACAAAAATAAAACTTTACACACTTATAGTTGTAGAGCGGTTTTAGCTGCTGACATTTTTTCAATTTAATCTGTTGGACCATAAAGTTTTTAAAAGAATAACGAATAACATAAAATTTTTACAATTTTTTTCTACCGTTTTGCATATCACTAATTTTTTTAGCACCTGAGGAGGTAAAAACAATGTCGGTGAATGTGCATGCACATATTAATAAACTGGTAAACATTTCAGCCTGGTTGGTTAAATGGTTTTTGAGAAAAATGTACCTAAGTGTTAAAAATCTAAATTTACTGGAAAAGGCACAAATGAAAACAAAATGTACACAAACACGTTTAATTTTCCATCAACAGTTGGTTAGAAAGCTGCACCAACAGCGGAGAATATTAAAAATAGTGAAGCAGATATTTTAAAAAAACAGAATATTAAAAAAATTTAGAATTCGATATTTAAAAGTTAACATGTCGCCAAGAACAAATATTTTTCATATTTTTATAAAATTGTTCGTTTTTTTTGCACGAAAACGAACAATTTTATAAAAATATGAAAAATATTTGTTCTTGGCGACATGTTAATTTTTATGGTAAACCTGATAAAAACTTAATTACGAGGGTCATCGTAAAGTAAGGTCCGAATCGCGGTAACTAGCCACACGGCGAACGAACAGCGCAATGCGCATGCGCGATGACTCCCAGCATGCCTTGCGTACGAAACGATGCCATTTGCAGTAGTATCTTTGTTGTGTGCTGTTTACTGTGCATCTTTAAGATGTTTAAGACAATTAATCATCCCGCCGACTGCAAAATACAGTCAGTGATTCGTTTTTTGACAGCAAGGAACGTTTGTGCAGTAGATATTCATCGACAAATAAGTGAAGTGTATGGCCCTAATGCAATGAGTGACAGTAAAGTGCGCAAGCGGGTGAGAGCTTTCAAGGAGGGAAGGGACAATGTCCATGATGAACCGCGATCTGGCCGACCATCAGTGATCACGGAAGATTTGGTCAAAGCCATTGAAGAAAAGATTCGTGAAAATCGGCGATTCACAATTTCGTCATTAGCATTGGAATTCTTGAACGTGAGTAAGCGGTGAACGTGAGAACGGCGGTAAGCACTTCAACTCTGATGACGAGGTGAAAGAAGCTGTTCATGACTGGTTATATTCGCAGGCGGCAGAGTTCTACGACACTGGTATTCAAAAGCTTGTAGAACGTTATGACAAATGTTCAAATGGAAACTACGTAGAAAAATAGATTAAGACGTCAGGAATGAAATAAAACAAGGTTTTTGATCTAATCTGTTATGGTTAATTTTTTATACAAAAACGGACCTTACTTTACGAATGACCTCGTATTTTCATTAAAATAATTTTTTGTTGTAATTTAATGTTTTTGTGGTAGATCTAGGTCTAAACTCTTGAAAACATAAAAAATCAAAAATCAAAATTTTCAGTCGAACCATCATACAGTCTCCCCTGAATGGCACCCTGAATCGCGGTAAAGCGATCGTCTCCAGCTGTAAACCGCCACCGTAACTCGGCCAGGTTTGACTCCAAATGGTGTCTAATCGTCCCGCGATGTCTTTTTGTTGCCATTTAGCACTGCCCCACAACCGATCGATAGTCTGCGTGTGCGTTCCGCTTTCTGGATGAACGAAATTTTACATTCATGATTCACTTTAAGGGAACTGACTGTACAGTTGATGCAGTACAGACTGTACTTTGAATCACGCCAATGTTAAATCTGCTATTTTTAGGTACATTTTTTTATAGGATTGGTGAAAGATTGGCAAATGAAACTTCACACACTTTTAGTTGTCGTGTTTTTCTTTGCCGGCCGTATTGGTGTAGTTGGTAAGGTGCTCACCTCTCAACATGCGGTCTTGGGTTCGAATCCCATTCAGGCACGGGATATTTTCATAAGTTACAAAATATCATTTCATCCTTCATCGTCGCCGGCCGCGTTGGCGATGTTGGTAACGTGCTCGCCTCTCATCACGCGGTCTTGGGTTCGAATCCCACTCGGGCATGGCATTTTTTCATACGTTACAAAAATTCATTTCATCCTTCACCGTCTGCATTAGCAGCAATTTGCAAAACAGTCAGACGTTAAACCAAAAAAAAAAAAAAATCCTTCATCGTCTGCATTAGCAGTAATTGCAGAACAGTCGGACGTTAAACCAAAAAAAGCGTTTTTCTAAATTCTGATAATTTATCAATTTAATCTGCGAGCCCATAAAATTAAAAACAAATTAACGAATAACATAAAATATTTATAAATTTTTTTATACTTTTTTTGCATATTACTAATTTTTGGAGCATCTGGGGAAGTCATAGAAATGTCGGTATATGTGCATGTACAAGATAAATAACTGGCAAAGATTTCAGCCAGATAGGTTTAAGGGTTCCGAGAAAAATGTACCTAAATTTTTAAATCTAAATTTAGGGGAACAGCCAAAAAACAAAAAGAAACATATAAAAAGAGGAAATGTACACAAGTGAATTTCCCATCAACAGTTGGTTAGAAAGCTGAAAAAACAGCTGAGAATATTAAAAACAGTAACGCAGATATTTTAGAAAAAACTAAATACCCTTTGCTCTAAAACGATTGGTACAAATTTATGGTACTTGGTGAAATGATCATTTTTCTGGATATGCCAGCAAAAAATTTAATTTTTCATAAAAATAATTTTTTGAAGTAATTTAATGTTTTTCTGGTAGATAATTATAGGTCTGAACTATTTAAAAACATAAAAATCCGAAAATTAAAATTTTCAGTCAAAACCATCATACAGTTTCACCTTAAAGTGGTGAAAACCGACATTCTATTATGTGATAGTGCCGTACGAACGCCATGAGTGAACAAAATTATGGACCTTACGGCGGTATTGTTTACAATTACATTTGTGATTGTATTTAAGCTTCGGAGGGGAAATAGTTCCAGGAAATTTGTTTAGATTTTGTTTCCACACACACACACACACACACACACACACGCACGCACACACACACGCGCGCGCACACACGCACGCACGTACACACACACGCACGCAAGCACGCACAAACACACTCACACACACGCACACCAATAGCTAAAATTGTTTTTGGGTACAGGTGGGCTGTAAACTTTAATTTCCGGTGAAAACTCGATTTTGAAAAATCGACATGATAAAAATACTTTACTTCCCTGTATTCATATAGGGCAAGAAAAAAAATATATAAGTACAGTTGGGACACCTTCGTGGGTCAGTGTACAACGTTCCAAAATGGTTCGATTCCCGGATAAGTTGTGAAAAATAATTATTACACATTCACATCCACCTTTCATAAACTCGAAGTTGCCACTAATGACGAAGATAGTGAAGTAACTTTACGTTAGACCTTCGGGCCAGCCCAGTCAGTCAGTTGGCAGAAAGTCGCTATTATTTGTTAAGTAACACCGGTTGGGCAAGCGACTTTGTATGGTGACCAGTTGACAGCCATCCATGAACAAACTCTACTGGGGGTCCCTGTTCTCAAACTCATGCCTAATCCACGTCCAAAACAAACAAATACAGCAAAAAGCAGAGATCAAATTGGGTAGTTGTCAACAATGTACAGTTCCCAATAACAAATAAAAGCTAAAAAAAAACTTTACGTTAACGTAAATAAGTAAGCAAAGTTTAAGCTGTGTTTTAGGTAAAGACAAAAAGTTAATGTGATTCGGTTTAACATTTACTAAAATTGTGTACAATAAAAGAAATAAATGACAAACGTGTAAATGTGAGTGTGACAGATAATGAAGTCGAATAATCTTGGCTTAATGTCAAAGAGGCCTATTATTCTTAATGAACCTGAAGGAAAGATGACCTTACAAATCATTCATAATTTGTTTGTGCCATTGAAATCGGTGAGTCCATAATTGGAAATCCACTACTGGAATGTTCGTTAACGTGAATAACATTTACATTTATTTTAACTATAATTGCTCTTCATTATCTAGTACGGTAGTAAAGACATTATTTTTTGTAAAACGATTACTTACTCAAAAAAAAAACAACGTTATTTTAATTTTGTCAACGTAGCTGTACGAAGTAATACAAATATCTGACTCATTTATTTGTTTACGACCAATAATACCAGTCTCTTGAATCTTGAAATATCTGGTGCAAAACACTCACACAACTTTCTCTTGCCAATGCAAGTAATGAACAATATAGCCAGCCTAACATTTTGTAATAAAACATTAGATATAAACAGAATACTAACCTCAAAAAAATATAACCTAATTGAATGGCTCAAAAGAAAACCGTTACAACTAACAGAATTTACAAAAGTGAGGTTTCAGTGGCGTTCTATACCATGGGCGGGATTTGGCGGGAGTCATTGGGGGGGCAAATACCGGGGGGTCTGGGGGGTATGGAATACCCCCCAGCACAAGGGGGGGTCCGGGGGACCTCCCCCGGAAAATTTTGAGATTTTTATTGCCTTCAACTCAATTTTAGGGCTGTTTTTAGGCTAAATTAAAAAGTAAATTTTGTTGGGATTTTAACAAATTTCCCTCCACTTAAGCACACCCTACCTGATTAAATGCTTTATTGCACATACAAATTGATTGTGAAATATTCTTTAAGACGCCAAAATGTCAACTTCAAAATATTTTCCATGATAGCTAGACTAAAATTATTTTTTCGATACACTAACTTGGTTAAAAATGTATACCAGTAGAATATTGGGGGGGCAAGTGCCCCCCCTTGCCCCCCCGCAGATCCCGCCAATGTTCTATACGCTCTATAAATCCTCTATTTGATCATATAGTGCACGGGTTCTCAAACTTTTTAGGGCAAGACCCCCCCCCCCCCACCTTGATCTATTCTAAGCTCGCGTCCCCCTCATGTTAAGAGTTAGAAATTAAAACCAACTAAGCAAATGAATAAGTTTTTTATCATTTTTTCTGTGTTATTAAAACAGTTTTTTATTTTTCTAATTTTCTCGCGCCCCCCCCCCCTTATTATCCTTTGCGCCCCCCTTGGGGGTCGCGCCCCACGGTTTGAGAACCCCTGTTATAGTGTACTGTAACTAAAATCTCGGATATTCTTGAAACAAAATCGTCATACAGTGAAAAATCGTTATACAGCTAAGAATGAGATGGTATCTTTCACTTTCGGTAAAACTTTGTTTTTGTTACTTGCAACGTTTGTCCGTTGACCCATTCAATTTTAATCATGAGTGGATGAAGCAAAATGAAAACCAAACTTATTTTGCCTTAATAATACCGAAAATCTCTCTTTCACGTTAAACTAGTTTCTGAACAGAAAAGTGCTGATAATTTATAGATATTTTAATTTCCTATAAATTAGATTATATACCTCTTACAGATTTATATGAAAAAAAAATAACAGAACATCACTAATTATTACCGCTAAACTAAGCGTTATAAAAAAATTGAAATAAAAGTTGTAGGATTTTAAATTCTCTACAACTTTTATTATATACATTTTTGCGCTAAGCATATTAAAGCCGCAATCTTAAAAAACAATTTTTTTACGTGAAAACAGCCTCACCAAGAATTTCAGCAAACATGGCGTCTACCCTATCTTGTAGATCATAAAAAATTTAGTAAACCATGCGATTTAAAAAAATCGTAAGACCCGTTTTTGAGAAAATCGCAAAAAAGTGAAAAATAACACGAATAAACTACTACTTCCGGTTGACTGATTCTGATGAAAATGTTCGTGTCGGGTCCGGTAGTATTGTCTAATTTAAGTTTCAAGTTTCAAGTTTGTACGATGTTCCGTTCTTGAGATATTCTGTTCACACACACAGAGACCAATCGCTAAAAACATGTTTTTTGGGTTCAGGGGGTCTGAAAACGTGTAGAAAACTCGATTTCGAAAAGTCGACATCAAAACAATACTTTCCTTCCTATATTTTCATATAGGCAAGAGAAAGTAAAGAACTCTTGTACTGCTGTTAGATTGATAAAAAGTTAGTACAGTTTGCCGACATTAATTTAAAATTTGTTTTGAAAAGCAGAAAGAAAAAAATTTTATCTATTCAAAGCAATTTTTTACCTCATATTAAAAGTTTTGTTGTTTTTTTTTTAAATTTATCTTATTGAATAACGAAATTTTACTTTTTCTAATGTCAACAAATTACAAGGTCTGTACAATTTAAAGAGAATAATAACAATAATTATTATAATACTGCAATATTTTTTAAATACAGTTGAAATTTTGTTAAAGTTAATAGTTTTTACATCGGCTTGTTTTAAGTATTCAGTCTTTATTAAAATATTCTGTTTAAATATTACGTAAAAACTTTTATAAATTTAAATTTTCGATTTAAAAAAAAAGAATTAAGGAAATTTTTTCAAACAACCTTGATCTCCTTTCCAAACTTCCTTTATTACTATTATTTATTTCCTTTATTATTCTAGGACACCAGACCTCAGACTGATGTCTGGTTGTCCGGGTCCTCTGTAGTTGTCTTCCTCTGAGGTTGTCTATCCTCAGTTTCTCTCAAATGGACACTAGGCGTAGGCCTAGTGTCCATTTGAGAGAAACTCATTTGAGAGAATTCATGATGTGAAGCATCTACTTCCCATCATGCAAATGACACCTTCGCTTCATTCACCACAGCGTCTGGTTGTATAATGAAATTCTTTACTCTCAAAGGAGATAACTCTGACAACTATCGGTTTCATAATCATAGACACCCGAGTTTGAACCCTTGCATCTCCAAAACTATGAGTTGGATTTCAACATACTTTACATCAAAATTTACCTCATTTTATTTTGCGTTGACCCATAATAGTCCTATATTTTTAATGTTGTTTAAACATTACATATTGAGGTTGGAAGACAAAAAGACCCGGTATTTTTTGATACCGCAACAAATTTCATGCGTTTAGAGACGTGTAACTCGATAAATATTTGACCGGAAAGTTTGAAACTTTAACCAACATGGACAATTATATTCTTACAGCGTGTACGAAATTTCAAATTCATACGTTATTTAAATTTTGATTTATTAACAATATTCTGAACCCTTGCTATCTCGGTAACCGCTCTATCGTTCGGCTCGGGCAAACTATCGTTTTATTCAGCATAAAAAACTTAATACAGATATGTTAATAACATGAAATATCGATTGGCTAATCGCTAGCTTGGTTTGACAAGGTTCTAACTAACATGTTTTACAAAATTAAGGTTTTTACATATTATTTGTCCTCATGATGTGATCTATTCCTTGCACTGATCAGAATTACTCTATTTTCATAAATAAAGGAATTAAAAATTTGACATGGTTGTATCTACAGACAAAAAAGTAGTACAAAATTTTGACAAGGTAGGCCTACTAACTGCCAAAGAATCAGCTGTGACTTCACTGAGCACAACCATGATTCAAGGAAAGTAAATGTATGCATAATTTGTAGATCTTGTCCATATAAAGCAGTTTGCAAATTATTAACTTTGCATTTTTACTTTCTCTTGCCTATATGAATATATAGGAAGGAAAGTATTGTTTTCATGTCGATTTTAAGAAATCGAGTTTTCACCGGATCTATACGTTTTCAGACCCCCTGAACCCAAAAAACATGTTTTTAGCGATTGGTCTGTGTGTGTGTGTGTGTGTATGTGTGTGTGTGTGTGTGTGTGTGTGTGTGTGTGTGAGTGTGTGTGTGTGTGTGTGTGTGTGCGTGTGAACAGAATATCTCAAGAACGGAACGTCGTACGAACTTGAAACTTGAAACTTAAGTTACATACCACTACCGGACGCGACACAAACATTTTCATCAAAATCGGTCAACCGGAAGTAGTAGTTTATTCGTATAATTTTTCAGTTTTTTGCGATTTTCTCAAAAACTGGTCCTACGATTTTTTTTAAAATCGCCTATTTTACTCAATTTTTTATTCTCTACAAGATAGGGTAGGCGCCATGATTGCTGAAATTCTCGGTGAGGCTGTTTTCACGTAAAAACGTTGTTTTTTTAAGATTACGGCTTTAATATAAATTTTAGCGCAAAAACTTATATAATAAAAGTTGTAGAAAATTTAAAAACCTACAACTTCTGTTTCAAACATTTTTTTGTATGACGCTTAGTTTAGCAGTAATTAGCGATTTTATGATTTTTTCTCACGAAAACGTGTGAAAAATCGATTTTTTTAAGATTTTGGCCTTAGTAGCTATGCATTTTACGACAAAAGTGTATATAACCAAATTTATAGGAAATTTAAAGATCTACAACTTTTATTTAACGTATTTTTCTCTACAGAGCCTAGTTTAGCGTGAAATAGTGATTTTCCGTATTTTTAAGCCAGACTGAGGTTGATTTTCATTTTGAGTGTTTCACTCATGATTAAAATAAGGTTATGTTTATTGAGGTTAGTTTTTTGTTTATTTCTAATATTTTATTACTAATGTTAAATTATATTGTAAATTATTTGCATTGGCAAGAGAAAGTTGTGTGAGTGTTTCACACCAGATTTTTTATTGTTCATACACTACTAGTGTAAATCTTTAAATGGATTTTTCTCAAAACTAGTGTCGGGCCAGTTAGAACCTTGTCAAACCAAGCTCACGTAATGTTGTGGTAGAATTTTAAAAATTTTGAATAATAGACTGGGTAATGCTATCCGTGTACGTGACATCCTGTCGGACTGTCTACCTGTACTGACAGACTGCATTGTCAATTATTCAGGTAGACAGTCAGATTCAGGCAACATGGGTAGTAGCGCCCATCCCCCGCATTATCAAGTCTATTTTTCAAAATTCTAAAAATTCTACCACAACATTGGCCGATCGATATTTCATGTTATTAACATATTTGTGCTAAGTTTTTTATGCTGAATAAAACGATAGTTTGCCCGTGCCGAACAATCGAGTGATTACCGAGATAGCAAGGGTTCAGAATATTGTTAATAAATCAAAATTTAAATAACGTACGAATTTGAAATTTCGTGCAGGCTGTAAGAATATAATTTTCTATGTTGTGTTAAAATGTTAAACTTTTCGGTCAAATATAGGGTGATTCAAAAAGAGCGCCGGTTTTGATATATCAAATTAAGAGATTTATTTTATTGAAAAACTGAAAATAAATACATCAACAAGTTCATCTTACCTTCCGATTTCATGTATGAAAAATGATGTCATGCATGTGTCCTCCTCTACTGCGCTGGCACGCATCAACTCTGTCCATGAAATTGGATATTACTGCACGACAAGTTTCCACTTCCATTTGCCCGATAACCCGTCGAATTTCCTCCTTCAAGTCATTGATGTTTCGGGGTTTATTGGCATACACCAATGACTTCAGATGACCCCAAAGATGAAAGTCACAAGGCGTCAAGTCACACGACCTTGGTGGCCATTGATGGTCGGTATTACGAGAAATGATGCGATCCTGGAACCGTTCACGGAGCAACAACATTGTTTCTCGTGCAGCAACTGAATTTTATACGGGTGATATTGGAGATCGTACCGAAGAATTCTCCGTACAGAAAAACATCGTAAACCCAATTGTTGAGAACGGCGACGTATTGATTTTGCTGGGCTAACAGCCACACGGTCACGAACCAACGCAACGTTCTGCTCAGTTCGGCCAAACGACGACGTCCAGAACTTTTAAGGTCGACTGTTGAACCCGTCTCAAAAAACTTTTTCATGAGCCTGCGAACTGTTGATTCATTCGGTGCTTCATTACGTCCCAGAGTACCGCGAAGTCGCCTGACAGTAGCCGCATAACTCTCTCCACTCTGGTAAAATGTTTTGACGATTAACACTCGTTGTGCAATAGTAAACTTCTCCATGGTTAGACACAGACTGCGAGAGTACTACGCTGCGAACAAGAGAAACTACAACTGAATCGTCAATCGGAATGTTCTCCGAAATAGAAATGAGGTCTAACAATGTTGCCAACCGATAAACAAATATTTACCAGCCGTTTAAAAACCGGCGCTCTTTTTGAATCACCCGTTAATTATCGAGTTACACGCCTCTAAACGCATGAAATTTGTTGCGGTATCAAAAAATACCGGGTCTGTTTGTCTTCCAACCTCAATATGGCAATTTTCAAATAACATTAAAAATATAGGACTATTATGAGTCAACGCAGAATAGAATGAGCTAAATTTTGATGTAAAATATGTTAAAGTCCGATTCACAGTTTTGGAGTTGCAAGGAATCAAACTCGGGTGTCTATGATAATGAAACCGATAGTAGTGACTTTTTCATCTCTACCTCATCTGTTGTTAAATACTTCAGCCATATAATTGGGTGACCATATGATATGAAAAAGAATTATTTTTTGTAGCCCTGGAACTAGCAGATCGAGTGTAAATAATTTTACACACCACCTGCCTGTTATGGGAAATTTTATATTGTTTAGGTTATTTTTTACATTAACGCTTTTAAAATCTCAGTTCTGCTAGAGAATTCTGGAACCAACACACTTTCCGTTTAGATAATCGTCACGGTATATTCAAAACTTTTTTACTTTCTCTTACCCTAAGTGAATATAATGTGGTGAAAGAAAATATTGTTTTCATGTCAATTTTTCAAATCGAGTTTTCACCAGAAATACACGTTTGCAGGCCCCCGAACCCAAATTTTTTTACACTGATATGGATATATCAATCATTAATATTTTGCCAACATTTTGTGTTACGGAACAGTGGATTTTAACTTGAAATAATTTTCTACACGCCGGCCTGGAATCCAACCCAGCACCTTATTTTTTCAGAGTGAATTAACTAGCACAAAGGCCTTTTACGAAAATTAAAGAAAATTTAATAAATACTTTGTTTTACATTCAACTTAAATTTTTTGTCTACTACTTATGATAAAATGTAAATATTCAAATAAACTGTTTTATATTCCTTTCTTAGATTTTTAATTTACTTTATTAATGCGTTTTACTTCAATGCTTTTCTAAGATTCCACACATTAATTGAACTTGATAGAAAGAAGTAGACGTAAGTCATAGTTTTGTTGTAACAACAGATTTATCATCCACTTTCTTAGGAGTTAAAATGAAATTTCCAATTTACTATCTCCAACAAAAGAGGGAAGGCATTATGAAAACTGTACACAATACAAAATTATTTATCTTTCTGTATACATTAAGTTTAAACTTAATGTGGAATGAAAAAAATAAAAAGTATAGATGCCAACAACATGCGGTATTCCCAAGCGGTCTCCCATCCAAGTACTAACCGCACCCGAAGTTGCTTAACTTCGGTGATCGGACGAGAACCGGTGTATTCAACGTGGTTTGGCCATTGGCGAGAGAATGAAAAATTGAATTTTTACAAGACGTTTAAACTTAATGTGAAACGAAAAAATAAAAAGTATAGAGATGCCAACAACATACGGTATTCCCAAGCGGTCACCCATCCAAGTACTAACCGCACCCGATGTTGCTTAACTTCGGTGATCGGACGAGAACCGGTGTATTCAACGTGGTGTGGCCGTTGGCGAGAGAATGAAAAATTGAATTTTTACAAGACGTTTAAACTTAATGTAAAATGAAAAAATAAAAAGTATAGAGATGCCAACAACATGCGGTATTCCCAAGCGGTCACCCATCCAAGTACTAACCGCACCCGATGTTGCTTAACTTCGGTGATCGGACGAGAACCGGTGTATTCAACGTGGTGTGGCCGTTGGCGAGAGAATGAAAAATTGAATTTTTACAAGACGTTTAAACTTAATGTAAAATGAAAAAATAAAAAGTATAGAGATGCCAACAACATGCGGTATTCCCAAGCGGTCACCCATCCAAGTACTAACCGCACCCGATGTTGCTTAACTTCGGTGATCGGACGAGAACCGGTGTATTCAACGTGGTGTGGCCGTTGGCGAGAGAATGAAAAATTGAATTTTTACAAGACGTTTAAACTTAATGTAAAATGAAAAAATAAAAAGTATAGGTGCCAACAACATGCGGTATTCCCAAGCGGTCACCCATCCAAGTACATCCAAGTATAGTATCGGACGCATTAATCTCTTATGCACATAACGTAAACCCAGACTAAACTGGTGAATTTCTTTGTACTTTACTATAAACAGCGTTACATTATGTATTGACAATTTTTATAAAAACATACACTGCAGAGTATAATACAATGTAATGAATCAACTAAAAGCAATTGGACTATTTTGATACAAAGTATTTATTTTGACATTAAATAATATTAAACAAATAAAAGTAAAAATAGATAATGATTTATATTGTACCTATTGTTGTTGTTGAGGTCATCAGCCAAAAGGCTGGTTTGAACTCGTAGAGGTTTTACTAAGTAAAAGGATAAGTGAGGTGGTTTACCTTGCCTTCCTTACTGAGTGGAAAAGTACACTTATCAGCATGCCAGGCCCTCTGAAAAGCATATCTTTATTTTCCAGTCTGCAAATGACACCTTCACTTCATTCACCACAGGGTCTGGCTGTATAATGAAATCCATTACTTTCAGACGAGATAACTCTGATTAGTGTCACAATACACCTCTACCTCTTCTGTTCTTAAATGGTTCAGTCATTTAATAGGCTGACCATGTGATAAGAGACAGAACTCTTTATTTTAGCCCTGCAACTAACAGATTGAGTGTAAATAATTTGGCACTCCACCTGTCTGTTATGGGCAAATTATACCTATTACTCATTTGTTTATAATTAAGAGCATCGATGTAATAGTACGTTTTGCAGGACAATATTTATACAAACTGCTTCAACCTTTTTACCAATGTGGGAGTGCTAACAGGTATTACAGAAGCTTCTATTGATATTACATTATGGTGTAGTAAAATAATGTAAAGCAATTACAAAAATATGCTACTATACTATAGAAAAAATGGTTACTCCAGGAAACATATAGTTTTGTGAGCTCGTCTACCGGTTTCAATTTTAGTTTTGTATTTTTAAAATAAATACTTTTGTCTTGCATATTATATTGTTCGTTTTGTTTTCTATTTGTACATGTAATTATATAACAGCAAGTTATATTTTGAATAAAAATGTCTTAGTAGTTTAATTAGTATTTAAGTAACTAACACACTAATAGATTACCGTAGTACATTAGTTGCAGTAGAAGCACTGAATTGATCTACCCTTGAACATGGCAAACCATAGTCGGGTGGATTAATTTCCCCACAGCGAATAAAAATAAAATAAAAATAGTTTTTAGATTATCTACACTAATACCGGGTGATTTTTTAGTCCTGTTACCCAATTGTTAATGTCTGGTAATTTTTTTCTAAGAAAGGGATATTTTGTTTTGTGACACAAAGTTGGTAGCCCTACTCAACCGGTAAAGATACGACAGTTTGAGTTGATTCTCCTTGAGTTGCGTAAAATTTTGTGCTGTTTCCAGTTGTGTTACGAACAGAATGTCTTTTACCCTAGAACAACGGGTTTTCATTCTTGAACAATATTTTGCTACAAAATCGTATGCGAGTGTAAAAGAATCATTTCAAATTAAATTTTTTGGTGTTCCTCCACTCTATTCTAGTCAATTTCTAGGTTAACTAACTATTTTTTAGAGGCAGGTATTGTTTGCAGCAGAAAACGTAGTGGTCGACCAACTCTCTTGACAGATGACGTTAAGAGAATGTGAAAACAAGATTGCTCAATTCTCCATGGAAAAGTTTACAAAAACTTTCCTCGCATGTTGATTTGTCATGTTCGAGTGCTCAGAAAGCTGCTAAAAATTGAAATTGTATCCGTATCACATACGATTAGTTCTAGAGCTTCAGCCTCCAGATTTAAACAAGAGATTGTTTTAGGATAAAAGACATTCTGTTCGTAGCACGACCGGAAATGGCACAAAATTTTACACAGCTCAAGGAGAATCAACTCACACTGCCATATCCATACTGGTTGAGTAGGGCTACCAACTTAGTGTCACAAGACAAAATTTATTTATTTTAGAAAAATATTACCAGACATTAACAATTGGGTAACAGGACTAAAAAATCACTCTGTATAATAAAGAAGAAACGTCTGTTTGTTTGTTTTTATGAGGTAATCTCAGAAACTACTGAACTGATTTTAAAAAATCTTTCATTGTTGCATAGTTTAGAGCTTCCTGATCAATATAGGCTATTTTGTAACTTTAATCAAGTGAGTTAAGCAACTTAAACTGTGACCTTGTCGCATGTTTTAGTTTATCGGCTGCATAACACTTTAATTTGTCTAAGTCCTCTGGATGATTTATTTTTTGGGCTAGAAGCACGATTCAACTTTTATAATTCATAGAAAAACGTGAAGAATAACATTCGATTACAAAAACATAAAAAATTCGGATACATTCAAAATTTTTAATTTTGTACTGTATTTCATATAGGTAGTATTTGTTTTCATTCGACAGGTAGCTAATCAGTCATATATTTCCAATTACTCTGCGTACCGCACCCACATATTACTGTCTCTTATCTCAGCCATATAATTATCAACTGTCTGTTTCTTTTCCATCGGTTTTCTTCTATGCATTCTATTCAATTCTGTTAAATTGTAGGGACAAACATTTAAAATGGTGGGCATCGATTTGAGACAAGAGTGCTTCCTTCATTTATGGACAACTTTAAGTCGGACTTTCTAGAGCTGGAAGTGCAGAAAAACAATTTATTTTGCTGCCACATGGCAACGAAACCACAAATATTGTATATAGAGAGAGGTTTTAAAATAATTTAATGAGGCCTACATTAGCTGCTGTGAAGCGAAGCGAGCGGGGGGGTTGCTAGCCCATGACCCAATGAGATGAGGATGATGTGTATGATGTGTCAATGAGGTGTAGTCTTGTACAGACCCAGGCCGATCATTCCTGAGAGCGTATGGTTAATTAAACCCCAACCATCAAAGTACACCGGTAACCACTGTATAGTATTCAAATCAGTATAAAAGTAACTACCTTTACTAGGGTTTGAACCAGCAACCTTCGTCTCCGAAAATCAGCAGTTAAATTTTGTATTGATATTTGTTTTTACTTTCTCTTGCCTATATGAATACATAGGAAGGAAAGTATTGTTTTCATGTCGATTTTTCGAAATCGAGTTTTCACCGGATCTATACGTTTTCAGACCCCCTGAACCCAAAAAACATGTTTTTAGCGATTGGTCTGTGTGTGTGCCTGTGTGTGTGTGTGTGTGTGTGTGTGTGTGTGTGTGAACAGAATATCTCAAGAACGGAACATCGTACGAACTTGAAACTTAAGTTACATATCACTACCGGACCCGACACGAACATTTTCATCAAAATCGGTCAACCGGAAGTAGTAGTTCATTCGTATAATTTTTTACTTTTTTGCGATTTTCTCAAAAACTAGTCCTACGATTTTTTTTAAAATCAACTGGTTTACTACATTTTTTATGCTCTACAATATAGGGTAGGCGCCATGTTTGCTGAAATTCTGCTCGAGGCTGTTTTTACGTAAAAACATTTTCTTTTTAAGATTGCGGCTTTAATATGCATTTTAGCGCAAAACGTTATATAATAAAAGTTGTAGAGAATGTAAAATTCTACAACTTTTATTTCAAACAATTTTTTGTATAACGCTTAGTTTAGCGGTAATTTGCGATTTTCTGTTTTTTTCTCACGAAAACGTGTGAAAAATCGATTTTTTTAAGATTTCGGCCTTAGAATGCATTTTACGACAAAACTGTATATAATAAAATTTATAGGAAATAAAAAGATCTACAACTTTTGTTTAGAGCATTTTTCTCTACGGAGCCTAGTTTAGCGTGAAAGCGTGATTTTCCGTATTTTTAAGCCAAACTGAGTTCGATTGTCATTTTGCGTCATTCACTCATGATTAAAATAAGGTTATGTTTTTGAGGTTAGTTTTTGTTTATTTCTAATATTTTATTAATAATGTTAGGTTTATTATTAATTATTTGCATTGGCAAGAGAAAGTTGTGTGAGTGTTTCACACCAGATTTTTTTTGTAAGCAATGGGAAATAAAAAATAAATAAATAAATTACACTTGTTTTTGAACACGAGAATAAATTCAGGAGAAGTTTGCGTCGTTTACCGAGCTTTAGTACCGGTTAGAAATATGCAATGCAGCTGTTGTACCCGCATGAAGATCGTAAAGATTTACCGAAGTTGTAGTTGGATTTAGAAATACTGTACGATAAATGTAATTCAATATATTACGATGGTTTAGTTAATGGGCATGCGGTGAATTACGCAACACCAATTACAACAATTACGAATCCGGAAACCAAAGAGAGAGAACACAAATGATAATCTTTATGTGGTTGTATTTCTGTTAACAATCGGTTCTGTGAATATTCATTACAAGCATTCGTCTACAAGTAGACGCTATTAGTTTAAATGGTATCTTATTATTCTAACCAATTATAAACAATACACATTATATAAATATGTTGAATTACCTCCCGTTCTTATTGTTTGCAATTCGGTACAGATTTACCTAATGAATTTTATGTTTTTAAGAACAAACAATTAAAAGAGTATTTTAATCGTTTTCACTTTATCGCTGTGAGAAGGAGAGAGGGAAATGGAGTCGCCCAATATTTTTGGGGGTATAAGAGTGCCTCTTTTTCATTCATCCCTAATATGTTTGTGAACGTTGCGATATGTTTAATTCAGAACAATAAGCAAAACCATGATCAAATGAGATTTCTTTTTTATTGTAGATTTACTGCAACTAGTTACTTGAAAATAACGAACAGTTTTTCTTTAGCGATATTATCCCCCCCCCCCATGTGTATAAACATCCAGTCACCCACTGGAGCTTGAACTTATTTTCTAATGATACCACAGTGTTCTATAAACTTATAAATTTCTTAAAGGTACCCGGAATCTCTATCTCCACAATGTTAATGTAAGGAACATTTTCTCAAAAACTATTACAGTTATCCTGTCCAAGTTTTTTGTGGTTACTTTTCAAGGTATTCTGCACCCACAGAATTAGTAGCATCTTTATATTGTTAGGAAGGTAACAAAATGTTTTTTGAAATTACCATTTTTGAAAATCATAATTTTTTGCCAATTTAAGTAGAAAATAAATATTCAAACACATTTTTTACTGTAGTATTAACTCAGTACATTGCAATTATGGTATAAAGGGCTGTGCAAAAATTTTATTAAAATCTGTTCGCAGTTGGGCGAGAAAATGTTCCTTATTTTTCAAAAACTGCTATTTACGGGAAACAAGAAGAAACTAAAAGAGAACGCATTATAAATACTGCAAATTAGTTACCTGTAATACATTCCAGAATCATAATCTGGAAATTCCTCAACTATTAGTTACATTCACAGCTGGTCTAATGCCAACAAAAAGTTTTAAAACAAAAAAAAATTAGGAATTTATTGTTCAGCATGTAAAAAATAGATGTGCTTATACAAACTATATCGTTTAGAGAATAATGTAAGGGTTCAACATATTTTTAATTTTTTTTTGAGGGGGGATTAAAACTACAAAAACCTGACAAATTATACATAATTGGATGCAGAAAACTCTGAATTTTAATAATGTGCAAAAATCCGGATACGTGAAAATTTTCAATTTCTCCATTCCGGGTATCCTTAAATCTCTAACTTAATCCTATTGTAAATTTAGACATTAATTTAGTTAACTTACATGACTACGAGGGGGTACCCAAAAGAAACCGGAATTATTTTTTAAAACTATTTATTTTTAATTTTTTAACAAAAGAACCTTATCCCCTTCAAAATACTCTCCATTACAACTAATACATTTGTCCCACCGGTGCTTCCACTGTTCAAAACATTTTTTGTACTCCTCTTCAGTGATGGCTGCCAGCTCATCCGTCGTTTTTTTCTTGACATCATCAACGTTGTTAAATCGGAGACCTTTCATGCCCCTTTTCATGCGTGGGAACAAGAAAAAATCACACGGAGCCAGATCGGGTGAGTACGGTGCGTGTGGTAGCAAAACCATGCCGTTTTTCGCCAAAAACTGGGTAACCGAGATTGCCGTGTGTGCAGGCGCGTTGTCGTGGTGGGAAAACCAGTCCCCTGTCTGCCACAATTTAGGTCTTTTACGACGAATGCTGTTTCGTAAAAGTCAATGGTCTGTCGTCGGTTTGTTCGTACAATTTCTTTCACTTTCACAACATTTTCGTCTGTTCGGGAAGTCGACGGTCGTCCAGAACGAGGTTTGTTCTCAATCGACATGTCGCCATTTTTAAAGCGCAAAAACCACTCGTACACTTGGGTTTTTCCAATAGCGTCGTCGTTGTAAGCTGTGTTCAACATTACAACTGTTTCCGCGGCGTTTTTACCGAGTAAGAAGCAAAATTTCACAGCCGCACGTTGTTCATTAAAACTTGCCATCATGAAAAACGACACGAGCACAAAACAGCACTAGCGAGAACAATCACTGCACGAGAACAGAACAAGCTAGATCAACGAACAAAATGGCATTAAACTGGCAATGAGTAGCGCTACAAGCAGCCTAGTGGCGGGAATTTGTACTGCACAAGCTCCGCCCACAGCAGAGCTATTCCGGATACTTTTGGGTACCCCCTCGTATATGACTTAAAAGTAGCTTAACATTACATGTAGCTAACCATTTGTTACGTCCAGCCATACTTTAAATGTTTTCTTTTTCTTTACAATTTTATTTTATAAACATTTACGGTCCAGCTGATCAAAATTTAAAATCAATTACATGTAACTAGGCAACCAAAAAAAAACATTCTTCACACAACACATCAAGACTTCATCTAAGTAACTCACTTTATTCAAGACAATTATTATTATTATAAAATCATCATCATCATTATAAAAATCATCTTTATTATTATCATTATTAAAGTAACTCAATTGCATCATGAACAACGTCTAATTATTTTTAAAAATATTTTTGTTTCAATCTAATTACATCGCCACACCATTAGTTTTAGTAACTTATATTGTATACATGACTTAAGTGTATATTATTCTTATTTATAATTTAACAGTACATTTTTTATTTTTCTTAAAACACTAAATCTACCAGCTTAGTTTTTTCATTCACACACTATTACACATCAGTAAACTTACGTTAACACACTAAATATTACAGGCTTAGTTCTTTTCAGTCGCCTAACTATTACACTTTTAGTAATAATTTTTGTTTTTTTAACATACTAAATCTACAGGCTTAGTCCTTTTCAGTCGGCTGACTATTACACTTTTAGTAATAATTTTTGTTTTTTTAACATACTAAATCTACAGGCTTAGTTCTTTTCAGTCGCCTAACTATTCCACTTTTAGTAATAATTTTTGTTTTTTTAACATACTAAATCTACAGGCTTAGTTCTTTTCAGTCGCCTAACTATTCCACTTTTAGTAATAATTTTTGTTTTTTTAACATACTAAATCTACAGGCTTAGTTCTTTTCAGTCGCCTAACTATTCCACTTTTAGTAATAATTTTTGTTTTTTTAACATACTAAATCTACAGGCTTAGTTCTTTTCAGTCGCCTAACTATTCCACTTTTAGTAATAATTTTTGTTTTTTTAACATACTAAATCTACAGGCTTAGTTCTTTTCAGTCGCCTAACTATTCCACTTTTAGTAATAATTTTTGTTTTTTTAACATACTAAATCTACAGGCTTAGTTCTTTTCAGTCGCCTAACTATTCCACTTTTAGTAATAATTTTTGTTTTTTTAACATACTAAATCTACAGGCTTAGTTCTTTTCAGTCGCCTAACTATTCCACTTTTAGTAATAATTTTTGTTTTTTTAACATACTAAATCTACAGGCTTAGTTCTTTTCAGTCGCCTAACTATTCCACTTTTAGTAATAATTTTTGTTTTTTTAACATACTAAATCTACAGGCTTAGTTCTTTTCAGTCGCCTAACTATTCCACTTTTAGTAATAATTTTTGTTTTTTTAACATACTAAATCTACAGGCTTAGTTCTTTTCAGTCGCCTAACTATTCCACTTTTAGTAATAATTTTTGTTTTTTTAACATACTAAATCTACAGGCTTAGTTCTTTTCAGTCGCCTAACTATTCCACTTTTAGTAATAATTTTTGTTTTTTTAACATACTAAATCTACAGGCTTAGTTCTTTTCAGTCGCCTAACTATTCCACTTTTAGTAATAATTTTTGTTTTTTTAACATACTAAATCTACAGGCTTAGTTCTTTTCAGTCGCCTAACTATTCCACTTTTAGTAATAATTTTTGTTTTTTTAACATACTAAATCTACAGGCTTAGTTCTTTTCAGTCGCCTAACTATTCCACTTTTAGTAATAATTTTTGTTTTTTTAACATACTAAATCTACAGGCTTAGTTCTTTTCAGTCGCCTAACTATTCCACTTTTAGTAATAATTTTTGTTTTTTTAACATACTAAATCTACAGGCTTAGTTCTTTTCAGTCGCCTAACTATTCCACTTTTAGTAATAATTTTTTGTTTTTTTAACATACTAAATCTACAGGCTTAGTTCTTTTCAGTCGCCTAACTATTCCACTTTTAGTAATAATTTTTGTTTTTTTAACATACTAAATCTACAGGCTTAGTTCTTTTCAGTCGCCTAACTATTCCACTTTTAGTAATATTTTTGTTTTTTTAACATACTAAATCTACAGGCTTAGTTCTTTTCAGTCGCCTAACTATTCCACTTTTAGTAATAATTTTTGTTTTTTTAACATACTAAATCTACAGGCTTAGTTCTTTTCAGTCGTCCTAACTATTCCACTTTTAGTAATAATTTTTGTTTTTTTAACATACTAAATCTACAGGCTTAGTTCTTTTCAGTCGCCTAACTATTCCACTTTTAGTAATAATTTTTGTTTTTTTTAACATACTAAATCTACAGGCTTAGTTCTTTTCAGTCGCCTAACTATTCCACTTTTTAGTAATAATTTTTGTTTTTTAACATACTAAATCTACAGGCTTAGTTCTTTTCAGTCGCCTAACTATTCCACTTTTAGTAATAATTTTTGTTTTTTAACATACTAAATCTACAGGCTTAGTTCTTTTCAGTCGGCTGACTATTACACTTTTAGTAATAATTTTTGTTTTTTTAACATACTAAATCTACAGGCTTAGTCCTTTTCAGTCGGCTGACTATTACACTATTATCCAACAGTTGAAGTGCTTCAATGTTGTCGTAATCGTGAAGACGATCTTCATGTTTTTTGGCACACTTACACACTTTCTCTGCTACTGTATTCACTTTTAAGTCACGATGGATGTCGCTGACCAAATGAGATGATAATGAGATGATGACGTGCAAAAAACGTGTAATAACGTGTAATAGTCTTGTACAAAACCAGGCCGACGTTCCTTAGAGAGTGTTAGAGCCTTGATGGCAGGAGTTTTGAAAAAAACCCAAAATAAATTGGATAAAACGAGTTAAGCGGTAAGCCGACTTGTAACTGTAGGACATCAATCCACTATCAACGACTAATGGCAGATTAATGTAAACTGAAGCATAAACGACTTATTCCGGAGGACCTAGTTTCATTTAATGGCGCCAGAAACCAACGGCGGAACGACTGAATAAGCAAGATACAACGATGGAAAGTACACTGAGGGAGACAAAAGGAAAACGATAAGTAACTGCTGGAACAGCAGGACATCACTGGTCAACTCAAACACAAAATTAGAAAGCGTACAACAAAATAGACTAATTCGCTTACCTGTTGAATGGCCTGAAGTGTAGAAACGGCGTCTACGCGACACGTGTCCGGGGTTCGATTCACACTGTAACTTTAATGTTTGATACGAAAACAAGAACAATTGTAAATGATTATAAATTACACACATAAGCAAAATCACACTTGAAAATGATGTATGGTACATCCGAAACGAACGAAGCATAACGACAATTGTAGAAGCGACGCCATAGGATGGCCGGCGCAGAGAAGGCACGAACAGTCTACATGCCGCAGAATCCAACCAGTGAGTGAGTTGACCGGGAAGAATGGAATGTGAGTAGTGGGAGAATAATTACGTCATGAACTGAGATCACCATCGGAAATCAAGACAAGTATGCAGACAGAGGCGGGAAAAAGGTTATTAATACAAAATCAGTGTATTTAACGACGATAATAATTAGCGGGGAAATATGAATTACTTAACGGGGGTGCGATTGGCCTTAACAGAGAGTATGGTTAATCAAACCCCAACCATCAAAGTACACCGTCAAGTAACCAAAAAATCGTCCACCGTCTAGCACTCAAATCCGTATAAAACAAAATATTTTTAATAGGATTTCAACGTGGGTAAAAATTAGCGTAGAAAAATATGAATTCTTTAAAAAACCATTTGTTTTTTCTTGGTCGATATTTCACGACAACCCCATCGTCATAAAAGACGTTTAAACTTAATGTGAAATGAAAAAATAAAAAGTATAGATGCCAACAACATGCGGTATTCCCAAGCGGTCACCCATCCAAGTACTAACCGCACCCGATGTTGCTTAACTTCGGTGATCGGACGAGAACCGGTGTATTCAACGTGGTGTGGCCGTTGGCGAGAGAATAAAAAATTGAATTTTTACAAGACGTTTAAACTTAATGTGAAATGAAAAAATAAAAAGTATAGATGCCAACAACATGCGGTATTCCCAAGCGGTCACCCATCCAAGTACTAACCGCACCCGATGTTGCTTAACTTCGGTGATCGGACGAGAACCGGTGTATGGAACGTGGTGTGGCCGTTGGCGAGAGAATAAAAAATTGAATTTTTACAAGATGTTTAAACTTAATGTGAAATGAAAAAATAAAAAGTATAGATGCCAACAACATGCGGTATTCCCAAGCGGTCACCCATCCAAGTACTAACCGCACCCGATGTTGCTTAACTTCGGTGATCGGACGAGAACCGGTGTATTCAACGTGGTGTGGCCGTTGGCGAGAGAATAAAAAATTGAATTTTTACAAGACGTTTAATCTTAATGTAAAATGAAAAAATAAAAAGTATAGATGCCGTAAGTACAGACGACATGTTCAGTATTAAATAAATGCTTGTTTTTCATTACTGTTGTTATTTTATATTTTTAACTAAAATAAAGTATCATTTAAGTACAGTGCGTACGTAGCCTTATAATACTGTACAAGAAAACAAATTTATTGTAAACATTTACGGTTTTTACTTTCTCTTGCCTATATGAATATATAGGAAGGAAAGTATTGTTTTCATGTCGATTTTTCGAAACCGAGTTTTCACCGGATCTATACGTTTTCAAACCCCCTGAACCCAAAAAACATGTTTTTAGCGATTGGTCTGTGTGTGTGTGTGTGTGTGTGTGTGTGTGTGTGTGTGTGTGTGTGTGTGTGTGTGTGTTTGTGTGCGTATGTGTGTGTGTGTGTGCGTGTGTGTGTGTATATGTGCGTGTGTGTGTGTGTGTGTGTGTGTGTGTGTGTGTGTGTGCGTGTGTGTGTGTTTGTGTGTGTATGTGTGTGTGCGTGTGTGCGTATGTGTGTGGTGTGTGTGTGTGTGTGTGTGTGTGTGTGTGTGTGTGTGTGTGTGTGTGTGTGTGTGTGTGTGTGTGTGTGTGTGTGTGTGTGTGTGTGTGTGTGTGTGTGTGTGTGAACAGTATATCTCAAGAACGGAACATCGTACGAACGAAACTTAAAACTTAAGTTACATACCACTACCGGACGCGACACGAACATTTTCATCAAAATCGGTCAACCGGAAGTAGTAGTTTATTCGTATAATTTTTCAGTTTTTTGCGATTTTCTCAAAAACTGGTCCTACGATTTTTTTTAAAATCGCCTATTTTACTCAATTTTTTATTCTCTACAAGATAGGGTAGGCGCCATGTTTGCTGAAATTCTCGGTGAGGCTGTTTTTACGTAAAAACGTTGTTTTTTTTAAGATTACGGCTTTAATATAAATTTTAGCGCAAAAACTTATATAATAAAAGTTGTAGAGAATTTAAAAACCTACAACTTCTGTTTCAAACATTTTTTTGTATGACGCTTAGTTTAGCAGTAATTAGCGATTTTCTGATTTTTTCTCACGAAAACGTGTGAAAAATCGATTTTTTTTAAGATTTTGGCCTTAGTATGCATTTTACGACAAAAGTGTATATAACCAAATTTATAGGAAATTTAAAGATCTACAACTTTTATTTAACGTATTTTTCTCTACAGAGCCTAGTTTAGCGTGAAATAGTGATTTTCCGTATTTTTAAGCCAGACTGAGATTGATTTTCATTTTGAGTGTTTCACTCATGATTAAAATAAGGTTATGTTTATTGAGGTTAGTTTTTTGTTTATTTCTAATATTTTATTACTAATGTTAAATTATATTGTAAATTATTTGCATTGGCAAGAGAAAGTTGTGTGAGTGTTTCACACCAGATTTTTATTAATGTGGTTGCAATAGAGTAATCTCTTCCTATTAGTAGCAGTCATAATGAGAAATAAACAGCGTTTCATTTTATTGAAGTTTTTATTTATATCATATTTTTAAGGAATCCACAATTTCGATGTATGGAGGTCCGTCTGTATTTTAATTAAAATGAATACTCCTAATTTTCAACGTATGTATCGGTGTTGACCAATGATAAGTAGCCGGCCGCATTGGCGTAGTTGATAACCTGCTCACATTTCATCATTCGGTTTTGGGTTCGAATGCTTCCAAGCACGGCATATTTTCATACGATACAAGAAAATCATTTCATCCTTCACAGTTACAACCCAACGTCGTCGCTAAAGACCACTGTAGTTGATGCGACGGTAAAAAACCAAATAAAAATAAATGAAGTAGGTACAATTAATTTCCTCTTAATTTTTTTTTTATTTCTTTATTTTACGTCGCATCAACTACAACATTCATTAGCGACAACGTTGGGGTGTAACTGCGTACAATGGAAGATGAAAATATTTTTTGGAACGTATGGAATATGCCGTGCCAGAGCGGGATTCGAACCCAGGACCGCATGATAAGACGCGGGCACGTTACCAACTGCGCCATGCGGCCGGCTCCTCTTAATTTTATAGAATAGTTTTTTCATTTCGCATAAAATTCAAATGTTTCGAAAAAATTCAAAATTTTACTCTTTCGCCAACGGCCACACCACTTGGATGGGTGACCGCATGTTGTTGGCATCTATACTTTTTATTTTTTCATTTTACACTACGATTAAACGTCTTGTAAAAATTTAATTTTTCATTCTCTCGCCAACGGCCACACCACGTTGAATACACCGGTTCTCGTCCGATCACCGAAGTTAAACAACATCGGGTGCGGTTAGTACTTGGATGGGTGACCGCTTGGGAATACCGCATGTTGTTGGCATCTATACTTTTTATTTTTTCGTTTCACATTAAGTTTAAACGTCTTGTAAAATTTCAATTTTTTATTCTCTCGCCAACGGCCACACCACGTTGAATACACCGGTTCTCGTCCGATCACCGAAGTTAAGCAACATCGGGTGCGGTTAGTACTTGGATGGGTGACCGCTTGGGAATACCGCATGTTGTTGGCATCTATACTTTTTATTGTTTCATTTCACATTAAGTTTAAACGTCTTGTAAAAATTCAATTTTTTATTCTCTCGCCAACGGCCACACCACGTTGAATACACCGGTTCTCGTCCGATCACCGAAGTTAAGCAACATCGGGTGCGGTTAGTACTTGGATGGGTGACCGCTTGGGAATACCGCATGTTGTTGGCATCTATACTTTTTATTTTTTCATTTTACATTAAGTTTAAACGTCTTGTAAAAATTCAATTTTTTATTCTCTCGCCAACGGCCACACCACGTTGAATACACCGGTTCTCGTCCGATCACCGAAGTTAAGGAACATCGGGTGCGGTTAGTACTTGGATGGGTGACCGCTTGGGAATACCGCATGTTGTTGGCATCTATACTTTTTATTGTTTCATTTCACATTAAGTTTAAACGTCTTGTAAAAATTCAATTTTTTATTCTCTCGCCAACGGCCACACCACGTTGAATACACCGGTTCTCGTCCGATCACCGAAGTTAAGCAACATCGGGTGCGGTTAGTACTTGGATGGGTGACCGCTTGGGAATACCGCATGTTGTTGGCATCTATAGTTTTTATTTTTTCATTTCACATTAAGTTTAAACATCTTGTAAAAATTCAATTTTTTATTCTCTCGCCAACGGCCACACCACGTTGAATACACCGGTTCTCGTCCGATCACCGAAGTTAAGCAACATCGGGTGCGGTTAGTACTTGGATGGGTGACCGCTTGGGAATACCGCATGTTGTTGGCATCTCTATACTTTTAATTTTTTCATTTTACATTAAGTTTAAACGTCTTGTAAAAATTCAATTTTTTATTCTCTCGCCAACGGCCACACCACGTTGAATACACCGGTTCTCGTCCGATCACCGAAGTTAAACAACATCGGGTTCGGTTAGTACTTGGATGGGTGACCGCTTGGGAATACCGCATGTTGTTGGCATCTATACTTTTTATTTTTTCATTTCACATTAAGTTTAAACATCTTGTAAAAATTCAATTTTTTATTCTCTCGCCAACGGCCACACCACGTTGAATACACCGGTTCTCGTCCGATCACCGAAGTTAAGCAACATCGGGTGCGGTTAGTACTTGGATGGGTGACCGCTTGGGAATACCGCATGTTGTTGGCATTTATACTATTTGTTTTTTCATGTCACATTAAGTTTAAACGTCTTGTAAAAATTTAATTTTTTATTCTCAAAGAAATCAGAAGGATATTTAGTAAACCGAGAGAACTTAATGAACTGAACTATATTTAGACAACTAATTACAAACTTTAAGAGCTTTCATGAAGCGGAAAAAATAAAAGGTGGACAGAATAACGAATAAAAGCGTACAGTAAACGAATGCTTAAAATGTGGGCTGCAAAAATAGTGTTCAGAAACGTCTTAAGTCAGCTCACGTGGTCTAAAATTACCCCCATACGAAAAAATTGCACATGATTAAAATTCGTTCATTCGGAATTGAGATCCACCGGGTTGGTCTAAAGGTAAAGTCGTCGCCATGAGTCAGCTGTTTAACAGCTGATTGTCGGAGACAAAGGTTCCTGGTTCAAATCCTTGTATAGGTAGTTACTTTTATACGGATTTGAATACTAGACAGTGGTTACCGGTGTACTCTGGTGGTTGGGATTTAATTAACTATACTCTCTCAGGAATGGTCGGCCTGGGTCTGTACAAGATTACACCTCATTTACACGTCATACACATCATCCTCATCTCATTGGGTCATGGGGTTGCTTATTGTTCTGAATTGAACAGACTGCAACGTACACACATTAGGGATTAAAAAAAAATCGGAATTGAGTTTCTCTGCATTATTGACACCATATAGAATTTTGGGTTTTGTGAATAAACGATGGGATACTTAGAGATCACATCAAGAGTGAGACAATCTGGCATGAGTTGGGTAGAACGGAAACTGTAAGGCAGAGAGAGGATTTAACGCTGTAAGTGAGAGGTGGTTAAAACATGTAAGCCGCATGCCGGAGGACCAATATCCGCTACTGACCTTAAGATAACGTCCGCAAGAAGTACAGTCGTTGGGTAGACCATGAAAGAGATAGATAAAGGCTGGAACTGGCAATGTGCCTATTACGTAGAGGAGGAGGTGGAGGAAATGGAGGAGTAGGAGGAGGAGGAGAATGAAGTGGGGGAGGAGGAGGAGAATGAAGAGGAGGAGGAAGTGGAGGAGGAGGAGGTGAAGGAGGAAAAGGAAGAGAAGGAGGTGGAGAAAAAGGACGAGGAGAAAAAGGACGAGGAGGAGGAGGTGGAGAAAAAGGAGGAGGAGAATGAAGAGGAGGAGGAAGTGGAGGAGAAGGAGGAGGAGATGAATAAATAGTATAAAATATACTAATATACTATAGAATAAAGTGAGTAAATTGTAGTGGACTAATGATTGAATATTAGGGAAATATTGGTGAGGGTTGCCGACAATTTAATAAAAATAATCCAGGAGTGGAGGGCCACGTGAGATTCACATAACGATAACCTAATTGGCAATGAACAAATCATAGCATGTTATGAAGATGATGAAGGACGTCTTTTTGTTTATAAGTGACGTCATGAAATAAAGTGAGCTTAGTTTATTAGTTATGCAATTAGTTTAGCTGCTATCAATCCCTCCCCCTGAATACTAAAATGAGTTAAAAGGAAAACTGGTAGGAATAACTTATGAAGTCAATAATAATAAACGTAATTTCATTACCTGGATTATTTATTCATGAAGAGATTAAAGTACCACAATACAGGCTAATCATAAAATGTATTGTATAAAATATAAGTATAATAAAATTTGGTGATGTGAAACACTTACACGACTTTCTTTTCACAATACAAATAATTAAATATATAATCTATATTCAATCGTGAATAAACAATGTAAAATTAAAAACAGTATCATTTTAATCATGAATGAATGACGCTAGTTAAAAATCAACCTTTGTTACACTAAAAAAAATATACAAAAATCACTAATTGATTAAACGATTTAAAAAATATGCTTGAAATAAACGGGGTAGATTTTCAATTTTCTATAAGTTTAGTTATAAAATTTTGTTGTAAAATGCATATTATGGCCGCAACCTTTAAAACTCTTATTTTTCCGATTTTAATGAGCAAATTACATAAAATTTCGGTTTCTTGTTGTTTTGGTCATCAGCTGAAAGGCAGGTTTGAACCTCTAGAGGCTTTACTAAGTAAAACGAGGCGGAGTTTGGTGGTTTACAAATGCCTTCTTTACTGAGTAGAAAAGTATGCTTATCGGCAAGCCTGGCGCTCTGAAAAGCATCTACTTTCCATCCTGCAAATAACACCTTCACTTCAGTCACCACAGAGTCTGGCTGTATAATGAAATTTGTTACTCTGAGAGGAGATAACTGTGACTAATATGCTTTTCACGGTTGATGAGCTCTCCTCTTACACAAGTGTAGACCAATCAAAACGTTTGCCAGCGTTTTCAGATTATACCTGGCAAACATTACGCGCGCATGCGTATAAGAGCCACAGTAGTTCACTCTTGTCGTGCATCTCGTACTGAACACATCGGTTATAGAGCGCGTTAACATACGATTCCTAGTAAAGGTAGTTACTTTTATACGGATTTGAATGCTAGGCAGTGGTTACCGGTGTACTGTGATGGTTGGGGTTCAATTAACCATACTCTCTCAGGAATGGTTGACCTGAGTCTGTACAAGACTACACCTCATTTACACGTCATACACATCATCCTCATCTCATTGGGTCATAGGATTGCTTATTGTTCTCAATTGAACAGATTGCAACGTACACAAATTAGGGATTACAAAAAAAACATACGATACTTTATAATATAATCAGCTGATTGTATTGTAGGTGTAGGTTATAATATTATTATTGAAAGACCAAAAAAATGGCCGACGAAATATTTAACAGAACTACAAGAGCAAGTATTGGCAACGTTGCTGGCAAGTCATTGGCTAGCTATAAAGTGGGTAGGGGGCAATGCATACGTTCAGAGCTTATCCGCCTTGAAAAATAGTATAGTTTCTTTTACATCTGTAGTTAAATGTTTCAGTCATATAATTGGGTGACCATGTGATAATTTTTTTTTTTGTTAACATCCGACTGTTCTGCAATTACTGCTAATGCAGACGATGAAGGATGGAATGATATTTTGTAACGTATGAAAATATGCCGTGCCTGAATGAGATTCGAACACAAGACCGCATGATGAGAAGCGAGCACTTTACCAACTACGCCAATGCGGATGGCCATGTGATAAGAGAGATAACTATTTTTTTAGCCCTGAAACTAGCAGACCGAGTGCAAATAATTTAACACTCCATCTGTCTATTATGGGTAAATCTCCACATGGATATTTAAAAAGAGTTGACCGAAATCAGTCCAGTAGTAAAAATTGAAAAGAAATGTTTAATGAAAATCTCAATCCTTATAAGAGGGCAGTCCAGAAAGTCTGCCACGTTTTGCGTTGTAGCCACTAGGGGCGGAGCTATCGCGGCCATTTTGGTGCCGCAGCGTTTCTCCGTTCAGTGGCTATCCAGCCGTGCTAGCGAGAGGTCTGTGTCGCTCTTCGTTGTTTTTCAACAACAATTTAAAATGTGTGCCGCAATTCAAAATCCCGCCAGTTGTGAAGTACGGTCGGTAATTCTTCTTATCGATTTCTTGGAACGTGGCACAACAATAACCTCTGCGAGGTATTGTGAAACACTTGAAAAGTTAAGAAGAGCGATCCAAAACAAGCGCAGAGGAAAGTTGACTGGAAAAATTCTCTTTTTGCATGACAACGCCCGACCACACACGGCAAATCGAACACGAGAAGTCCTGGATGTTTTCAAATGGGAGGTTTTCCCACATCCGCCATACAGTCCTTGCCATACCTTGCGCCCAGCAATTATCACTTGTTCCGATAATGAAGACATGGCTTGCGACGCAGCGCTTTGACGACGACGCGGAGCTGCAGGAGGGTGTGACTAACTGGTTAAAATCACAGGCGGTAGACTTTTATGACGCCGGCATTTCAAAATTAGTTCACCGCTATGATAAGTGTCTTAATTTGTTTGGTGATTATGTAGAAAAATAGCATTTTAGTTGCACTTTCAAATGTATATAATACATTTTTTTTCTTGTACTTAGTTTTTTTTATATCAAAACGTGACAGACTTTCTGGACTGCTCTCGTAAATAAATTAGGCTAGATTTACTGGCAATTAACAAAGTTTTAAAATGTACACGTTAGGAAAATTATAGATTAGTGAAGTTAAAAAAAAACTAACCATAAATCTGTTCAGGTTAGATGTTAAATCTTGAGTAACGAATAGATAGTTAAATACTACGAGTTTAAAATGAGCTCCTGCCTTCAGTTCTTCAACTAACACACAAATAGCAAATCATTCAAGTGCAAGGTCATTCCCACAGTTAAACTGAAGCCGTGACGTCACTCAACAATTACATTTGTATGTAGGTGCTCTGCTATAATAAACTTATTTTTATTTCATTTTATTTAAATCTTTGTATTTAAATAAATTTATCTAATTTTATTGATCAAATGTAATTCAAAACTAAACAATAGATTCATAAATTACTTCTTTAGTAATCTCATCAGTCGATAATGAGGAAAATTATCTATTTAGGCATTTAAAGATGCTTGAATATAAATACACTCAGCCCCGCGACCGCCTACATGGCGTATAGCGCGTTAGTAGTGACTAACGCGCTAGCCTACAAAGCGAAAGGTCCCGGGTTCGATTACCGGCTAGAATCTGAAAATTTTAATACGTTAAAACCCACTATTATAGTACCAAAACTCACAGTAGTCGCTATATTGACCTAGCTGTTTAAGCTGTAAGCTGTTGTATAATAACCAAGCTGTTAAGGGGAGATTGCACAATGGTTTTAACTCAAAATTTCGATTTTTGGTTTTTTATGTTTTTCAATAGTTTAGGCCTAGATCTACCGGAAAAACATTAAATTACGTCAAAAAAATTAAGTTTTTATCAGGTTTACATAGAAAAATTATCATGTTACGAAGAACGAATATTTTTTCATAATTTTATATTGCTAGTTTTAGTGCCAAGAGAATTTTAGTTTTTAAAATATCTGCATCACGGTTTTTTATATTCTCAGCTGTTGGTTCAGCTTTATAAACAACTGTTGATGGGAAATTTACTTTTATTTATTTTTTTTTTTTAATTTATTTAACGTCGCATCAACATCAAGGTCATTAGCGACGACGTTGGGGTATAACTGTGTGTAATGAGGATGAAATGATTTTTTGTAACGTATGAAAATATGCCGTGCCTGAGTGGGATTCGAACCTAGGACCGCATTATGAGAGGCGAGCACGTTACCAACTGCGCCAATGCGGCCGGCGAAATTTACTTGTTTGTGTACATTGTTTTTGATTTGTGCCGCCTGGTTTCTTACCTTTTCCCATAAATTTAGATTTTTAACGCTAAGGTAAATTTTTCTCAGAAACCAATAAACATACCAGGCTGAAATTTTTACCAGTTAATTATCTTGTATATCCACATATACCGACATTTTTATTACTTCCTCAGAAGCTCCAAAAATTATTAATACGCAAAACACGTGGAAAAAAATTTGTAAAAATTTTATGTTATTCGTAATTTTAAAAAAATTGGTAAGATCCAAAGATTAAATTGAATAAATGTCAGTAGCTTGAGAAGAAACCCGACAACTATAGTGTGTAATGTTTCATTTCCCTATCTTTTACCAATCCTATGAAAAATGTGCCTAAAAATAGCAAATTTAACATTGGCGGGATACAAAGTACAATCTCCCCTTAATGTGACACGTGCGGGGCGAGTGAAGTTCAGCCGCCAAAGGGGTCACTTAGATGAGAATAATTAAGTTTTCAAACTGTAAGGTAATCAACGAGCAAACTTCATCCCGGTTAAGATTTACCAATTGTTTGAAGATCAGTTTATCGGTTTAAGATTGAAAGTCTAAAGTTTGCAAGTTTGTAAGTTTGATGGTTTAAAGACTGAAGGTTTCAGCTTAAGTTTCAGGGTGAGGCTCCTTAATATTTCCAAAACATCACGCCGGAAATAAGTTTTGTCCGCAAAAATTGTTTGTCTGAAAAAAATTTTGTCTTATATATTTTGATAGCCGGCAGCAATCAAAGGGGGCGACGGTGGCACTTAAAATGTTGACTTTTTTAAAATGTTTCAATTAATTTTTCATTCAAATTTACTTCACTGTATTTTTAAGACAATAAAAGATAATTAAATGTGTAATAAATTCAGTGTTTTTCTTAACTGGTTGTGTTCTGATCGGGTATTTACAATCTCTGTGTAGGGTATAATAAGAATGCGCGTAGAATAATTCTCCCCTAAAAAGGCAAAAAGGTGTATCCCAAAAACACAACTTTTCAGAAATTGGATTCAAAGTTTAAATTGCGGCCGTTTTGTTGTAAATGACTTTCTAATTGAGTACTGTATGTATGGTTATATTTTTTAATGTTCTTTTTATGACTACATAGTCAAAAATGTGTAAAAAACTTGTTAAAACCCTAAAAACTCAGTTAAACCATTTTGCCTTAATGGGAAAAAATAAATAAGTGAAACTATGGCAGAAAGGTGTACCCACTGTTTACAGCCATTTCATTAATTGCATCAAACGCAGTCTATATTGGCAAAAAGCTGTAAAGTCCATTTACCCCTTTTTGCCTAGCATGAATAGAAGAATAGAATAGCATGAATAGATTACCTTAGGCTGTATGAATTACAGCCTAAGGTTGGACATAATCTGAAACTAACACCAAAACAAAATCTCATTGTGTATGAGCAGCAAAACGGTGTATTAAGTTCATACACCTTTTTGCCTTATGGAATGACTGTTCATGAGCAGCAGTAAACATAATGTAAAATATGGTATACACCTTTTTCTATGTTTTTTTTGGATAGTTAATTTTCAGCATTTCATAGGCAAAAGGTATTATTTGCGCATACATCCTTCTGCCGTGTGCCTTTCTCTAAATGCAAATGATTATAAAACATACCAAAAAGAAGCATAAGCCATTTAACCCCTTTTACCATTGACTAAAACTATTTTAACAACACAGTTTACTAAAGTAAAAAGTATTAATCGCACATACATCATATTCCCTTTTTATAGCAATGGAATTTTCAGTGTTTTCAAAAAGGAAAAATGGTGAAAAGAATTCATACATCTTTGTGCTAATCTTTAATTACCAATTTATTAACACATACACCATTTTGCCTCTAAAATTTCTCAAAATAGACGTACATACAGCTTTTTGTCATTATTGTATCTTGAAAACTATAGCTCCTACAGACTTGGCAATAGGATTTTTGAAAAAAGTGCAAAAAATTACCTTAGAATCGTAAATAAAAAAAATCCGATTTTTCCACATACATCCTTTTGCCAAAACACGGGAGAATTGTAAATACAGTATACTGTATTCTGTTGACCGCTCGCGTCTTCAATTTTCTGATATATCCGAATTATCTTCATTAAAATTACCCACTTTCGGTAATCTCGAAAAATCTGCAATCCGCCATCAATGTTGAAAGTGCTGGGCTAAAAAGAGGTTACTGTACAGCGTTTATTTTTTATTTTTTTATTCCTAATTTGTGTACATTGCAATCTGTTCAATTCAGAACAATAAGCAACCCCATGACCCAATGAGATGAGGATGATGTGTATGACGTATAAATGAGGTGTAGTCTTGTACAGACCCAGGCCGACCATTCCTGAGAGAGTATGGTTAATTAAACCCCAACCATCAATGTACACCGGTAACCACGGTCTAGTATTCAAATCCGTATAAAAGTAAACACCTTTACTACGATTTGAACCAGGAACCTTCGTCTCCGAAAATCAGGTGTTAAACAGCTGATTCTGGCGACGACTTTACCTCTAGACCAACCCGGTGGACTAAGCGTTTATGAATGCTACTTTTAAGGCGGACTGTATGTGATGGTTTTAACTGAAAATTTTGAATTACGGTTCTTTGTGTTTTTCAATAGTTCAGACCGAGATCAACCACAAAAACATTAAATTACGTGAAAAAAATTATTTTAATAAAGAAAATTAGATTTTAGGAAGTTTACCCAGAAAAATGATCGTGTCATCAAGAACGAATATTTTTCATAATTTTATACTGATCGTTTTAGAGCAAAGGGAATTTTAGTTTTTTAAAATATCTGCATTACTGTTTTTAATACTCTCAGCTGTTGGTTCAGCTTTCTAACCAAATGTTTTTTTTTTTTTTATTCCTAATTCGTGTACGTTGCAATCTGTTCAATTTAGAACAATAAGCAACCCCATGACCCAATGAGATGAGGATGATGTGTATGACGTGTAAATGAGGTGTAGTCTTGTACAGACCCAGGCCGACCATTCCTGAGAGAGTATGGTTAATTGAACCCCAACCATCAAAGTACACCGGTAACCACTGTCTAGCATTCAAATCCGTATAAAAGTAACTACCTTTACTAGGATTTGAACCAGGAACCTTCATCTCCAAAAATCAGCTGGTAAACAGCTGATTTTGGTGACGACTTTACCTCTAGACCAACCCGGTGGGTTAACCAAATGTTGATAGGAAATTTACTTGTTTGTGTACATTTTGTTTTTGATTTGTGTCTGTGTTTTTGCCCGTTCCCCTAAATTTAGATTTTTAACATTTTAGATACATTTTTCTCGGAAACCATTAAACATACCAGAATGAAATTTTTACCGGTTATTTATCATGTACATTCACATATTCCGGCACTTTTATGACTTCCTCAAAAGCTATGAAAATTATAAATATGTAAAATACCGTAAAATAAAATTTGTGAAAATTTTATGTTATTCTTTATTTTGTTTTTAACTTTATAATTAAACGGATTAAGTTGTGAAAATATCAGTAGCTCGAGCAACCCGACAACTAGAAGTAAAGTTTCATTTCCCTATCGTTTACCAATTTTGTGAAATATGTACATAAAAATAGAAAATTTAACATTGGCGGGATACAAAGTACAGCCTTCCCTTAACCCTTAACCCTATAGGGCAGTACTACGGGGAAAATATAGGGCATGTTGTAAAATGTTAAATTTTGTTTTATAAGGATTTTAATAATGCATTTCTAGTGCCAAAACAGTATGATATTTCTTTTTACTTTCTCTTGCCTATATGAATATATAGGAAGGAAAGTATTGTTTTCATGTCGATTTTTCGAAATCGAGTTTTCACCGGATCTATACGTTTTCAGACCCCCTGAACCCAAAAAACATGTTTTTAGCGATTGGTCTGTGTGTGTGTGTGTGTGTGTGTGTGTGTGTGTGTGTGTGTGTCTGTGTCTGTGTGTGAACAGAATATCTCAAGAACGGGACATCGTACGAACTTAAAACTTAAAACTTAAGTTACATACCACTACCGGACCCGACACGAACATTTTCATCAAAATCGGTCAACCGGAAGTAGTAGTTTATTCGTATAATTTTTCACTTTTTTGCGATTTTCTCAAAAACTGGTCCTACGATTTTTTTAAAAATCGCCTGGTTTACTACATTTTTTATGCTCTACAAGATAGGGTAGGCGCCATGTTTGCTGAAATTCTGCGTGAGGCTGTTTTTACGTAAAAACATTTTCTTTTTAAGATTGCGGCTTTAATATGCATTTTAGCGCAAAATGTTATATAACAAAAGTTGTAGAGAATTTAAAATTCTACAACTTTTATTTCAAACATTTTTTTGTATAACGCTTAGTTTAGCGGTAATAAGCAATTTTCTGTTTTTTTCTCACGAAAACGTGAGAAAAATTGATTTTTTAAACATTTCGGCCTTAGTATGCATTTTACGACAAAAGTGTATATAATTAAATTTATAGAAAATTAAAAGATCTACAACTTTTATTTAGAGCATTTTTCTCTACAGAGCCTAGTTTAGAGAGAAAGAGTAATTTTCCGTATTTCTAAGCCAAAATGAGGTTGATTTTCATTTGCGTCTTTCACTCATGATTAAAATTAGGTTATGTTTTTTGAGGTTAGTTTTTTGTTTATTTCTTATGTTTTATTACTAATGTTAGGTTTTTTTGTTAATTATTTTCACTGGCAAGAGAAAGTTGTGTGAGTGTTTCACACTAGATTTTTTGTTTATGTCAAGCCCTGGTAAGTATACTTACCAAGGATTGTTTATTGAAATGGGAATCACATAATGTTTAGTGGTAAGAATGCTTATTAAAACAACTTGTAGGCCTATATAACAGAGAAATGTGTAGAATAACTTATTTCAACATTATATTGGCATGAATGGTTGCTTTCCCGTAAAAAACTCGAATTTTCTAAGCACTGTACAAAAGAAACAACACGGTATAGCGTACGCTGGTATGTATTCTTAACACATTCGTGTAACTCATGAAGCAAATGGTCGCTGCGCACTAATTTTTAAAAATATCGATAGCCTACTTACCAGACAACATCTATAACACCATGAAATGCCAATAGGGTTCAACTGCATGGCTTATTCTTAAAAAAAATCGACCTTATTGCCAGTGGTAAGTATACTTACCAAAGACTTGTTGTTGTTGTTGTTTAGGTCATCAGCCGAAGGGCTGGTTTAAACCTGTAGAGGTTTTACTAAGTAAAACGAGAAGTGAGGTGGTTTACCATTGCCTTCCTCACTGAGTTGAAAGAGTATGTTTATCAGCATGCCAGGCCCTCCGAAAAGCACTCACTTTCCACCCTGCAAATGACACCTTCACTTCATTCACCACAGGGTCTGGCTGCATAGTGAAATTCATTACTCTCAGAGGAGATAACTCTGATTAGTGTCTTTTACACCTCTACCTCTTCTGTTCTTAAATAGTTCAGCCAGATAAGTGACTGACTATGTGATAAGAAACAGAACTATTTTTTTTAGCCCTGGACCAAACAGATAGAGTGCAATTAAAATAACACTCCACCTGCCCGTTTTGGGCATAGCCAAAAACTTATAAAGGGTTAATGCAGACACAATCGACAGTAAATCTATTACACAAATTACCTTGATTTCTGCATCCAATTTTATAATTTATAACCACACATTAAACTCTATTTGATTATTTTATCAGAGAGATTAGGCTACACTGTATAACAAAAGGTGTATAAATCGTAAAATGTATTGTAGGCTACTTGTAACATCCTTAACTGAAGGTTTTCTTAAAAACACTACAGTTGTGCTCTGGTACACTACATTTTCCTTATTATACAAGTAATTACCCCTTGTATACCTTACTGTTATACTTGCATTGATTCTGATTTGTTTACTGCACAATAAAAACTAATTGAACTTCACATAATATAACAGATATTAAAATTACGGATGAACTCAGACACGAGCAGAGAGGAGGTTGTTGTAGATAAACAGAGAAAGGGCTCTGGAAAACAGCATCAAATACCATAATTATAATAAAAAGAATTATGATAAAAACAGAGTTACCCATGAATTCCAGGAGGGCGAGTCTATATACGTGGAAAATGGTAACAAACTGAACAGAAGAAAAACGGATGAATTAAGAATAGGACCATACCAAATCGAAGAAAAAATATCAGATTCGATCTACAGAATTAACACAGGCCACAAGAAAAAGGAATCAAATCTGTTTCACATTTCGAAGCTGATCCCTAAGGACCACGATCAAGAAAAATGAATTTTTCTCTCCGAAGGGGGGGAGATGTAAGGAGTCAGCTCCTACATATGATTTAAAATTCTCCCGCCTGAACTCAGAGAGTCGAAATTACAGAGCTCTAGAAGAACAAACAGCTGAGCGTTAATAAACAAGTGCAATACATAGCAATGTTCTTATTATAATTGAATTTAAATTAAAATAGTTATAAACCGTGTGCGAGACAAGATTGCGAAGAATAAACATTGAATGTTGTTTCTTGTGTTTTACAGGTATGTAACAAATGTAAATAACCTTTGTAATTTGCGAAATAATAAAACATTTCGAACTTGTGTTTTACAGTGAAACTTTTCTGTTTTATTCTTAACTAATCCGGGACCCACACGATAACTAAAATAAACTCCTATTATACATGTATTAATAAATTACCTTTTAAGGCAAATCGCACATATATTACCGTGAATACAATTTTATGATTACTAAAAATGAAGTACTCTCAATTGAATCTGAAAAATA
The DNA here is from genome assembly GCA_035578175.1 of Catonia carolina. NCBI lineage: Eukaryota > Metazoa > Arthropoda > Insecta > Hemiptera > Achilidae > Catonia > Catonia carolina. The sequence goes on from JAQMRL010000002.1 coordinate 5,500,741, forward strand.
TCTTAAAGAAAGTACAGTACGCGATTTCAGCAAATATGCGAAACTATCCACCGCACTTTTTTTTGCGCCCTGGAGACTCCAGGAGGAGTATAGGACATGTCGTCAGATTTAACATCTGAAATACATATAAGAATCACACAATGTATCACTACTATTAAGAAAGAAATTCTTGTACGCTATAAAAAGTTTCACCGATCAAGTAAGATTTTTTCTGATTTTTTTTAAAGGAATTCAAATCCTCACAACATTTTTAAAATTGGGGTAATTTATTCATGAATTTTCTCCCTGCATAAGTAGGTTTTTGTTCAAACAATTTTGTGGAGTGATTAGCTACATAATAATCGTTCCTGTTTCTCGTGTTATGATTGTGAACATTGAAATTCTGCATAAAATTATTTTATTTTTTATTATTTTTATTTATTTATATTTATTATTTTATTATTTTTATTATAATTATTATTTTTATTTTATTTTTATTTTATTTTATTTTATTTTTATTTTTATTTTATTATTATTTTTTTATTACTTTTATTATACTTTTAAAAATAGCACCAGCAAAAACACGAGGCTGAGATTTTATAAAACATTAGCAGTGCCGATTCTACTCTATGGCAGTTGCACTTGGGTGCTATCAAAGCGAGAGGAGAGTAGATTGCAAGCATCTGAAATAAAATTTCTTCGACATAAATATGGGTGTAGTAGAGAAGATCGTTACAGGAATACCGAGACAGGGAAAGAACTCAACATCTTCTCTATAAACAACAAGGTATCCCAGAACAGAATGCAGTGGTTAGAGCATGTAAACAGAATGCGGGAGAATAGGATACCTAAGCGGACACTGGGCTATAAGCCGGAGGGCAAGAGAGAACGAGGATGCCCGAGAAAGTTTCATCAATCAAGTTTGTAGTAAAATATCATCTGGGGTATTTGCACTAAAACAAATCGCCAGATTAAATGATAAAAAATTACTAATGGCAGCTTATCATGGCCTCATTCTGTCTCATATCCGGTATGGTATTTTAGTATGGGGTAATTCTAGCATGGATAATATGAATAGGGTTTTTAAAATTCAAAAGAAAGCTATTAGGTGTATGGTGGGAGCTAACCAGCTAACCTCATGCAGGCCACTATTTAAGGAGCTTAAATTGCTTACAGTTCCCTCCCTCTACATTTTTGAGGTGATTATGTATGTTAGGCAAAATAATTTTATGCAGAATTTCAATGTTCACAATCATAACACGAGAAACAGGAATGATTATTATGTGGCTAATCACTCCACAAAATTGTTTGAACAAAAACCTACTTATGCAGGGAGAAAATTCATAAATAAATTACCCCAATCTTTAAAGTGTTGTGAGGATTTAAATTCCTTTAAAAAAAATTTAAAAAATGACTTGATCGGTGAAACTTTTTATAGCGTACAAGAATTTCTTTCTTGATAGTAGTGATACATAGTGTGTTTCTTATATGTATTTCAGGTGTTACATCTGACGACATGTCCTATACTCCTCCTGGAGTCTCCAGGGCGAAAAAAAAAAAAAAAAAAAAAAAAAAAAGAGATGGGCAGATTTGAGAGGTTCGAAACAGACAGAGATGCCTAATCCTTGAAAGGCAGAAGAAGAAGAAGAAGAAAGTACAGTAAAATTAGGTTGTAACCACAGATTATAACGAACTTCAAGGGGCCGGAATTATTTGTTCGTTATATTCAGACGTTTATTATAACCGAATGACACTTAGTTTAGTGTCAAACGAATGAGTTTAGTTCTTGTAATTCATAATTGAAATTTTTACTGGGACAAATTAAATACATATTTTAAAATGAAATAATTATTTGTATGTTTGTACATTGAAATAAGATTGTAGGCATTTGCGTACATTAAAATTTGTAGACCTTGTTGAAAGAATAGGTTATGGATACACTTTATGTGGAACTGTGTGTACACTTAGAGCAAGAGTTGTGCCAGTTCTAATTGTTCACAGTATACCAGGCTATGAACTAGAGTGATCCAATGGAGGTCTTAAAGGTATTAAAAAAACTTGCGTGAAAGTAAGAATAATATTATAGTTCAATTTTATTTAAAAAAAAGGAGTATAAGTAATTTTATACATATTACATATTTTGAAATGACCCCCATAAAAGTAAAGCAACTAAATGTAATTACAAAATAGTTAGTCATTTAAATGTGGGTTTCTCTTATTCTCTGCTAATTTATTGATTGTTTCCATTTAACTCAATGATATTTGTAACAGTTTTATTACGAATTATGTTTGAGGTTGTTTACTTGCTTAACTTATATTTATTGGAATATTAACCCATTTACTTTATTACTTGCGTCGGAAGGGTTGCACTAAGTTTTCGTTGCGAAAGTTTAAAGTTAAAAATATCATTATGGTTGATTAGAGCTAAAAACTGTTTGTACTAGTTTTTTTAAAAATCGCTTTATTCATTAATTTTTTGTGCTCTACATGATGGTAACCCACCGGGGGGGTTGGTCTAGAGGTAAAGTCGTCACCGCGAGTCAGCTGTTCAACAGCTGATTTTCGGAGACGAAGGTTCCTGGTTCAAATCCTAGTACAGGAAGTTACTTTTGTACGGATTTGATTTACTTTATTACTTGCATCGGACGGTTGCACTAAGTTTTGGTTGCGAAAGTTTGAAGTTAAAAATATCATTATGGTTGATTAGAGCTAAAAACTGTTTGTACTTTAAAATTTGTTTGTAGAGTTTGTAAAGTTTGTAGTTTTTAAAAATCGCTTTATTCATTAATTTTTTTGTGCTCTACATGATGGTAACCCACCGGGTTGGTCTAGAGGTAAAGTCGTCACCGCGAGTCAGCTGTTCAACAGCTGATTTTTGGAGACGAAGGTTCCTGGTTCAAATCCTAGTATAGATATCAGACGAACTTATGTCTTATAGCCGAGCGAGTGAGAGGGAGATATGTGGCATAACTACGCATGCGCTCAAAGGTCTTTACCGTAATAATCCAAATCTGAAAACATACTACAGTCGCTATCTTGCTTGTTAGTTTACTGCATGCATAAACGCTTGCTCACAGTGGCGGATCCAAAGTGGGGCTAGGGGGGGCTATAGCCCCCCCCTTGGGTATCCAATTTACACTAGATAAAATGGGTAATTTGTTTTGTTCGGTTGCCGAACATGAGAGGAATCCGCACGCCCGACCAAGGTCATTCTAATGGCTTCAAAATCCTTTTATTTTTAGTCAATATTCTTGAGTCAAACCATAGTTTTTTGCCTCTAAACTCTGGTCAATAAAGAGTTAAAAACGGCCTAAAAATGTGTCATTTTACACTTAAGTTTTGACAATTCCCCGGACCCCCCGCCTTGCTGGGGGGTGTTCCATACCCACCAGACCCCCCGGTGCTTTCACCCACCCAAACGCCTAGCCCCCCCTTTGGCCTATCCTGGATCCGCCACTGCTTGCTCACAACAATGAGTAAAATTAAAGACAATGTTATTGGAACGGTGCGTATGGCTTGTGCGAGTGAGAGCGTTATGCATCCTCTCACTCCCACGGCTAGGGAACATTAGTTCATCTGAATACTGTACTGGTTGTTACTTTTATTCGGATTTGAATACTAGACAGCGGTTACCGGTGTACTCAGCGAGAAAAGAATTAAGATAGAGAGGACACTCTGTATCTGTCGAGTACAAGGCATGCGAGCCGAAGTCGGCCATCTTGGTTTGCACCAAGTCCACTGAATCACTGCAAAAATCTCGTCATTTTTAATTCTTGCGCGCAACTAAAACTGTGTTTTCACACTCTTATAATACGCTTAAAATTTCAAAATTTCATGGCTGGATTATTCATTTCATCCTCTTGCTTATGGTACAATTATAATTACATTTAACAAATAAATAATAATTAATATATGGTTTATTAACGAACCTTGCAAAAATCTTGACATAAAAAAGTAACTGATTGAGAAAGTTTTTTATTTTTGGGACAGCAAAGTTTCGTAAGCGAGAAAGTTTTAGATTATTAGTTAAATCATAATTTTTGTTCTTTATTCTGTTCTCGCTGGGTGTACTTCGATGGTTGGGGTTCAATTAACCATACTCTCTGAGTCTGTACAAGACTACACCTCATTTACACGTCATACACATCATCCTCATCTCATTGGATCATGGGTTGCTTATTGTTATGAATTGAGCAGATTGCAACTGACACACATCAGGGATTACAAAAAAAAACTTAGTGAAATGATAATTCACATCGTTTAGAACATGTTGGATACTAAGAAATGAAATCTACCAGCTCAATCCGAACTGTTCGCGCAACTACACCGGTAAGCTTATTTGGCGCCCGTTGTACGTTGGAGTATAAATATACAGTCGATCTAATTTTTTTTTTTTTTTTTAACATCCGACTGTTCTGCAATTACTGCTAATGCAGATGGTGAAGGATGAAATGATTTTTGTAACGTATGAAAATATGCCGTGCCTGAATGGGATTCGAACCTAAGACCGCATGATGAGTGGCGAGTACGTTACCAACTACGCCAATGCGGCCGGCAAACAGTCAATCTAGCAGCTACATAATTTCTGTTATATATTTATTTATGTAATCCACCGGGTTGGTCTAGGGGTAACGTCGTCGCCACTAGTCAGCTGTTTAACAGCTGATCTTTGGAGACGAAGGTTCCTGGTTCAAATCCTAGTAAAGGTAGTTATTTTTATACGGATTTGAATGCTAGACAGTGGTTACCGGTGTACTTTGATGGTTGGGTTTCAATTAACCATACTCTCTTAGGAGTGGTCGACCTGGGTCTGTACAAGACTACACCTCATTTACATGTCATACACATCATCCTCATCTCATTAGGTCATGGGACTGCTTATTGTTGAATTGAACAGATTGCAACGTACACATATTAGGAATTAAAAATATATATTATTATTAATTCGTTGATCGACCAACTAAGGATCACGTTAAGCACTATGCATCTTGGTTTCTTCTTCTCAGGATGTCATTCCCCTTATCTGCCCAAAAAGCCTTCATTCATTTGAGCACGAAATCTACCGACTGAATCCGAACTTTTCGCGCAGCTACACCGGAAAACTTATTTGGTGTCCACTCTACGCAGTGCGACTGTTCTGATCGACATTTTTATGCAAATCGAACTAGTCAACTGCGATTTTCATCGATACTAGTAAATGGAGTGGCGATTTGACTTGTTGAGGCGATTTGGTAAACACCAACCGCACGGCGAAAATCGACCAAGTGTAAATCCCGCATTAGCTGTACCCCAACGTGACGACGCTAGGATCGAAATATTACTACTTACATTAAACCAAAAGGGCCAATAAGTATTATTTTTTTACTTTTTTTGAGTCGGGGGTTTTAAATTTTTTTAATTTTTATTCTTAATTTGTGTACGTTGCAATCTGTTCAATTAAGAACAATAACTGACCCAATGAGATGAGGATGATATATATGACGTGTAAATGAAGTGTAGTCTTGTACAGACCCAGCCCAATAATTCCTCAGTGAGTATGGTTAATTGAACCCCAACCATCAAAGTACACCGGTAACCACTGTCTAGCATTCAAATCCGTATAAAAGTAACTACCTTTATTAGGATTTGAACCAGGAACCTTCGTCTCCGAAAATCAGTTGTTAAACAGCTGATTTTGGCGACGTCTTTGCCTCTAGACCAACCCGGTGGACATTTCTGGAAACTCTTTTTGCAGCCCACATTTTCAGCATTCGTTTAATGTACGCTTTTCTTCTATATTCTGTCCGCCTGTTATTTTTTCCTCTTCATGGAAGCTCTTGAAGTTTGTACTAATTAGTTTTCTAAATTTAGGATTCGAACCAGAAACCTTCATCTCCGAAAATCAGTTGTTAAACAGCCGACTTTACAACTAGACCAACCCGGTGGGTTTTTAAAATTTAAAATTTAATTTTTATCATTTATTTACATTAGCAAGAATATGCCCATGACGGACAGGTGGAGTGTCAAATTATTTACACTCAATCTGTTCGTTGCAGGGCTAAAATAAATAGTTCTGTTTCTTATCACATGGTCACCCAATTAAATGACTGAATCATTTAAGAACAGAAGAGGTAGAGGTGTACTGTGACACTAATCAGAGTTATCTACTCTGAAAGTAATGAATTTCATTATACAGCCAGACCCTGTGGTGAATGAAGTGAAGGTGTCATTTGCAGAGTGGAAAATATGTGTTTTTCAGAGGGCCCGGCATGCTGATAAGCGTACTTTTCCACTCAGTGAGGAAGGCATTAGTAAACCACCTCACTCCTCGTTTTACTTAGTAAAACCTCTACAGGTTCAAACCAGCCTTTTGGCTGATCACCTAAACAACAACAGCAAGAATATAAAGTCATACGAGTATTTCACACTAGATTTTTTTTGTTTAAAATTGTTATAACATTCATAATAAAAAAAAAAACTGTTAATTGTCCTATTTTTTGGGGTATTTCTGATTACAACATACCTACATACACACATTTGTTATTATTATTGTTATTTTTGTTAAGTAAATTGTTATGAATGGTTTGCATAATGGAACATTATTTTGTCGTCTGATTGTCTACGTGTGTGTGTGCATACATACAAGTTAGTGTGTATGTGACAGTAATGTTACCTATGTATGATAATGCAGGTAGACTTTTAGTGTATAAGTGTGGATAGGAGAGGAAGCGAGGGGGCTCAAGGACATTTGTTATCCAGTATACTCACCGCTTTCAGTTTCAATTCAGTCAAGTAGTGAGAGTGATGTGCCTGCCTGAAATCATCTTCCTATTTTTTATTCGTCACTTAAACAAGTGTACTTAACCAAAATTTTAAATCAGTGTTACACCTTACTGGAAACGACCATTCTGGTATCAATTACATTTTTTATTTGTTTTATTTATTTTTGTGTAAAAGTGTTATTTTTAATATATCTAAATAAATATATATTTGTTTTAATTCATTAATTTAGTTTTTTGACGGTGGTGTCCCACAAGGATTCGTTCTTGGCCCTTACTCTTTTTATACAAAAATATTTAAATTTAATAACATTACTAATTTCATTTAAGTATGTACTTAACGACAAAATTTTATATGGTTAAATTTATGGGACATTAAAAAATCTTACAAATTTTATTTCGAGCAGTTTTTCTACAGAACTTAGTTTAACGTCAATTAGGAGATTTTCCGTCATTTTAAGTTCTACATAAGTTGTGTTTCAGTGATCAACCGAAAAGCTGGTTTGAACCTCTAGAGGCTTTATTAAGTAAAATGAAGAGTCAGGTGGTTCATTATTGCCTTCCTCGCTAAGTGAAAAAGTATGCTTATCAGTATGGCAGGCCCTCTGAAAAACATATATTTTCCACCCTAAAAATGACACCTTCATTTCATTCACCACAGGGTTTGGTTGTATAATTAAATTCATTACTCTCAGGAGAGATAACTCTGACTAGAGTCTTTTACACCTTTACCTCTTCTGTTCTTAAATATTTCAGTCATATAATTGGCAGACCATGTGATAAGAAATACAATTTTTTTTGTAACCCTGGAACTATCAGATCGAGTGTAAATAATTTAACACTCCACCTGCATGTTATGGGGAAACATTACTTAATACATAAACATAAAAAAAGTTATATTTTCCATTACCTACTGTTAATATATTTAAAAAAAATTGTGTTAATTAAAAAAAAATGCTAATAATTCTAATTTTGATGAGGGGTGTCCCTGAAGTAGTTGTTCTTCGTCTTATTTTTTTACAAAAAGTACAAATTTATTTTAGAATTTTGGTTAAGAAAACCCTATGAATCTTTAAAACCCTAAATTTTACTGTGAATTAAATT